>JANAVB010017600.1:3884581-3929708 GCA_029216955.1 Iris pallida
ATAGTAGCATGATAATTCTCCTATTTTATCCTTACGCCTTTTTGCATAACTCGTAATCTTAGCAGGTTTAATATCTTTAATGCATATGGTTGTGTAGAACGTACCTTGTGTCTTGATTAGTTCATGGATACCCAGTGAGACTGGAACTTGACCTTGAGAGTTATAGACTCGACCCCAATTAATGATAATTGACTTTCATGCCTTGTCACCATTGATGACGATGGTTATCTTGACTAAGTTGATCATGTGTTCCTAGTTGGAACTAAGAGACTGGCTAGTCGTCTTATTGAATTAAATGAATGAGACACGTTCATGTTATGAACTATTGTAATCGATTAGCCAATCCCGAATATTGACATACAGGCACACATGCAGGCTTCAATTTACTTACTTATTTATTTTCTACAAAAGAAGCATGTGTACTTTATGGTCAAGGCATGATTATTCGTGGTTAGTTTGGATTGTTGCATTATGCTATGTAAGACCTGCAACCTAACCGTACTGGTATCGTTGTAGAGTTGTGCATATCGTACCCGTACGAAAGTACTCATTTGAATGACCATGATCCACGGCATGGATTTCACTCAACGTAGGGACTATTAAGTTAAATAAAATAATGATGGCATGGAGAGATGGATTCCGAGTTCTTACATGGCAGCCCCTTGGGACGAGTAGTACCCGGGCCGACTGGTTCCCACAGATACTGTAAACCTGCCACACAGGCAGGGAGCGGTATCTGCTTATATTATTGTATATTATTGATGACGGGCATCCTGCTAGGACTCGTCTAATTCATGCATAGCGCAATTGATTGACTGGATAGACTAGCCTTGCTCGCACTAGTAAGAACTGAGGAATCCCTATTTGTATTATCCAGGATAACTTGGAACTCACAATAGTAAGCCATAGAAATTGATTGGCTGTTTAAATTAATTGTGTGTACTGTACCTACTCTGTTACCTAACTGGGATGATCAGAATGTCAGGACATGACGGACCAACTTCTGTCTTGTTTGGTTGGAGGTTGGTTCGAAGTGTCTTGATGTTAGGTGAATCCTAGTGGAAAGCAGAGATTCTATTATTATATTTTTCTTACTTACTGGTTTAGTCCTTCATATCGTCCTTCCTTGTGGTACTTGCTATTAGAGGTCTAACCTCTCTGGTTTTGCATGGCCAGATTTGAGCCAGTTCCCGAGGACTCAGCTTACTTCTACCTCCAAGATGGTCAATATAGGGGAATGATCGCAGGCGGACTCGAGTGGGTTTCTTACTTCCCCACTCGTTTTGCTATTTACTTTATACTTAGCCGTTTGGCACCAACATGTTAGTCGGATTGTCTTGTACTTACTTTTACATAATTGTAATTAAGTCAGACTGCAGCTGATAACAATTGTGTAACTTTGCTATATCATGGCTATGTTTTGTAAAGCCAGATCTCAAGAACATTTTGACTGAGCGTTTGGGACGCCTTACTGCTTTATCTTACATGTTCTCTATTTCTGTTTCCTTGTTCAAATGATTGAGACAATAGTGAAGTGACTATAGTAAGACCTTTATGTAGTATACACCCCCTCGTCTGGTTAGACAGCATTGATCGTATTATACGGTACTTATCTACCCGTAATACGTAGCTGGCTGAGTCATTCCCCCGCTCTCCAGTATTCTGGTTCTGGGCGTGATAAGGTTTTAGTGGTGGCCCATGCAGGTCTGATTTCAGACTTGTGGGATTTTGATTTATAGGATGTCTCAATCACACATGTTTCCCCTTGATCTCCTGATTCGTTATTCTCAACTCTTGCTTGATATTCCGGTATCCTTTGACTTCATTGATCCTTCATGTCCGATCGTTTGATTGTTCTCTTGTCCTTTTTCTTAGGGGCACTTCGTCCGTATCAGTCAGAGCTGGACAGCAACAACAAGAGCAACATGGACAACCTGACCAGGTTGGTCAGCAACAAGGGCCAGTCTCACCTCAGGAGACTATCCAGGAAGTGATAGTAGAACCGCAGTATCCGGATGTTTCCAAACCCACCCATAGTTCCACCTACTCATGTGGAAGTGGACACACCAGCCCTTCTGGAGATCATGAGAGGAATGATGGCTGCTCAGTAACATCAGATGTTGGCCTAGCAGCGCATGCACACTCAGCTACAAGAGAATGTGTTGCTCAACCAAGGATTGCAGACGGCTTTGGAAAGAGGAGTGAGGACTGATTTAGGAGCATCAGCCAGGTTTTGCAAGTACAACCCCTACCGTTTCGAGGGCACGGAGGATGCCATCTCAGCAGATGCGTGGCTTAAGGATATGGAGGCTATTCTGATAGCAGCTAAGGTACCGGCAGAAGAACGTATGGATCTAGTGAAGTTGTTACTTCAGGATCTCGCACGTGATTGTGGGAATCAGAGGAAGTGGGCATCAGACGTCCTGTGCTTGGGACGATTTCACTGCAAGATTCAAGACCAAGTACTATGGAGTTATGGTACGGTTTGAGCTACAACAGAAGTTTATCAACCTCAGGCAGGCCGACAAGACTGTAGATGCTTATGCAGCGAGTTCTGCAGGTTGAGTAGATTCTCCCCAGAGATGGTAGCAACAGAGAGCCATATGGCCATGAGGTTTCAGCAAGGGTTTCATCTTGAGCTCTTGCAATTGATAGAGGGGACAATTACCAGACTTTTGATGAAGTATTGACGGCAACTCGAAGGTGAGATAACCATTCAAGGCTTGCGACAAGGACTGGGGGACAGAAGAGGTCCCATAGTCAGATTGAAGGAGGAGGGGGAGCAGCCCCGAACAACAGCATCATCCATGGCATTCGTATCCACGATGTGGCGATACGAGGACCAGCACCACTCAGGCAGCAGCAGCAACAGCAACAGAGGAAGAACCAGCAACCCCGCGGGCTGCACTTATTGTGGGAAGATGGGATACACTCGAGATGTGTGTCGACATTAATAGACTGTGTCTGATATGTGGAAATCCAGACCATCGGGTTACCATATGTCCCATAATTCGAGGTCAGGAGGACCAGGACAGCAGTTTCCTGCTCCGCCAGCACTAGGGGCAGGCCAGTATCGAGGACCAGCGGTGGCAGTTAGGCCGTTGGTGCAGCGTCCGTTAGTGCAGCAGGCTCAGATATTTCGGCAGCAGGGACCGCCGATGCAGCAACACCAGCATAGACCACCCCAGCATCATCAAGACAGGGCCAGCAGCAGCATCAGGCTAGGCCGCAGCATGGAAATCAGCAAGGAGGTCGAGGATAAGCATTCACTCTGTCCTTGGAAGAGGCATTGGCATCGTGAGATGTTGGCAGGTAACATTCTCGTCGCCTCATATCCGCAGTAGCATTATTTGATTCGGGAGCATCCCATTCATTTATATCTGCACGATTTGACACGACTAGGAATGGAGTTCGAGGCATTGCCAGGGAGGTTGAATATACTCACTGATAATGGGCTCATAGGAGTTAGTAGAGTTATTTTAGCATGTAGCATTGTGTTTGCGGGCATTCCTTACCCGCCCGGTTGATAGAATTTCTGTTGGAAATTTCGACGTTATTTAGGCATGGACTGGCTGAAAACAGTCATGCGACAATAGATTATCGTAGAGGAGTGTATCTTTTGATATTCTAGGCATGAAGAGGTTCACCTTAGTCAGATCAGAGGCAACTCAACAAGAGCAGGGAGTAATAACGGCAATGGAAGAAGTTCAGATTCTGAAGGTAGTTGAAGAGTTTTTGGACGTATTTTGAAGAACTTCCAGGTCTACCACCAGTTAGAGATATTGAGTTCAGTATAGAATTGGCACTAGGAACTAAACCGATATCAGATCGAGTTTACAGAATGGCGATTCAGAGCAGGCCAAGGTATATCAGTACATAGAGGAACTGAAGGAGAAGAAGTTCATCCAAGCTAGCGTATCACCGTAGGCAGCACCAGTGGTACTTATGGAAAGAAGGATGGGTCATCCAGATTGTGCATTGACTACAGGCTTAACATGGCAACAGTGAAGAACAAGTACCCATTACCCAGGATCGACGACTTATTTGATCAGTTGAGCAAAGCTAGAGTTTTCTCCAAGATAGATCTTCGTTTAGGGTATCATCAGGTGAGGGTTCGAAGGAAATATTCCTAAGACAGCATTTTGGTCGAAGTATGGGTATTATAATTCTTAGTAATGCCGTTTGGTTTGACCAATGCTCCAGCAATATTCATAGATTTGATGAATCGTATCTTTATGCCATACTTAGACCAATTTGTCGTTGTTTTCGACGACATTCTCGTATACTCTCTAGTGAAGAGGAGCATGAAGATCACCTCAGGAAAGTGTTGTAGGTTCTGAAGAGAACCAGTTGTATGCCAAGCTCAGCAAGTGTGAGTTTTGGTCGGATCACATTTCATTTTTGGGTCATATCATATCATGAGCTGGAGTAGCAGTAGATCCCAAGAAGATAGAAGCAGTAGAAAGTTGGCCAGTACCCAAGACCGTAGCAGATGTGCGGTTTTTGGGGTTAGCAGGATATTACAGAAGGTTTGTGTCAGACTTTGCAAGGCTTTCAGCACCCATGACCCGCTTGACCCGGAAGGATGTACCCTTCGTTTGGTCGGCAGAATGTCAGGCATCATTTGAGACTTTGAAGCAAAGTTGATATCAGCACCTATTCTTACATTGCCATTGGACCCGGAGGTTTTACAGTATATTGTGATGCGTCAGGTAAGGGACTTGGATGTGTCCTTATGCAACATGGAAAGGTGATAGCATATGCATCTAGGCAGCTTCGGGACCACGAGAAGAATTACCCAACTCATGATTTGGAGTTGGCGGCAGTAGTGTTTGCTCTGAAGCTATGAGGCATTACTTATATGGTGACGAGTGGAGATGTACACGGACCACAAAAGTCTAAAATACATCTTTACTCAGAAGGAACTAAACATAGGCAGAGAAGATGGCTGGAGTTGATCAAGGATTATGACGTAGCTTCAGTATCATCCAGGCAAGGCAATATAGTGGCAGACGCTCTTAGCAGGAGAGGCGGCGCATTTATGTGACAACGAGGCATATCTTAGAAGACCTTCAAGATGGGCATCGAAGTTATACTTCTAGTGATGTAGGAGTTCTAACAAGTCTGCAAGTTCAATCTGACTTGGTAGGCAGGATCAAGGCAGCTCAGGCACAAGACCCAAGGATTCAGAAGCTTAGGGCAGAATGTGAGTCAGGGCTCAGAAGAGATGAGAATTCATGAAGATGGTACACTTAGGTTTGGATCACGTCTAGTGTGCCTAGTGAGATATCAGACAGGGTTATGGCAGAAGCTCACAGTTCTCAGTATTCTATTCACCCTGGAGGGACCAAGATGTACCAATATCAAGCAGCATTTCTGGTAGAACGGGATGAAGAGGGAGATAGCTAGATTCGTTTCCCGTTGCTTGGTATGTCAGCAAGTGAAGGCATAAACAGAGGCCAGCTGGGTTATTACAACCGCTTCCTATTCCGAATGGAAATGGGAGCATATTACATGGACTTTGTGACCGGTTTACCGAGATCACCAAGTGGTAAGGACGCTATTTGGGTAATAGTGGACGACTTACAAAGGTAGCACATTTTCTTCCTTTCAGAGTAGGATAATCTACAGAAAAGTTGGCAGAGTTGTATATGCAACAGATAGTCAGACAGCATGGAGTCCCTGTCAGTATTGTGTCGGATCGAGATACCCGCTTTACATCATATTTCTGGAAGAGCTTACATTATAGTCTGGGTACCAAGTTAAGATTCAGCACGGCTTACCATTCGCAGACGGATGGGCAATCAGAAAGGACAATTCAGACCTTAGAAGACATGTTGAGCTTGTACTTTAGATTTTGGAGGATCTTGGAAGAGCCACCTGCACTTAGTCGAATTCTCGTACAACAATAGTTATCAAGCCAGTATCCAGATGGCGCCATTTGAAGCATTATATGGTAAGAAGTGCAGATCACCGCTTGCATGGGATGACATTGGGGAGAGAAAGATGTTAGGCCCGGAAATGATTATTCAGACGGTTGAAGTAGTTAAGGGAATTAGAGAGCGACTTCGGGTTGCGCAGGATCGGCATCGTCATTGGGCAGACCAGCATCGTAGGTCGCTAGAGTTTTCTGTTGGGGACCACGTATTCTTGCGGATCTCACCTACTCGTGGGGTCATTAGATTTGGCGTTCGCGAGAAATTGAGTCCGCGGTACGTGGGCCCATTCGTTATCCTTGATCGGGTAGGCGATGTTGCTTATCGTTTATCCCTCCCACCTTCGTTACGAGAGGTGCATGACGTGTTTCATGTATCTCAGTTACGTAGGTATGTATCGGACCCAAGCCATGTCCTCGATCACTCTGAGCTGGTTGTTGGTATCAACCTGTCTTACGAGGAACAGCCTGTGTCCATTTTGGACCGAAGAGAAAAGATACTCAAGAACCGAACAATTAGTCTTGTCCGTGTTGCTTGGGGTCATCACTCCTTGGGAGAGTCAACGTGGGAACGTGAGGATGATATCCGATCACGATATCCACACTTGTTTGACTCACAAGGTATATCTTTTTCTGTATACCTTGATTGTCCTGATTCCTCATGCTTATCACCTTATGGGTAGAACTGATTTATATCGTAGATTGATGGATTTACATATATAGTACTTGTTTTTGATATGGTAAAAATGATTGCTTGCTCGCTAGAATTGCTTGTATTAGTTTAGCTCCGATATTTCTATCTTGCTTGAATTTGAAATTCCGAGGACGAAATTTTTTCAAGGTGGGTAGAGATGTCACTTCCCCATTCCCGAAATGCGTATTTTTATACATGTACAACTTATAAGTATTTATTTAGTATTTATCATGTATTATCCTGTATTTAAATTCCTATAATTATCTGCTCTTTAATTTTCATGTTAATTAATTTCCTGCAATTTTATTATCTGTATTTTTTCTTTCTGCTTTTATTCCCTGCTTTAGTCTTATTGGGTTTCGGCTTGGTGGTTCCCTTAAACCCGGCCCACAAGTCTCCCACCTACCACCCCCTTTGCTATTTAAAGCTCCTATCTCCTTCTCTCTCTTCATTACTCATTCTCACCATTACTTCTTCTTCCTCTCATCACTCTCCACCTACCAGCAGCAGGAGAAGGCAAGTGCAATCTTGCTTCTCCTTTATCCATTTTTATGGATCATTACTCTTCCTCTCATGATCCTGAGAGAGTTTAGTGCTTGGCATTTTTTATTTCTGTGGCTTATTTTCTCTAGATCTAGGTTGTTACATTTTCGGCTGTTCATGGGTATTGGTCCACCAACTTAGCGTGTTTTCGGAGATAGATAGTTCATGTAGTTAAACTTCTCGTTAGTCACGTACACATCTTTACGTGTTTGCGTGAATTCGAGTCACGCTCACGTTCTTACGTGCCAGCGTGAATTCTTAATCACGCACGTGTCTTTACATGCGTGCGTGACTTTTGAGTTACGCTCACGTCTTTTCGTGCGTGCGTGATGTTTGCGTGCGTGACTTTTTACGCTTACGCTGTGTTTGCGTGCGTGACTTTTCACGCTTACGCTGTGTTTACGTGTGTGACTTTTCACGCTTACGCTATATGTGCGTGCGTGTATTTTAGTCACGCTCACTCTGTGCGTACGTGTATTTTTTGTCACGCTCACTCTGTGCGTGCGTGTATTTTAGTCACGCTCACTCTGTGCGTGCGTGTATTTTTTGTCACGCTCACTCTGTGCGTGCGTATATTTTTGTCACGCTCACTCTGTGCGTGCGTGTATTTTTAGTCACGCTCACTCTGTGCGTGCGTGTATTTTTTTGTCACGCTCACTCTGTGCTGCGAGTATTTTAGTCACGCTTACTCTGTGCGTGCGTGTATTTTTAGTCACGCTCACTCCTAGCCTAACTTGGCGTACTTTTTACGTGTACGATTCTTGCGTGACTTGTTGGTCTTAGCATAGACTTCTTGCATGACTTATTGGCCTTAGCATAGCCTTGCTGGTGTGACTTCTTGACCTGGGTGTTTTTATTTGTTCTATAATTTACTCATTTAATAGTAGCATGATAATTCTCCTATTTCATCCTTACGCCTTTTTGCATAAACTCGATAATCTTAGCAGGTTAATATCTTTAATGCATATGGTTGTGTAGAACGTACCTTGTGTCTTGATTAGTTCATGGATACCCAGTGAGACTGGAACTTGACCTTGAGAGTTATAGACTCGACCCCAATTAATGATAATTGACTTTCATGCCTTATCACCATTGATGACGATGGTTATCTTGACTAAATTGATCATGCGTTCCTAGTTGGAACTAAGAGACTGGCTAGTCGTCTTATTGAATTAAATGAATGGGACACGTTCATGTTATGAACTATTGTAATCGATTAGCCAATCCCGAATATTGACATATAGGCACACATGCAGGCTTCAATTTACTTACTTATTTATTTTCTATAAAAGAAGCATGTGTACTTTATGGTCAAGGCATGATTATTCCGTGGTTAGTTTAAATTGTTGTATTACGCTATGTAAGACCTGTAACCTAACCGCACTGGTATCGTTGTAGAGTTGTGCATATCGTACCCCGTACGAAAGTACTCATTTGAATGACCATGATCCACGATATGGGATTTCACTCAACGTAGGGACTATTAAGTTAAATAAAATAATGATGGCATGGAGAGAATAGATTCCCGAGTTCTCACATGGCAGCCCCTTTGGGACGAGTAGTACCCGACGGGCCGGCTGGTTCCCACAGATACTGTAAACCTGCCACACGGACAGGGAGCGGTATCTGCTTATATTATTATTGTATATTGTATATTGATGACGGGCGTCCTGCTAGGACTCGTCTAATTCATGCATGGCGTAATTGATTGACTGGATAGACTAGCCTTGCTCGCACATAGTAAGAACTGAAGAATCCCTATTTGAATTATCCCAGGATAACTTGGAACTCACAATAGCAAGCCGTAGAAATTGATTGGCTGTTTAAATTAATTTGTTTGTGTACTGTACCTACTCTGTTACCTAACTGGGATGATCAGAATGTCAGGACATGACGGGCCAACTTCTATCCTTGTTTGGTTGGGAGGTTGGTTCGAAGTGTCTTGATGTTAGGTGAATCCTAGTGGAAAGCAGAGATTCTATTATTATATTTTCTTACTTACTGGTTTAGTCCTTCATATCGTCCTTCCTTGTGGTACTTGCTATTAGAGGTCTAACCTCTCTGGTTTTGCATGGCCAGATTTAGAGCCGGTTCCCGAGGACTCAGCTTACTTCTACCTCCAAGATGGTCAATACTAGGGGAATGATCGCAGGCGGACTCGAGTGGGTTTTCTTACTTCTCCACTCGTTTTGCTATTTACTTTATACTTAGCCGTTTGGCACCGACATGTTAGTCGGATTGTCTTGTACTTACTTTTACATAATTGTAATTAAGTCAGACTGTAGCTGATAACAATTGTGTACACTTTGCTATATCATCTGGCTATGTTTTGTAAAGCCAGATCTCAAGAACATTTTGACTGAACATTTGGGACGCCTTACTGCTTTATCTTACATGTTCTCTATTTCTGTTTCCTTGTTCGAATGATTGAGACAATAGATGTGAAGTGACCATAGTAAGACCTTTATGCAGTATGCACCCCCTCGTCTGGTTAGACAGCATTGATCGTATTATACGATATTCATCTACCCGTAATACGTAGCTGGCTGAGTCATTCCCCAGCTCTCCAGTATTCTGGTTCTGGGGCGTGACAAGGTTTTAGTGGTGGCCCATGCAGGTCTGATTTCAGACTTGTGGGGTGTTTTGATTTATAGGATGTCTCAATCACACATGTTTCCCCTTGATCTCCTGATTCGTTATTCTCAATTCTTGCTTGATATTCCGGTATCCTTTGACTTTATTGATCCTTCATGTCCGGTCGTTTGATTGTTCTCTTGTCCCTTTTTCTTAGGGGCACTTCGTCCGCATCAGTCAGAGCTGGACAGCAACAACAAGAGCAACATGGACAACCTGACCAGGTTGGTCAGCAACAAGGGCCAGTCTCACCGTAGTATTCGAAAGTTCCAAACCCACCCATAGTTCTACCTACTCCTGTGGAAGTGGACACACCAGCCCTTCTGGAGATCATAAAAGAAATGATGGCTGCTCAGCAACATCAGATGTTGGCCCAGCAGCACATGCATACTCAGCTACAAGAGCAGAATGTGTTGCTCAACCAAGGATTGCAGACGGCTTTGGAAAGAGGAGTGAGGACTGATTCAGGAGCATCATCCAGGTTTTACAAGTACAACCCCCGCCGTTTCGAGGGCACGGAGGATGCCATCTCAGCAGATGCGTGGCTTAAGGATATGGAGGCTATTCTGATAGCAGCTAAGGTACCGGCCGAAGAACGTGTGGATCTAGTGAAGTTGTTACTTCAGGATCTCGCACGTGATTGGTGGGAATCAGAGGAAGTGGGCATCAGACATCCTGTGGCTTGGGACAATTTCACTGCAAGATTCAAGACCAAGTACTATGGAGTTGTGGCACGGTTTGAGCTACAACAGAAGTTTATCAACCTCAGGCAGGCCGACAAGACATTAGATGGTCGGTACCGAATACAGATACACACCTGTAGAAAAGAAATGTCTCGTACTGGTATTTGCTATCCAGAAGACATGTCACTATGTGTCTGGACAAACTATCCGCATCATATCTAGAGCCAATCCTCTCAGAATACTCATGACTAAATCGGGTTCTCTTAATTCCCGTTTAGCTACATGGGCAATGATGTTGACTCCATATGATATGCTGTTCATCCCTCAGAAAGCAGTAAAAGGCCAAGTATTAGCTGATTTCTTAGCAGCTCATCCGGTGTCTGAATCTTCCAAACTCTACGATGAAATCTCGGATGAAGTACTTGAGTCTAACATCGCAACTGAGTAAATCTCCATTTGGCGAATGTTCTTTGATGGTGCATCAAAAACAGGACCTAAAAGAAATATTATGGCCGGAGTAGGCATCGTGCTTGTGTCACCCAACCATCTGATTATACACTATGCATATTCTCTTGTAGAATCTTGCACCAATAACGTGGCCAAATATAACGCCCTACTGATCGATATTCAATTAGCAAAATAGCTGGGAGTTGATTATCTAGAAGCTTATGGCGATTCTAAGCTAATAGTTAGTCAGGTCCGAGGGGATTATGAAGTTCGTCATGAAGATCTCATCCCATATCACAAAGCGATGATCGAATTGGCTTCTACCTTCGCTAGATTCTTCATCGAGCACATGCCTCGATTACAGAATATAGAAGTAGATGCTTTAACCGATCTTGCTGCTTCCATGACCGTTTCTATCAATACTCAGCATTCGATCACAGTGTCTGGTCGAAAGTTATTCTATGTGAAAGATGCCTTGCATATTCATCACAGTTACGCAACAGAAACAAATGTTGACGTCAAAGACTGAAGATTTCCTTTCATAGACTACCCGTCTACGGAATCCTTCCTGAGGACCCAAAGGAAGCAGTGTCTGTCCAAAGGCGATCCCTCATATTTTACTATGATACAACTACCAAAATATTGTATCGACGTTCTTACGACGGGCTACTGTTACGATTTTTATCAGACACAGAAGCCAAACATGCACTCCGTGAGGCTCGTGACGGAATTTAGGGTGCACACCAACCAAGCCCCAAGTTACAATATCGCCTCCGATGAATGGATTATTATTAGCCCAGGATGATAGCAGATGTTGTTGAATATGCAAAGAAGTATAGGGCTTGTCAGTTCCACGCCGATTTCATTCATTAACCTTCGGAGTTTCTACACCCGACGGCGGCATCTTAGCCTTTTTAAGCCTGGGGTATGGACGTCATCGGCCCAATTAGCCCGCCATCCTCCAGAGGACATCGGTTTATTCTAGCAATAACCGATTACTTCTCCAAATGGGTGGAAGCTATACCACTCATCAAAGTAAAGACGTCGAATGTGATCAGCTTCGTCAAACTTTACGTTATCTACCACTTCGGCCTACCTCGCAGGATCATCTATGATAATGGTCCATAATTCGCGAGCCATGTATTCTATAGGTTCTGCGATAAGAATCGAATTTAGAATATAGCCTCTACCGCTTACAATCCAGCATCTAATAGATTAGCAGAAGCCTTTAATAAGACTATCATCAAAATTCTCAAGAAGTTCGTGTCTTCAAACAAGCGCGATTGGAATGAAAAGCTCGGCGAATGTCTCTAGGCCTATCGTACAACGGTCCCGTCTCCAACAGGAAGTACGCCATTCTCTCTGGTTTATGGGAGTGAAGCAGTTCTTCCCCTAGAAATCTAGATTCCCTCTCTTCGAGTAAACTTAGCCAGTGAGTTGACTGCCGAAGAAAGTTACCGTTTGCGATTATAAGAGCTGGAAACGCTAGACGAAAAATGCTTATTAGCTCAATAGCGTATTGAGCTATACCAAGCACGCCTTTCTAGAGCCTTTAATAAAAAGGTGAAGGAAAGAATCTTTCAAGTTGGTGATCTGCTCTTAGCATTGAGAAGACCAATGGTCATAACGCACAAGACAAAAGAAAATTTCTGGCCTAAATAGGAAGGTCCTTTCATTATAGAATCAGTGTATTCTAACGGTGCATATCGACTAACCAAGCCTGATGGTGACTTGCTCATGATGCCGATCAACGACAAGTTCCTGAAGAAATATTATGTGTAACCTTCATGTACAGCATTCACATATACCCTGTTTTAATCATGTAAATATACAGTACAATGTTTACGTGATTCAAAAAATCATCTAACTATTATCCATATTTCAAAAGTCTTGGATACGCCATGGATAATAGGTCCCCTAAAAAAGATTTCCTAGTGAAATTATCTTCGTTTTGGACTCTGCCCAAACTCGGTCTTATGAAAACGGTCATGTCCATATTACCTCTGAACTATTTTTCGATAATTATTTCCCAGTAGAATAATTAAGAAATGTCATACTGTGTCCATACAACCTCTGAGCAAAACATTCATCAAAGATAATCACGTCCATATTACCTCTGAATTATCCACTCCTACTTAATGTTATATATCTGTCCACGTCCATATTACCTCTGGTCAGATATAGAACATCCTATGCTATTACGTCCTCATTACCTCTGTTAGCAGTTTCTTTCAACTTATTATCTATGTTTGAGAATCTTGAACATAAAACAGATAATAAGGCCACATCAAATTCCCCAGCGGAATACCCACCAGAAATATCCCTACTACGTCCACACTACCTCTACTTTTGATATTTCACAAACTACATTCATAAGTTTCGAAGGCCAAAAAGATTCTTTATTAAAACAGTCTAAAAAAACAAAGAAAAGAAAAAAAGATACATGAGTCTTGACGGCTAATTGAGCCTATTACAAAAGAAGATCTAAGGGATACACAATCGATTGATGCTATCCTTTAGAGCCGCAATATTAGTCTGGGACTTGGCAGTAGCACGACGGTGCTCTTCTTCCTGTCGAGCAGCTTCATCCCTAAAGGAGATCAGTTTTACGTGCTCTCCCTCCATCTTCACCAGCTGTTCTTTTAATTGGTCTAAAGTTGTAAGCCCCCAAAATTTTCGGGATTTATTTTTGAATTTTCTAAATAAATTATTTTCGATAATTCATTTTATTTGATTAATTTTGATCATTAATTGTTTTTTACCATGACTTTGATTTATGGCGCATCAGGGATGCCAGTCTCTAAAAACTCTCTTCTTGAAGTTTGTAGTAGACAGGATTATCTTCATGTTGATATATCATGTCCCACACAAACTTGTCTTCTTATGCACTTTTTGCTTCGTGCAACTTTCGGGTCAATTTAGACCAATTTATGGTCTACCGTAATTCGTGGTTTAACTTCCAACTTAATTTTCGGGCCCAACATCAGTCCAATCTGCTCGACCCAATATATGGCTCTGGTCTGTTTTGAGTCTACTATGCACGTGCCACTTGTGTGTCACCAAATTGATCTCCCTTGTGCTCCCATTTCATCCATAATTTTAATTGGGTTAAATTTGTTATTTTAATTAAATCTTGGCCCCAAGCTTATCCAAACTTGACCCAACAACCAACCCAAATTGGTGTGACCCTACCATGTCTGCCTATACACCCCACTGATATTTTCTCTTTTTCCTCCACTCAAAATATCTCTTTATATATAAATATCTCTATTTCTCTCTCTCTCTCTCTTTTGTATATGTATACATATGCATATATATATATATATATATATATATATATATATATATATATATATATATATATATATATATATATATATATATATATATACTATGTATAATCTCTCTCTCACTTTTTCCCATCACACACACCCCCTCACAGCCCTCTCTCTCTCTCTCTCCCCTATCTCCGTACGAGAGCAGTCCTCCTCTCTTTTCTCCATCATCATTATTCTTACCATCAGCTTCTTCTTCTTCACATCTTCTTCTTTACACGTCTTCTTCTTTTTCAAACTCTATTACAATACCATCACCACCACCATCATCCTCACCACCACCACAACGAGCATCACCACCACCCATACTCTTTCTTTCTTCTCCTTCTCCTTACGGCATGGCTCAGCTGTCATGGCCAGCCTGGGCTCGGTCAGCCCTGGCCGAGGCTGACCCGAGCATCGAGCAGCAGCAGCTGTCGCAGCAGCAGTGCAGCGAGCGACAGCAGCTGCCACAGCAGCAGCGCGCCGCCGCAACCGCCACCGTCGCCGGCGAGCCCCTCTGGCTCGGGCGACCACCGACGAGCTCCTCCGTGGTGCGCCCCTTTGTCCCCGGTGCAAGAAACGCACTATTCGTGCATTTTGCATGAAATCCCGCCGTGACGCGTATGAAGACGAACTCGGATATCGTGTTTCGGAACAGCGACTTCGTACATATTTTTCGAGGAATCCAACCGTTGGATCGTCGATCCGTTTCTTTCGTCTCGATCTCGGTATATACCCCTTCACTCACCTCCAGTTTTGTTCGTTAGTTTTATCGTTTGATACATCAAAACCGGCCACCAAGTTGACGTTTTAATTTGAACTATTTTTAGACAGTTTCGTGGAGCTAACTTTGCGGGATCGTATCTTCATCGTCGCAGCTCTATTTGGGCTGCTGTAAGTGCACAGCTGGTATAACCCTCTTCTTGCCCCTTAAGATTTGTTTCATTATGAGCATGTTTGGTTGATCGAATTCGACGCCAAAGTTGGATGTCCGAATTCTTAATTTTGTACTTATAAAGTTCTATTTTTTAATCCGGGACTCCGAATTCAATTTCTGACACACCAGTAGACTCATGGCATCGTTCTGGCACATTTTCATATAAAATTTGCTAGATTTGGAGGACGTGGGCCCTGGTACGTATTTCGGTGCAACGTAGGCCCCACGGTCCAGGTCAACAAAACTTTTTGAGATCGACTCATCGAAATCCAATTCTGGATATACCGTTGAGTTCGTATCATCATTCTGGACTCGTTGACATATAATTTGCTGAGTTTTGTGGACATTGGATCCGACACGCATTTCCGTGTAAATCAGATTCTTATATCCGGGTCAACGGACCATTTTGAGATCGGCTCATCGGAATCTAATTCCGGATATACCGTTGAGTTTGTTTCGTCATTCTGGATTCGTGGACATATATTTTGCTAGGTTTTGAGGACTTTTATTTTAACATATTTTTTGGTACAAAGTGGGTCCAACACCGACACCATTTTGACCCAAAATTACCTTTTTGCCCATGTGTCCAAATTGGACTTATGGATAGACTACCCTAGTTAATTTGACTATTCTGGACATGTTGGTGATGTTTGTTTCACCATTCGACAACATCTGTAGGTTTTTACCCTATTATTATAATCTTTCTCTTTTTGTTGTATTTGGAGATCCATCGATTCCAGTGATTTCACAATCACCGAAATTGATATGTTGACCCTGTAGATGTTTATAGAGACTAGCTTTGACCCTGTTTGACCATGGTTAACTACTTTGACTGAACGTCAAAGTAGAGTCAACATTGACCTAGGTTAGACTAGTTTTGACCTTGGTTGACCATAGTTGACTATTTTGACCAAAAGTCAACGTTAGTCAAGTTTGACCTAGAGTTGACCTAGGGTAGACCTAGGGTTGACCAAATTTGACTAGTTGACCAAAAGTCAACTGTAAGTCAATCCTTGACTTAGATTGACCTAGTTTGACTTGTTTTGACTTGTCTTGACCTAGTTTGACTTAGTATGACTTGATTATACTTCCAAACCCTTATATTGATACAGTATTCCATCTATAGGTCCTCGAGGCACTGTTCTTGGACTCAGTCGACTTATCCATCACATCACAGGCGAGTACATTCGCTGATAATAGTTCATTGTCTTGATATTTTTTGTATCCGATTCAGTTATAGTATTTTACTTGATTCTCGTCACGATGGTACACGGACTAGTATATGTCGGATCCTGGCATAGGATGTTATTCCTGGACTTTCTTGGTATATTGGTACATTTTCTGTCTTGTTTCCTGTTCTTGTATAGACACCGATTACTAAGAGGGAGTAGCTACCCTCTTAGGAAATCCCGTGTCATGACGTGCTATGTCCGGATCCATATACTACTCGGGGATGGAGAGTTATTATAGGTTATGTGATCAATATCCCTACTTTATTCCTATTACTTGTTCATAGCTATACCCTCGTCTCACGACGGGTAAAGCCTGACCCTACTTGTTTATAGCTTTCCATGCTGGCTGGCCTGACCCAGAGTTCTTATTTTTCTTGTTCATAGCCAGTCAGATGGTACAGCCTGATCTTGACCCAAGTCGATCACTTAATGCTATAATATCTCGATGCACATTTTATGTTTACATTATACATCAGCTATTCCTGTACTGTTCTACTTTCCTGTACGTTACACCCTGACATGATTTCTAGTTTATATATCATATTTTACTTACAGTCTTGATATATCATCTTGTATTCCATTATGATGTCTCTTACAGCATTTGTCAATACTATGAAAGTGTTATTAGTTTATGTACTCATTTCCATTCTGACTGGATACGTTGACAATATTTTAGGAGTTGTTATGCCATTATTGGACTTCAGGATATTGCTAGCTGAGGTGGATCTCACTATTCTTCTATGTGAGTTGTCTGGTAGTTATCCTTAGTTTGTCTTATTTTTCTTTCTTTATTTTTCTGTCTTATGATTCCTTCTAGTAGTTTCTAGTTGTTCTTGTGCCTTAGTTATCTTTTCTGTCTTATCTTCTTTAGATGTTGGGTTGTGATTGAGTACATTTGTAGTTCATGGACCTTCTAGATGTAGTATATATTTATTGGGTACTAGACAGCATTCTACCATCGATACTACGGCGTAGGCTGGACGTGGCCCACATATTCGTATCCGTATATCCGAGTGCGGATCGTGACACGTTTTTGTGGTGGCCCATGCAGGTCAGTCTTTGTAATTGATGCGAAGTCGTGGTAGTACTTGAGCTTTTCTGTATTATTGCGAGCCTGTCCTAGGATTAAGGTTGAGCCATAGAATATTTTAGGAATTTGGTACTCAGTCACATATTAGGAACTCTTGGTAGATTCCAGGGATGACCCCTGGAAATCTTATTTCAAAATTTTCGAAACTTTTTCCATTTGTTTCTATCCGTCCTAATTTCTGAAACATCTGTCAGTTATCAATTGTATTCTTTCTTTGGAATGAGTTTGTGGACCCCAGAGGGAAGGTATAAGTTGAGCTTATATACCTTCTAGGTTGAGATTGTTTTAGATAATATTCCAGACCTTTAGATTTTGGCCTAGATAGTACCTTTGGGACATCCCCTGAGAAGCTCCTTCTAAATCCTGTCTCGGAATCTGTTTCTGCTAGTTTCCATTTACTTATCCTTGATTTCTTGTTGAATTTTGAATTTTGATGTTTGTTCGTTGATGACTTTGATTTTTGTTTTTGGATAAGTTTTTATGAATTGAGTTAATGTATCCTGATAAACATATTTGATGAGGACGATGAGATCGATAAATGTCTACTTTTATTTATGGAGTTTAGAATTTATCGCAGCCATACTAGGTAGCACGACAGGGACATGGAGCCAGAATTTGGATATACTATCCTAGTTATAGAATTTAGATTTTTTTTGCAGCCATAACGGTTGACGTGGTAAGAAATCTAGATGACATAATTATAGGGTGTATACCATAGTTATGGACTCCATCGTTTATTGCAGCTATGCTTACTGGCGTGGTAAAAATTCTGGTAACATGATTCTGGATAGACGTATATGGTTATCAGGTCATATCTTACATTGATTCGCTTCTTTTGACCTATTGATCAGGGATAATTCCTACCATTATTTCTTGTTTTGTCATTTCTATTCTCATCATATGATGATTTCCTCATCTTGTCATTAGTTCATTCATCTTGATTAATTATGTCTTGATTACACCAATCACATGTCGTTTATCCATTCCTGTCAACTACACCGTAAATCATTTAAAATTTTGTATCTTTTCACCTTGTAAAGGTTAAGAAAGTATCGTAAATTATCTCGCTCGGGAGGCGGATTTATTATCAAGTGGTATCTTGGTAGGAATATGAGATGTTGGATCTAGTGTAGAAATTTGAGATAGAAGTATGATTGAGGTTGAAACTGAAACCAAGGGATCGATATAATCAGTTTAGAACTGAGTTACTAGGGTATTTCGAGGATGAATTACTTGGAAGGCAAGTTCAAGGATTTCAATGAGAATGACGCTAGGATGTACATTAATGGTATGAAAATTTATATTTCGTGGATATAGTTTAGGACCTGACAAGGATATCCGAGATTGAAATATTTTTGAATTTGGACAATTTTAGGTTATTGGTTCTCGAGGTATTTCATACCGAGGTTATGATGGAAGTTAGGAATTTAATAATGGGAAAGAAATTTTAATTATATGTCATGATGGTAAGAAACTGGACAAGGCATTGGTAAGAGGATAGAGAACACAAGGATAAGTCAAAAAAAAAAGTTTTGTGGGTATAATTTATTAAGTGAGATGGTTGATATTTGAAAGTGTATGATGAAGGGAATATGAAGGTTGAATTGGTAATGTAAGAATAAGTTTTATAAGCCTAGTGGTATTAGATTTGAATAACACAAGGAGCGTGATTTGAACAAGTTCAAGGATATTATAAACTTGATTTAGAGGTTTCGGATCAATTTAGGACAAGGTGGAAGAATTCAGATTTAAGGATGATTAAGTGGATAGTATGGAGTTCTAGTGAAGAGTGTACTTCTTGATTAAGGTTTTGGAAATTTGGATCTGGCCTATGGTATCATGACAAGGTCCAATCTTCATGACGGAAGGGTAATTCTGGTAGTAGTTGTATAAGATTGGTTTTTATATGGGACTTGTGAGATTAAAGGTGCGATTAGCCAATGATGACCAGATAAACTTGATAGTATCAGATAAAGATGATTAACTTGCTTCCCTATAAAACCTTGTCTTTCGATTTTCTACCAAAGAGGAATTGGACTTATTCCATATCTCTGAATCATCCCTCGAGTTTTCAATATCGTTAAAACATAATTTTCTTGATCGCGACCGAACGACTTTGGTCATCTCTTCTATCATACCCGTATCCTAGGTCATACTCAATTGAATTAAATTTAATTCTAACCTGGATTTCCATTCTCGGATGCTCGTGCTCAGACTTCGATGATCTTATACTCCATCTTGCCCAAATCCTAATTCACTCAAAATTGATCAACTTAGGTGGCATTGAAGCTAATTTTCTTATCATGAATGAATTTTATGCTATTACCACTCGTGCTATAACTTTTGATTTTGAACCTGTTTGGATTTTAAATACTCGTGCCTAAACTCCTTTCGACCCTGATTTAATTTTCTGATTATATCTGAACTCATTGTGCTTAGTCGTACCCAGATGACCTGGCGTGACTAAGTCGACTTGAATCCTTTAATCGTAATTTTAATAATATAACTATACATATTTCCTTGCCTCTAAATCGTGCCAAGTGAACTTAGACTATTTCCAATTTTAATCACATCTGAACTTGGATCGTATTTCATGATTTTATTAATCATATTCCTTAATCCTTGATCAGGTCTATAAAACCTTGACTTCGATTTTGTTGTGTCTGAAATTTCATCTCAACCATGCCAAACCTTGTTTTGGTCATGGTTAGCTTTTCATCATGATCGGACCTGTGTGACTTTCGGGTTGATTTCCATCAACCTAAGTCCTACGGATCACCCTGTACTTGAACTTCATTTATATCTTCGATTCTCCTAATCGTCTCTAAAATCGTGCCCCAATGACTTGACTTATTTATGAAATCGTGCACATATGATTTTGTTCGTATCATGATTCTATCATGCCAAAATCCATCATCGTGCCTGAAAACTTTTGAATTGATTATCTTGATCGTGTAAAACTCGTCATTTTTGGATCGTGCCTAAAATATTGCCTAAATCTTCTATCCTGTTTTAACCCCACTACCAACCTTTAATTTCGAGGACGAAATTTTTATAAGGTGGGTAGGATGTAAGCCCCTTGAATTTTTGGGATTTATTTTTAAATTTTCTAAATAAATTATTTTCGATAATTCATTTTATTTGATTAATTTTGATCATAAAATGCTCTTTACCGTGACTTTAATTTCTGGAGCATCAGGGATGCTAGTCTCTGGAAACTCTCTTCTTGAAGTTTGTAGTAGACAGGATTATCTTCATGTTGATATATTATGTCCCACTTAAACTTGTCTTCTTGTGCTCTTTTTGCTTCGTGCAACTTTTGGGTCAATTTAGACCAATTTATCGTCTACCGTAATTCGTTCCAACTTAATTTGCAGGCCCGACATCGGTCCAATCTGCTCGACCCAATATATGTCTCTGGTCTGTTTTAAGTCTACTATGCACATGCCACTTGCGTGCCACCAAATTGATCTCCCTTGTGCTCCCATTTCATCCATGATTTTAATTGGGTTAAATTTGTTATTTTAATTAAATCTTGGCCCCAAGCTTGTCTAAACTTGACCCAACAACCAACCCAAATTGGTGTGACCCTACCATGTCTACCTATACACCCCACTGATATTTTTTCTTTTTTTTCCACTCAAAATATCTCTCTTTATGTATAAATATCTCTATTTATCTCTCTTTTATATATGTATACATATGCATATATATAATATATATATATTATATGTATAAAAATAAAAAAATATATATATATTATATGTATAATCGCTCTCTCACTCTTTTCCATCACACGCACCCCCTCACAGCCCTCTCTCTCTCTCCCCTATCCCCGTACGACAGCAGCCCCCCTTTCTTTTTTTCATCATCATTATTCTCACCATCACCATCATCTTCTTCTTCACACTTCTCTTCTTCTTCTTCTTCAAACACCATCACCACCACCATCATGCTCACCACCACCACAACGAGCGTCACCACGACCCACATTCTTTCTATCTTCTCCTTCTCCTCCTCCTTACGGTATGGCTCGACCGTCGTGGCCAGCCTAGGCTCGGTCAGCCCTGGTCGAGGCTGACCCGAGCATCGAGCAGCAACAGCAGTCGCAGTTGCAGCAGCAGTGCAGCGAGCGGCAGCAGCTGCCACATCAGCAGCAGCGCGCTGCCGCGGCCGCCGCAACCGTCGGTGAGCCCCCCTGGCTCGGGAAACCACCGGCGAGCTCCCCATTGGCGCGCCCCTTCACCCTCGGTGCAAGAAATGCACTATTCGTGCATTTTGCATGTAATTCCGCCGTGACGCGCGAGAAGACGAACTCTGATATCGCGTTTTGGAACAGCGACTTCGTATACGTTTTTTGAGGAATTCGACTGTTGGATCGTCGATCCGTTTCCTTCGTCTCGATCTCGATATATACCACTTCACTCACCTCCAGCTTCGTCCGTTAATTTTATCATTTGAAACATCAAAATCGGCCACCAAGTTGACGTTTTAATTTGAACTGTTTTTGGACAGTTTCGTGGAGCCAACTTCGCGGGATCGTATCTTCATCGTCGCAGATCTATTTGGTGCACCGTCAGTTCCTGTGCACAACTGGTATAACCCTCTACCTGCCCCTTAAGTTTCGTTTCATTGTGACTACGTTTGTTTGGTCGAATTCGACGTCAAAGTTGGCCGTCCGAATTCTTAATTTTGTACTTGTAAAATTCTATTTTTGAACCCGGGACTCCGGATTCAATTTTTGACACCACCAGTAGACTCGTGGCATCGTTCTGGCACGTTTTCATATAAAGTTTTCTATATTTGGAGGACGTGGGCCTTGCACGCATTTCGGTGCAACGTGGGCCCCGCGGTCTGGGTCAACAGGATTTTTTTAGATTGACTTATCGGAATCCAATTCTGGATATACCGTTGAGTTCGTATCATCATTCTGGACCCGTTGACATATAATTTGCTGAGTTTTGTGGACATTGGCTCTGATACGCATTTCCGTACAAATCGGATTCCAATATCCGGGTCAACGGACCATTTTGAGATCGGCTCATCGGAATCCAATTCCGGATATACCGTTGAGTCCGTATCGTTATTCTGGATTCCTGGACATATTTTTTGCTAGGTTTTGAGAACTTTTATTTCAACACATTTTTCGGTACAAAGTGGGTCCGACACGAACACCATTTTGACCCAAAATTTCCTTTTTGCCCATGTGTCCAAATTGGACCTATGGATAGGATATTCTAGCTAATTTGACCATTCTGGACACGTTGGTGATGTTTGTTTCACCATCCGACAACATTTGTAGGTTTTTACTCTAATATTATAATCTTTCTCCTTTTGATATATTTCGAGATCCATCGATTCCAGTGGTTTCACAATCACTGAAATTGATATGTTGACCCTGTAGATGTTTATAGAGACTAGCTTTGACCCTGTTTGACCATGGTTAACTACTTTGACTGAACGTCGAAGTAGAGTCAACATTGACCTAGGTTAGACTAGTTTTGACCATGGTTGACCATAGTTGACTATTTTGACCAAAAGTCAACGTTAGTCAAGTTTGACCTAGAGTTGACCTAGAGTTGACCTAGGGTTGACCAGAGTTGACCAGTTGACCAAAAGTCAACTGTAAGTCAACCCTTGACTTAGATTGACCTAGTTTGACTTGCTTTGACTTGTCTTGACCTAGTTTGACTTAGTATGACTTGATTTTACTTCCAAACCCTTATATTGATACAGTACTCCATCTATATGTCCTCGAGTACATTATCTGATAATAGTTCATTGTCTTGATATTTTTTGTATCCGATTCAGTTATAGTATTTTACTTGATTCTCGTCACGATGGTACACGGAGTAGTATACGTCGGATCCTGGCATGGGATGTTATTCCTGGACTTTCTTGGTATATTGGTACATTTCCTGTCTTATTTCCTGTTCTTGTATAGACACCAATTTCTAAGAGGGAGTAGCTACCCTCTTAGGGAATCTTGTGTCATGACGTGCTATGTCCGGATCCATATACTACTCGGGGATGGAGAGTTATTATAGGTTATGTGATCAATATCCCTACTTTATTCCTATTACTTGTTCATAGCTATACCCTCACCTCACGACGGGTAAAGCCTGACCCTACTTTTATAGCTTTCCATGCTTGCTGGCCTGACCCAGAGTTCTTGTTTTTCTTGTTTATAGCCAGTCAGATGGTACAGCCTGATCTTTACCCAAGTCTATCACATAATGCTATAATATCTCTAGGCACATTTTATGTTTATATTATACATCAGATATTCCTGTACTGTTCTACTTTTCTGTACCTTACACCCTGACAAGATTTCCAGTTTATATATCATATTTTACTTACAGTCTTGATATATCATCTTGTATTCCATTATGATTGTCTCTTACAGCATTTGTCAATACTATGAAACTGTTGTTAGTTTATGTACTCGTTCCCATCCTGACTGGATACGTTGACAATATTTTAGTAGTTGTTATGCCATTATTGGACTTCAGGATGTTGCTAGCTGAGGTGGATCTCACTATTCTTCTATGTGAGTTGTCTGGTAGTTATCCTTAGTTTGTCTTGTTTTTCCTTCTTTATTTTCCTGTCTTATGATTCCTTCTAGTAGTTTCTAGTTGTTCTTGTGCCTTAGTTATCTTTTCTGTCTTATTTTATTTAGATGTTGGGTTGTGATTGAGTATATTTGTAGTTCATGGACTTTCTAGATGTAGTATATATTAATTGGGTACTAGACAGCGTTCTACCGCCGATACTGTGGCGTAGGATGGGCGTGGCCCACGTATTCATATCCGTATATCCTGGTGCAGGTCGTGACAAAAGTGGTGGCAGTCATGGCAGCCTGAACCGTATAGTCCTCCTGTTCAGACGTGATTGTCCGTAGGTTGGACTCCAATTGGGCAATCTCCTTATAGATCTGCGTAATATGATTGTACTCTTCAGTGATCTGGGCGGCCAGCTTGTTCTTTGAAGCAACAGGGCCTCGCTTACGGCGTTGAACTGCTCATATTGATAAGCCAATTCACTGATCTCCTTAGCAAGAGCATCCTTCCTTGCTTGGAAAGAAGCTTCCTCCTCTGCAAGAGCCGCAAGCAAAGCCTCGTCTTCTTCAAAAAATAGCGAGGTTGGACTCTGTTGCTTGGCTTCCTGGAGTCTGGCCACCTGGTCCCTCAGATCATTTAGAACTTTTCTCAGACCATTAGCCCGCTCCTCGTAGCCGGCAATGCTCTTAAGGGCACCCAACCAGTCATCTGCATACATGATACCTTCGGTACCCTTAAAGTCCCTCGGGTTCATCTTCCTAAAATCTAGGCAAGTGCAAGGCCTCCCCTGACCCTGCTGCTGAACTGGGGCACCCTAAACTATACCCGGTACAACCCTCTCTACTGCTGCCATCGCCAGCTGGTGGAAGTTCTCCATGCTCAGCCGTAACACCTCTGTCTGGCGGTGCTGTGCCTCGGTCTGGGCCCTCTGGGTCTGCAATATTTGCTGTAGAAGGGCCATCATCTGCTGTACATCCGTCGGTAGCAGAGGTGATGGTGAAAGAGTCTCAGGAATGATAATAGACGGTCCCGCTGCTAGAGGTGGAAGACCACCTGGAACTGTCGCTGCTACTCCCGCCTGAAGGGCAGGAACTGAGGTGGCAACTCCCTCAACTGCAGCTCCCGCAGCCGGAGGTAGAGGTCCTACCAGATCGGGCCTCTCCGGAACAGCACTAGATCCTGCTTCCTAAGAGCGGGTAATCGTCATCCTGAGGATAGATTGAAATAAGAAGATCAATATGGCACATGATAAGGAATATCAAGGAAGGACAATTGAATTCAATACAAGAAGAGTTGTCATGGTAATCAAAAGATCAGAATTTTTCTAAAATGTGATTAAGTAACTCTTATCATATCTTAGATCCTATGTCCTCGTCGTAGGCTCGTAATTAGTACTCTAAGTCGAGCACCATTACGAGATCGCACTAATTGCGATACTGACCTGCATGGGCCAACAAAAAAATGTGTCACGACCCGCACCCTGATTAGGGGCACGAGTACGTGGTTACGTCCAGCCTACGCTGGAAAATCGGCAGTAGAACGCTGTATAGGTCATCTATAAATACTACAACTAGACAATATAAAAGGTACCTGTCATCTCCGTACGGAGGAATATATATGGCATAACTCAATCACAAAAGCAAAACTAAGATAGATAGTACGTAAAGAAAATATGATAGATTTGAAAACAGAAAATGAGTTCAACATCCAACACAATCGAAGAGAAACAAACAACATCACAGAGGCACAAATATATAACTATAAGTTACTCCAGTCTAAAACAAAAACTGGATCGCAGTCCAGGCAAGCCTAACTAAACTAACTACTCTGGGAGTGCAAAGTCTAGTGGCTCAACTAACAGGCCACAGTCCTGGCCTAAGTCTCCATCTGTCTCGACCCTATAGTAGGTCGAGCAGTCTGCCTTAGAAACATCTGTAATATATCAACGGTATCCTGTCAGAAAAATGAGCAAGTACAAATACTAACAACAGTTTCATATGAATTGACAAATTCTATAAGAGACAGTATAATGAAATACAAGACAAAGATATGGGATGACTTTGGAGCCATTCGAAAGCCGAGCTACAATCCGTAAACCAAACAAGGATCGGGGTTGTAACCCTTCTTCCAAACAGAACCTAGCCTCCAATCAAGGTATAGCATAAGAGCATATAGAACATGTGAAATACAAGACAAAATCAACAGAAAATATATAATAGGATGTGAGTATTGAATAGGACGACAATATATAAGATGACTTGGGAACTATTCGGAAGTCGAGTTACAAGCCTTAAACCAAACAAGGACCAGGGTTGTAACCCTTCTTCCGAATAGGACTTAGCCTCCTATGATAAATAAATATAAACTGTGCCTTGAATTATTAGTGCGTTATGTGATCGGCTTGGAAAACATGATCAGGCTTTCCATCTGACCGACTATGAACAAGTGTACAATTGAGCAGGATAAGGCCGGCCACCATGGAAAGTTATGAACAAGTGGGGTCAGGATTTACCCGTCGGAAGCGAGGGTATAGCTATGCACAAGAACAAGTACAACTATGAAGAACAAGTAGGAATTTTGATCACACAACCACTAATAACTCCCCATCCCCGAATAGTATAAAGGATCCAGACATGACACATCATGACACGGGATTCCGTAAGAGGGTAGCAAGTCCCCTTAGGAATCGATGTTTATACAAGTACAGGGAATAAGACAGGAAATGTACCAATATACCAAGTAATCCAGGAACAACATCTCATGTCATGATCCAACATATACTAGTTCGTGAACTATCGTGTCTGGAAATCAAGTAAGACACTACAACCGAATCGGATATAGCAGATATCAAGATAATGAAAACTATCAATAAATGTACTCGCCTGTGGTCCTGAGCTGATAAGGTGAACAGACGCTCAGAGTAATCACAAACCTAAAGATGAGATACTATAAGTCAAACAGGGTTTAATAATGAAAGAAAAGCTAATCTAGTCATGATATGTAAGTCTAAGTCAAAACTAGTCACACCAAGCTAAACTAGGTCATACTGAGCCAAACTAGGTCACATTAGGACAACCAAGGTCAAACAAGGTCACAGGAAGTCAAACTAGGTCAATCTGGGTCAAGGATTAACTTACAGTTGACTTTTGATCAAAAAGTCAGCTCTGGTCAACACAGAGTCAACCCTAGGTCAAATAGTCAAATGTTGACTAACAGTTGACTTTCAGTCAACTGGTCAACTCTGGTTTGGTTTTGGGTCAATTCTAGTCATTATTAGGCTAAGTTTGACTTTCGGTTAACTTCGTTGACTTTTGGTCAAAACGGTCAACCGAGGTCAAAACTAGTCTAAGTACACTAATCCTAACCATTACCAACCAAGAGAACCTATATCTAGGCACATCTTAAACTATCTAACTCAAAACTTATAATTACCCTATTACCTTAACTTACCTTTACCAAGGTAATTTCCATTACCTTATCCCAATACAACGGTAACCTATTTATACCTTGGAATACTAACCTGGGCTTCTTAGGGTAGCTAGACACTAACCTATCTAACTATTACCAACCATAAATTCCTACTATCTTGGACATCAAAACTATCTTTTCCAATATGTTACTTTCCTACACATTACCTTAAGGTAATCTTGAGATATCAAGATACCACATCTAACATAACCTATTCTTCTAAACCACACTCACTCTCTAACCATCTATCCATACACACAAATAAATATATATGCACAATCCACACACACCTATATATATATATATATATATATATATATATATATATATATATATATATATATATATATATATATATATATATATAGACACTCTCAATAATAATATATACACATGAAAATATTTTAAGAACACATTTAAAATGGACACACACGCACAACTTATATATATATATATATATATAAGATACATGAATAAATATGTAAGGACACTCAAGAACAACATTTAAAACATCAAAAATCTGAGATCAAACATTTAATAAATCATTCAAACATAAAAACAAACACAAAGTGTGTCCAGATTTGGGGGGTTTCCACATGGACACAAAGCACAACAAGGACACTCCTAAATGTCTCCAAATAGACACAAAATGGACACAAATAGAGACACAACCATGGGGGTCATTCCTATGGGTTCAAAATAATCCTATATGTATGTAGGATCGAAATAGAGGGTAGATTTTACCTTCCGGGAGGTGAAATCCAAGGGAACTCCTTCCGATACGACACCGACACGAAGGGATCTCCAAATGGACATGAACCAAAGCCAAATCCTCCCAAACTTGGCTAACACCCTCTCTGCATGGAGTAGAGAAGAAATGAAGAAGATTTGTTGGAAGAAAGGATTAATTTGGAGATAAAATCAATGGAGGTTCCTCTCAAATTTGGGGAAGAACAAGAGAGAAATTTGGAGGCTAAGAATGAAAATAAAAATGACTCATCCCCCTCCATTTGTGGCCGGCCTTATATGGCCATGTGTCCCCATTTTGGAAAGTCCAAAATGCCCTCCTATGACTCCTATTGGTTTTAATTAAAATTAGGTTTTAGTTTGGGGCTAAATTAGTCTAATTTAAGTCTCTAATTAAACCTAACCTATTCATGGATTAGTCCAACCATTCTAACTTAATTTTATTGTCATGTGGGCTATTCCTAACTAATAAGTGGGTCCCACAAGAGTCAAAACTACCCCGGATCTCTGATACAAGTTGGATTGAGTTGAAATTCGAACCCGGCTCAAATAACCCCAAAACAATGCCATAAATAATAAAATAAATTTCAAAAATATTCAAAAATAAAAATTGACCAAAATACCCTTATTTTTGAAAATTGGGGGTGACAAATCCATCCACCTTAAAAAAATTTCGTCCTCGAAATTAAAACAAAACAATCACAAAAAATTATGCAGTTCGATAATCGTATGCGTCTGTCCAAAATCATGATACTCAGAATCTCCGTCATGCTAGTGAGTAAGGCTACGATAATCACAGAGTCCTCGACTAAGGTACATACCTCTAGAATTATGGTATTTAAAATTTTTGTATTGCCGCATGCTTCGCAGCAAAAACCTTAAATTCCCGTACCCGAGAAATACATCCATAATCCGACTATATGTCCACACTATGCTTGCTAGCATAACCCTAGAGGATTCTAAAATCTCATAATCGAGGCGACCTAGCCTATACGACTTATCTCAGCAGAATATCACATCACAAGAACAAAATTTTATCAAACGATCAAGGAACAGATGGAATCGAATTTCAAGACAGTTTATAAGGAGGCAAATGCAGAAATGAGATCGAAAGATTGGAACCTACAATCTGCCCTACTACTGCCTGAGTGCCCTCAACTGTCATGGCGAAAGCTCGCCCCTGCTAGCCTCCTCTAGCCTGCTGTACTCTGTCCTGGCCTGCCTGTCTAGCTGCACGAGCAGCACAGTTCTTTATCTGGTGATCTGAAGCTCCACAGAATAAATAAACTTCCAGCCTCATCTTGCAAACCTCTCGAGTGTTCCCCATCTTCCTACAGAAAGCACACTGGATGGCCTGCCTCTTGCCCTGACCCTGCTGCTGGTCGACACGTGCTGGTGCCTGCTGAAGCTGTAACTGAGGCTGTTGCTGAATCTGTCTCTGCTAGAAGTGAGGGTGCTTTGCCGGCCCCACACTGGAACTCGCTCCAAGAATGTTACTGCCCCTCTTCGACTTGAGGCCGAAGTCCTCATCGGCTATCTGTGCCTCTATCAGTATCTGCTCGAAGGTCGCATCGCGTCGCCCGGAAGTACAAGTACGAACCGCATGAATAAGGCCCCTCCGGAACTTGTGGGCCTTATACCCCTCATCCTGGATCAGATCTGGTGCAAACCTACTCAGACGAAAGAACGCTGCTGCATACTCGTCCACCGACGAGTTCCCTTGCTCCAATCCGACGAACTGGGCCTCCAGAGCTGTCAGAGCCACATTGGGGTAGAACTTCTCCTTGAAGAGCCGCCTGAAGTTCTTCCATGTCAAACCTCTCACTGGCGTACGAGGATCCGTGCGAAACCACGTCAAGGCGATGTCGAAGAACTAACTCGCCGCAGTTGTGACCCATAGTCCCCTCGGAACCTCTACTAACTCCAGGCTCCTCTGGACGTCCTCCAACCAGTCATCTGTATACATGATACCTTCGGTACCCTTGAAGTCCCTCAGGTTCATCTTTCTGAAATCTAGGCAAGTGCCAGGCCTCCCCTGATACTACTGCTGAACTGGGGCACCCTAAACTATACCCGGTACAACCCTCTCTACTGCTGCTATCGCCAGCTGGTGGGAGTTCTCTATGCTATGTCGTAACACCTCTGTCTGGAGGTGATGTGCCTCGGCCTGGGCCTTCTGGATCTGCAACATTTGTTGTAGAAGGGCCATCATCTGATGTGCATCCGTCGGTTGTGGAGGCGGCGGTGGAAGAGTCTCATTAATGACTATAGACGGTCCCGCTGCTGGAGGTAGAAGACCTCCTGGAACTGTCGCTGCTACTCTCGCCTAAAGGACAGGAACTGAGGTGGTAACTTCCTCAACTGCAGCTCCCGCAACCGGAGGTAGAGGTCCTACCGGATCGGGCCTCTCCGGAACAGCACTAGATCCTGCTTCCTGAGAACGGGTAATCGTCATCCTGAGGATAGATTGAAACACGGAGATCAATATGGCACATGATAAGGAATATCAAGGAAGGACAATTGAATTCAATGCAAGAAGAGTTGTCATGGTAATCAAAAGATCAGAATTTTCCTAAAATGAGTAACTTCTATCATATTTTAGATCCTATGTCCTAGTCGCAGGCTCGTAATTAGTACTCTAAGTCGAGCACCATTACGAGATTGCACTAATTGTGACACTGACATGCATGGGCCACCAAAAAAAGTGTCACGACCCGCACCCTGATTAGCGGTACGAGTACATGGTTACGTCCAGCCTACGCTACAGAATCGACGGTAGAACGCTGTATAGGTCATCTATAAATACTACAACTAGACAATATAAGGGTACCTGTCATCTTCGTACGGAGGAATATATATGGCATAACTCAATCACAAAAACAAAACTAAGATAGATAGTACGGAAAGGAAATATGATAGATTTGAAAACAAGAAATGAGTTCAACATCCAACACAGCCGAAGAGAAACAAACAACATCACAGAGTCACAAATATATAACTATAAGCTACTCCAGTCTAAAATAAAAGCTGGATCGCAGTCCAGGCAAGCCTAACTAAACTAACTACTCTGGGAGTGCAAAGTCTAGTGGCTCAACTAACAGGCCACAGTCCTGGCCTAAGTCTCCATCTGTCTCGACCCCATAGTAGGTCGAGCAGTCTGCCTCAGAAACATCTGTAATATATCAACGATATCCTGTTAGGAAAATGAGCAAGTACAAACACTAACAGCAGTTCCATATGAATTGACAAATTCTGTAAGAGACAGTATAATAAAAAACAAGACAAAGATATGGGATGACTTGGGAGCCATTCGAAAGCCGAACTACAATCCGTAAACCAAACAAGGACCGGGGTTGTAACTCTTCTCCCGAATAGAACCTAGCCTCCAATCAAGGTATAGCATAAGAGCATGTAGAACATGTGAAATACAAGACAAAATCAACAGAAAATATATAATAGGATGTGAGTACTGAATAGGACGATAATATATAGGATGACTTGGGAATTATTCGGAAGTCGAGTTACAACCCTTAAACCAAACAAGGACCGGGGTTGTAACCCTTCTCCCGAACAGAACTTAGCCTCCTATGATAAATAAATATAAAATGTGCCTTAAATTATTAGTGCGTTATGTGATCGGCTTGGGAAATATGATCAGGCTTTCCATCTGACCGGCTATAAATAAGTGTACAACGGAGCAGGATAAGGCCGGCCACCATGGAAAGTTATGAACAAGTGGGGTCAGGCTTTACCCGTCGTGAGTGAGGGTATAGCTATGCACAAGAACAAGTACAAGTGTGAAGAACAAGTAGGGATTTTGATCACACAACCACTAATAACTTCCCATCTCCGAATAGTATAAAGGATCCAGAAATGACACGTCATGACACAGAATTCCGTAAGAGAGTAGCAAGTCCCCTTAGGAATCGGTGTCTATACAAGTACAGGGAACAAGACATAAAATATACCAATATACCAAGTAATCCAGGAACAACATTTCATGTCATGATCCAACATATACTAGTTTGTGAACTATCGTGTCTGAAAATCAAGTAAGACACTACAACTGAATCAGATATAGCAGATATCAAGACAATGAAAACTATCAGTAAATATACTCGCCTGTGGTCCTGAGATGATAAAGTGAATAGACGCTCAGAGTAATCACAGACCTAAAGATGAGATACTATAAGTCAAACAGGGTTTAATAATGAAAGAAAAGCTAATCTAGTCATGATATACAAGTCTAAGTCAAAACTAGGTCAAACTAAGTCATACCAAGCTAAACTAGGTCATATTGAGCCAAAGTAGGTCACACTAGGACAACCAAGGTTAAACAAGGTCACAGGAAGTCAATCCAAGTCAAACTAGGTCAATCTGGGTCAAGGGTTGACTTACAGTTGACTTTTGGTTAAAAAGTCAAATTTGGTCAACTCTGGTCAACACTGAGTCAACCCTAGGTCAAACTAGTCAAATATTGACTAACAGTTGACTTTTAGTCAACTGGTCAACTCTGGTTTGGTTTTGGGTCAATTCTAGTCATTATTAGGCTAAGTTTGACTTTCGGTTGACTTTTGTTGACTTTTGGTCAAAACGGTCAACCGAGGTCAAAACTAGTCTAAGGGCACTAATCCTAACCATTACCAACCAAAAGAACCTATATCTAGGCACATCTTAAACTATCTAACTCAAAACTTACAATTACCCTATTACCTTAACTTACCTTTACCAAGGTAATTTCCATTACCTTGCCCCAATACAACGGTAACCCATCTATACCTTGGAATACTAACCTGGGCTTCTTAGGGTAGCTAGACACTAACCTATCTAACTATTACCAGCCATAAATTCCTACTATCTTGGACATCAAAACTATCTTTTCTAATATGTTACTTTCCTACACATTACCTTAAGGTAATCTTGAGATATCAAGATACCACATCTAACATAACCTATTCTTCTAAACCACACTCTCTCTCTAACCATCTATCCATACACACAAATAAATATATATGCACAATCCACACACGCCTATATATATATATATATATATATATATATATATATATATATATATATATATATATATATATACACACTCTCAATATAATATATACACATGAAAATATTTTAAGAACACATTTAAAATAGACACACACACACAACTTATATATATAAGATACATGAATAAATATGTAAGGACACTCAAGAACAACATTTAAAACATCAAAAATCTGAGATTAAACATTTAATAAGTCATTCAAACATAAAAATAAACACAAAGTGTGTCCAAATTTGGGGGTTTCCCACATGGACACAAAGCACCACAAGGACACTCCTAAATGTCTCCAAATGGACACAAAATGGACACAAATGGAGAAACAACCATGGGGGTCATTCCTATGGGTTCAAAATAATCCTATATGCATGTAGGATCGAAATAGAGGGTAGATTTTACCTTCCGGGAGGTGAAATCCAAGTGAACTCCTTCCGATACGACACCGACACGAAAGGATCTCCAAATGGATACGAACCAAAGCCAAATCCTTCCAAACTTGGCTAACACCCTCTCTTTATGGAGTAGAGAAGAAATAAAGAAGATTTGATGGAAGAAAGGATTGATTTGGAGATGAAATTAATGGAGGTTCCTCTCAAATTTGGGGAAGAACAAGAGAGAGAAATTTGGAGGCTAAGAATGAAAATAAAAGTGACTCATCCCCCCTCCATTTGTGGCCGGCCCTATATGGCCATGTGTCCCTATTTTGGAAAGTCCAAAATGCCCTCCTATGACTCCTATTGGTTTTAATTAAAATTAGGTTCTGGTTTGGGGCTAAATTAGTCTAATTTAAGTCTCTAATTAAACCTAACCTATTCATAGATTAGTCCAACCATACTAACTTAATTTTATTATCATGTGGGCCATGCCTAACTAATGAGTGGGTCCCACAAGAGTCAAAACTACCCCGGGTCTCAGATACAAGTCGGATTGAGTTGAAATTCGAACCCTACTCAAATAACCCCAAAACGAAACCATAAATAATAAAATAAATTTTAAAAATATTCAAAAATAAAAAATGACCAAAATATCCTTGTTCTTGAAAACTAGGGGCGACAGTTTGGGATACGATACATCCCACATGTTTAAGGAATATATGGAAGAAGAGTTTTCTTGCAGTTCTTCACAATCCTCAGATTCAGAAAAAGTTCAGTATGGTAAATCTGAGCGCATCTTTTCAGTTAATATGGTTCAAACTGATGATGAGTCTGAACTATTTGAAAATGACCCTTGGGCACGACAAATGGATACTCAGTGGGAGCTCCAGTTTGAACAGCAACAGCCGCCCACAGAAGATAAAATTATCCAGATTGATGTTGGAGACGAAATTACATCAAAGCCAATATTTATCAGCAAAAACCTTTCCGAAGATGAAAAAGAAAAGTTGATAAAGCTAATAAAAGAATATATTGATATCTTTGCATGGAGCTATGAGGATATGCCAGGTCTGGATCCTAAAGTAGCTACCCATAAACTCAATATTCTTTCTAATGCCAAACCTGTAAAACTACAACAGTGGCATTTTCGACCAGACATGATGGATGCAATTGAAGCAGAAGTTAAAAAGTTGATCACATGTGGCTTTGTTCGTGAAGAACAATACCCAGATTTGGTTGCCAGTATTATTCCTGTCATGAAGAAGAATGGAAAAGTTCGAGTTTGCATAGATTTTCGAGATCTCAACGCAGCTTGTCCAAAAGACGAATTTCTACTTCCGATCACTGATGTCATGATAGATAATACATGTGGCTTTGAACGTATGTCTTTCATGGATGGATTCTCAGGATACAACCAGATTAAAATACATCCAGGAGATAAAAAGTACGTTGCTTTCCGTACACCCCTTGGAGTTTATTGCTACACAGTTATGCCTTTTGGTCTGAAAAATGTCGGTGCTACATATCAACGGGCCATGAGCAACATCTTTCAAGAACATCTGTAAAAAACAATTGAATGTTATATAGATGATATCGCCGTCAAAAGTCGATCAAAAGATTATCACATTCAAGACTTGAAGACAGTATTTGAGTTGATGCGTCAACATCAACTAAAGATGAACCCCACTAAGTCTTTCTTAGGGGTTTCCAGTGGCAAATTATTGGGATTTGTCATCACTTCTCAAGGTATCCATGTTGATCTTGATAATGTTAAAGCAATTCTTAAAATGTATCCTCCACGCAATCTGAAAGAGCTCCGTGACTTTCAGGGTCGCATTGCTTATATCAGAAGATTTATATCAAATTTTTTTGGAAGATGTCAACCTTTCTCTCGTTTACTGAAAAAAGGTGTGTCATTTGTTTGGGATGAAGCATGTCAAAATGCATTCAATGACATCAAGCAATACCTCACAAATTCACCTGTTTTAGTACCCCCAGTAGTGGGAAGACCATTTTTGTTTTATGTTCGAGCATTGGATCATTTCTTTGGTGCTCTTCTTGCACAGAAAAGTGATGAAGGTCATGAACAGGCAATTTATTATCTCAGTCGAATGATGGTTGGGGCTGAACACAGGTATACTCCTGTGGAAAAAGAATGTCTAGCCTTGGTTTTTGCCATTCAAAAGACACGACATTATGTATCGGGACAGACTATTCATGTCATCTCCAGAATAAATCCTATTCGAATATTAATAAAGAAGCCGAGTATTCTTAATTTCCGGTTAGCTACTTGGGCAATGTTGCTTACTCCCTATGATATGGTCTATATACCTCAAAAATCAGTGAAGGGTCAAGCGTTAGCTGACTTCTTAGCAGCTCATCCTATACCTGAAACTTCTAAGCTATATGATGACATTCCAGATGAAGTCATAGACTGCAACATGACTTTGAAGAGTGATATTTGGTAACTATATTTTGATGAAGCATCACGAGTTTGACCCAAAGGCAATATTGTCTCCGGAGTAGGCATTGTCTTAGTCTCTCCTGATAAAATAGTTATATACCGTGCTTATTCCCTCAACGAACCATATCCAAATAATGTGGCAGAGTATAATGCTCTGCTAAATGGTCTTCAAGTAGCAAAACAATTGGACATTGAGTTCTTGGAAGCCTATGGAGATTCTCAGCTGATCGTCAATCGAATTGGCTCTTTCATTCAAAGGGTTCTTCATTAAATTTGTACCGCGTTCTCAAAATTTAGAAGCTGACGCTCTTGCTAGTTTAGCTGCAGACATAGCAATTCCAATCAGAAGACAAAATACCATCACTTTGTTGGATCGAGACCTATTCTGTGTCAAGAATAATTTGCACATCGAATAGAGTTACGCTACCGAATCAAATTTTCAGCAAAAGGATTGGAGAAGTCCATTTATTGATTATACGGTCTATGGGATTTTACCTGAAGATCCAAAGGAAGCTGCATCAATCAAAAGATGATCGTTTCGATTTTACTATAATGCTTCTATGCACATGTTGTATCGTCATTCTTATGACAGGCTTTTACTGCGTTGCCTCTCGGAAAGTGAAGCTAAGCAAACACTTTGTGAAGCTCATGATGGAGTTTGTGGTACACATCAACCAGGCCCAAAGTTACAGGATCGTATTCGAATAATAGGTTATAATTGGCCTTCTATGATAGCAGATGCTGTAGATTATGCCAGACGGTGTAAAGTATGTCAGATTCATGCTGATTTTATTTATCAACCTTCTAAATTTCTACATCCTACGACAGCTTCTTGGCCTTTCGAAGCTTGGGGTATGGATATTATTGGTCCGATTAATCCCCCTTCTGCCAAAGGGCATCGATTTATCCTTGCTATAATTGATTACGTTTCTAAATGGGCAGAAGCAGTTCTTTTTGTTGAAGTAAAAACGTCTAATGTGGTTAACTTCATCAAACATCATGTTATTTATCGTTTCGGGATTCCCCGAAGGATAATCCATGATAATGGGCCACAATTTGTCAGTCAGACGTTTTATTGATTTTGTGACAAGAATCGGATCCAGAACTTATCTTCTACAGCTTACAATCCAGCTGCTAATGGTTTAACAGAAGCTTTCAACAAAACAATTATTAAACTTCTCAAAAAAATTGTTTCTTCTAATAAACGTGACTGGAACGAGAAAATTGGAGAATGTTTATGGGCTTATCGAACAACAGTCAGAACTCCAACTGGTTTTACACCATTTTCATTGGTTTACGGATGTGAAGCTGTTCTTCCACTAGAGATCCAGATACCATCTCTTAGAATAGCCATTGCTAATGAACTAACTACGGAGAATAATGATCGCTTAAGACTCCAGGAACTTGAAGGTTTGGATGAGAAGCGTCTTCAAGCACAGTAGCACATTGAGCTGTATCAAGCCCGCATATCTCGAGCTTTCATTCGCAAAGTTAAAGAAAGAGTATTTAAAGTAGGAGAGCTAGTTCTAGCTGTCCGAAGACCTATGGTTATGACTCATAAGAGTAAAGGCAAGTTCCAAGCTAAATGGGAAGGCCCTTATGTAGTCGAAACCATATTCTCTAATGGTGCTTATAGGTTATCTAAACCTAATGGAGATTTGCTCATGATGCCGATTAATGGTAAATTCTTGAAGAAATATTATGTTTGAATTTCGTCTTCATTCCCCAGCTGCCAAGGTTTGGTTAAGCTGATTATTTATTCTCCCAAAAGCAAATTTTTGATTTTCTTTCTTCCCAGCTGATTTCAAAAAGAAAAAAAATTTATTATCTATCATGTCCATATTACCTCTGAATAGATATTAATCTACTTCTTTGAGTTATTATTATCTATCATGTCCATATTACCTCTGAATAGATATTAATCTACTTCTTTGAGTTATTATTATCTATCATGTCCATATTACCTCTGAATAGAATTAATATACTTTTCTTTGAGTCATTACAAGCTATCATGTTCATATTACCTCTGATAGTATTGTACACGCTAAAAAGAAAAAAGATTTATTTTCTATCATATCCATATTACCTCTGGATAGATATAATCTACTTTGTTGAGTTTTGAAGACTTATCATGTCCATATTACCTCTGATAATTGTTTTCTATCTCATACCTATTTTATATAAAAACATTTCATTCATTTCATAGTTTGAAATATTACATCAGCAAAAGGAAGAAAATGACATAATATAAAATTCTTTATTGGGCACAAAAAAAATTAAGGCGGAGCAGATAGATCTTCAATCATTTTCTGCAATTCTGCTAGACGCTTTTCGTGAGAGCCTAATACAGTTGTATATGCCATGGATTGTCGAGCTTCCGCAGTACAAAGATGGGAAAGTTTGGCAAAGGCAGCTATCATTTTATCTTTGGCCTCTTCGAGAGTCTTGACATTTGATTCAGCACCAAAGATCCGTTCTTCCAAAATGGAACTTTGCCTCAAATATTGATCTCGATCTGCCGTCATCTGGTTTTGCTCCTCCTTTAATCGAGCTATCTCAGCCTCGACTTCACGGATTTTATCATTTTGTTGATAGATTTTATTCTCTCTCAAGAAGGCCCTTTCTACGGCAACCTTACTGCTATATTCTTGAAGAGATTATTTGAAAATAGTTTTTCGAGTTGTATATTCATTTGTGAGAGCATCATACTCAGATTGGACGAGGCTTTCAATAGTCCCACTTGACAACTTTAGATATTCTTTGATTGGTTGTTCAAGTCCTTGGACTATCTTTTGTAAGGCTGCTGCCCTCTCAGTATCATTAAACATTGCGATGTTGTCAATGGTGGTAGCAATCGCACTTTTCAAACTCTCATAACTAAGGCCTTTCTTCAAAACCATCTTGATCAATGCTGCTAAGGTTTTATAAAATGTTTCAGTATGAATCTCTACCAAAAGATTAATATCAGCATTAGAGCTTGGTGTATCAGCAATATCTGCCAACCTTTTCTCCTAAAAACCAGAGATAGATGCTGTCATCGCTGTGGTAGCAAGCTGAGTTAACGATATATCTGTCATCGTTACCATGGTTAATTGATTCCCAAGGAGTTCTGGGACTATATCTTCAGCAACCTTTTTTGCCGCCTTCGGAGTATGAGTTTCGATGGCAGGGGATGGTATTACGGAGGTGCTGCCTTCTATGTTTGATTCGGACTCGAACACCACTGTCTCAGGAACCTGGTCTGGATTAGCAGCAGTAATTAATGTTGCTGCTACATCTATGACCTCAGTAATCGGTTCTTTTATAGCAACCGATTCTCTGAGCACTGCAGGTTCTTCTTCTGCAGTCGGCTCTTCATATCTTTCTCTAGGCAAGAGAAGACAATTCTTGGCGTGCATCTCCTGCAGACTCTTTTTGTATCTCCACAGATGGAGAACCTTCCTCAGAAAGAGAATCCTCTTTTGTAGAAGAACTTCCTTCTTCAGATTCTATTATCTCTTCAGGAATAGACTTTTGAGGAGGAGCAACAGGCATTGCCACAACGACGATCCCTACAAAGATTAAACAAGATAGTCAATATACAAAATTATAATACATATTTTTGTATAAGTTTTGTGTAATTTGTCTTTACCTAGAGTAGGTGCAGGACGCGATAAGAGTGCATCATAATCTAAGTCCCGGTCATCATTATCTAATTCAAGACCCGGTTCATCCGAGGGGATGGGTTCCGGATTACTAACAGGAGTTGTGGCTGTGTCTTCGACATCTTTCGCCTTTTGTGGCGAAGTTAGGTGCAATGAGGAGCTGAGTCGTCCTGGAGATAGGACTCCATAATTTCTGTCATTGCTGCCGGCTGGGGTGCTGAAGATCCTTCTCCAGGTTGAGCTGATGAAGATATAATGTTTTGAGTCTCTTCGTTAGAATTTTCGCTTTCTGGAGTAGAGACTCTCTGCTTGGAAGGCCCTTTAATAGTAACCTTCTTCTTCTTCTCCCGGAGAGTAACAGTTGTATCCAATTTTCGCTTCCGGTAGCAGGAATAGTAATTGCTCCTGCAGCTGTCTCCAACTCCCATAGGGATCGTTTCCAGATATTCGTCTAGAACAGCATCATCAGGTATATCCGAAGGCACCATAACTGGTTCTTCGGCGTCTCCTTCTTTTTTCTACCGGAGACTTCCTTTCATGTTGTAGTCTTTTACGAAAGAACGAATGGAGACATAAAAATGTGCATACGAATGAAGCATTCGTAGCTTAGTTATGCTTGAGGCGGTTGACACATGGAATTTGGCACCGGTGCATCCAGCGCTGAAATATCGCCATGCCCTTACTCCATCAACTAATTTTCGATAATTGTTGAAAGTAGTGGAGGGAATACCAACGTGAAGCTGGTCATACCCGAACTAACGAGCAAACCGACTAGGTAGGTACGGTTCAAAGATGCAGTTGTCTTCAGTTCTATACATCAGATATGAGGGTCTGATGCATATTAGCCAATTGAAGACTGGCGCAGGTATCTCAGTTCTATCTAGACCTACGTCTTCAAATTGTACACCAAAACAGTCGGCTGGAACTGGTGGTCGTGTGCAGAAAAAATTCACCCATAAGAGAAGTTCAGTGCTCCGTGTATCTGTCACTGAAGTTGCTTTCCAGGTGGCTTACTAAACTTCTGGAGGAATACTGCATTATTTTCAGGGCCTGGTGGTAATAAGATGCAGTTGTGATGCAGTAGCCAGTCCATCAAATAGGTATAGGGCATCTCCACCCTAGGAAAATTGCAACGGTAGGGAGCATTATTGATTAGTTCTTCACCAAATGCTCGCAAACCCGCTTTATCGGCACACCATTGCCGGTAATAGGCTGAGTTTAGTCTTGAATACCAAACGTACTACTGGCCATAGTATATTTCGGTAAATTCTGTCAACTGTACCGTCCCTGGTACGACCCACCTTCGCAACCACAAGGAAAGAAAGCCGTCAGCAAGGCTTCCTTTGAGAGCTTTTTACTGCCATATTTTAAAAAGCTCAATGTTTCAGTCCCTGCAGAGAATCCTCCAGCTTTGATGGTTAAATACTTGTCCGGGGACTTATAGTGATCATCCAATATTTATCAAGTCGCAGGAATTATCGAGCAAGGATTAATGGTTTGAGCCTTGATGTCTTGGAATCTCTTTATCTTCCTTGGACACTCTATTCTTATGATAGAATAATATGTTGTCCATTTATTGACATATGCCAAATGTGATCCACTTTCATACATAGTGGTACAGATCAAATAATGACACATCAGCTCTTGGTATACCTCGACTAAGTGAGGGTTTTTCTTACTAATTTCTGATAGTTCCCGGTTGGAGGGAACATACTCCTCATATGGAACTTCTCCATTGGTAGCTTGGAGATAAATTACATCTCATGGAGTGCAAAACACATTTGCCTACTGGGGTCGCAAAGGTTCCTGTCGAGCTGATATATAACTCATCATAGCTAAGAACAGGTTATTGTTTATGGGTATGCCTTGACTGGTGGAGGCTACCGCTTCTAACAATCTGTTGGCTTGTAGTTCTGCTTTGAAGTTCTTTATGATCCAAGAGCTAAGTTGAACCCAATTTTTATTGTGAGGGGTCATCCACCCTGGAAGCCTAGGGTTGACTTGAGGATATAATACTGAAGCTTTCAAACCTGTTAATGAACATCGGTATCTGCACTGGCTAGATCAGAGACGAGCCCTCACTTGGTGTGAATCCAGGCAATAAACCTGAGAAAGGAGTGACACTACCACTGGGAGTACTTGAATGATAGCCCATTTGGTTTTCATCCCTCTTGAATATAATTCTTCCCAGTCTTCCATGACTATTGGGAGTCAGATTCCAGATCATCTGTCTCGGATGAGTGGCGTGAACAAAAGAAGAAAGGGATAATCCCTTGGCATTGTTGGGAGTACATTGCCCTTTCTCCAAACTTGAACACCCAGGACTCCTTCTTGGGGTTTGTCTGAGATTTAAAATCAATTGAGTCCCCAAACATGAATGCGGGTTTCAAGTAATGCTGGCCATCCAATGACGTCAGTAATTCTACGTTCATCAAGATAACAATATTCTGTCTCCCTGAGCAGCTATCAACTAATATCTTTCCTTGGGATACTGCTTGTCAGCTTGAGGAAATTCGACATGGGATAAATTCCTAGATAATTTGATCCCAAAATACCAGTTGGTGAGCCAAACACCTCAGAGAGAGGATGGATCCCCAAGTCCACTGTAAAAGAAGTTCAACAAGAAAACTCAAATTAGTAAAAACTCTAAGTATGAACTTTACGCAAACTCAAGTTCTACGCGAATGATTATACATGAGTTAAGTTTTGAAGTTATTATGCGTAAAAGGTTCTCTGTTTTAAAAGAGAATTTGTTTTACGCAGTCCAAGACTGAAAGTTTTTTACGCGTACTTTTTTCTGTTCAAAAGAGTAAAGTTTTACGTGTGAAAGCACAGTCTTTTGACTTGCATATTTTCAATTTATGCTCGCACGTATAATGTGAGCGTATTTTTGGTTTTACGATTCTGTTCAAAAGAGTAAAGTTTTTACGTGTGAAAAACACATGGTCTTTTGACTTGCGTATTTTTAGCTTTACGCTCACACGTATAACGTGGGCGTATTTTCAAGTTCTACGCTGGCACGTATAACGTGAGCGTATTTTTAGTTTTGAGATCTATGCTGGCACGTATAACGTGAGCATGTTTTTGGTTTCAACTCTTACGTTGGCACGTATAAATGTGAGCGTATGATTTAGGGTTATTCTTGGGTCATCTTCTCCAACGATCGAAATAGATAGGGTTTCTACCTACCAAGGCCGGAGCCACGTTTGGATTGGTCTTTGGGGTCTCATCGATGTTCTTCTCCAGTGATGCTACAGCGGCGTGAAGTTTCTTTGACGATTTAGCTGTCGACGAAGTGGCAAGCTTCTTGCACTTAGCTGAGGCGGCGGCCTTGCTCTTAGGTGCCATTTGCTCAAAATGATTTTGAAGATAAAAGAAGAAAAGAATGAGAAATGAAAAGATGAGTAAAGTTCTCTCTCTTCAACAGAGTCTATTTATAAAAAACTCAAGGTTGATTCAAATTCTGAAGTGACTGTTGGGTATCCCTAATTTTACGCTGATGACTGTTGGGTATCCCTAATTTTACACTAATGACTGTTGGATATCCCAAACTTTATGCTTCTGTTCAAAGTATTTCAAATATTAAAAAAATTTGAAACTTTGAAGGGGGTCTTGTAGAAGCGTAAATAAATTTCGTAGACCAAGTCAAGGAAGTTGAGATCTTTACGCAAAGACAGTTCCAGATTAGACTTTACGCAAAGGTCAAACTGAGTCAAACTCTACGCAAGGGTTAAATTTAGACTTTACGCGAAGACAATTTTCACTCTCTACGCAAAGAATGAGCTGTCATGCTGCATTAAATGCACGCAAATACTGTTCTGACATATTGATTCTCTGAAAATAATTGCACAGAAGCCAAGAAGATTGGTTAGTGTGCCAAATGAGCTGTTTACGCTTGAGGAACAGCCTCTCTCTTTACGCATAAGAGTTATTTGAGCTTTTACGCTCAAGGTTATCTCAGCCACTCTTTTTGTGCGTAGAGTTTATTTGAGCCTTTACGCTCAAGGCTATTTTTAGCGGTTTACGCAGGAAGCTTACTTTGAGCTATTTTACGCTCAGACATGTCTAAACAGCATCCTTTATGCACAGTCTGTCCTGATTGTGTGGGAACATAGTTTTCTGACGTGGCCTTCATGTCATACTTCTCGAAGAATGTGTGTACATGTTCTCCTTATTTTATTGGATTATGGGACACGTGTCAACATGCGTAGAGGCCAATTTCTATACGTGGGTGACAGTTATTCTACCAGCCTGCGTAGAGGCCAATATTGGTGTATTTTTTATGCACAGAAGACAGGCCTACATAAAGACTTCTTTTTTAAAGAAGAAGGACTGGATTTTTGGAGATCAGATATCTTGAGAGAATTCATACTTTCAGAGCAAATTGATTTTCTAGATCATTTCTCTTCAACTTTCTTCAAGAATAGAGAAATAAAGCAGGAAAGCATTCGACCGTGCCATCGTGCCAATTGTGTCGATACCTTTCTGGTGACTTAGTTCTTCCTGTTGTTCATCTCCAAGCAGTTTTCTTCATTATCATCGTGTGATCCAAGGAACAAAGTGATCGCTCTCAGATCAGACTTCCATAGCAATACTCCCAGAATTTACTTATACTTTATACAATTCCTATCGTTTTCTTTCAAAAGCTTAGGGCATTTTGTTAAGTGAAACACCCCATCATTGGATCTTTCTGGCAGTCATGCATTCCTAAAAATGGTCATTTCTGATGTGGAGAGCATTCTGTAGGAAGCTACCCACCGACGATAATCTTAATACCATCAGATTCAGCTTAGCGTCTGTGTGTCATTGCTGTACGACGAGACAACCAGAAACAGTCGACCACATCTTCTACACGGGTGACTTACCTACAAGGGTTTGGACAGCGCTCTCTACCGTTACAGACACACGCAGACGGTGGAAGCTTCACGATCTTCTGGCCACTTGGGCTAATACCTCGTACGGCCACCAGATCGTTGCAGCCGCCATCACGTGGGTCATCTGGAAGAACCGCAACAAATTTAGATACGAGGGCCACCAATACTCGTCCACCCAACTCATTCGGGAGGTCCTGTGCCAAACTCACAAGGTCAGTCGACTATGCAAACACGGCCATGATGACTTCTGGCGGTCTTTGCTCTCCTTATCATCGTCCAGTGTTCGAGATCCTGCATTTTGTCTTGTACTTTTCTGTTTTTCTTTTGCGCTTACTTGAAAGGCTTCCGCATTTTGCGCCTTTATATGAATAAAGTAGAGAGGTTTTGGATATTAATATAATATATATATATATATATATATATAT
>JANAVB010017600.1:3929721-3947221 GCA_029216955.1 Iris pallida
CTTAATTTTTATTCATTGTGACTACGTTTGTTTGGTCGAATTCGACGTCAAAGTTGGCCGTCCGAATTCTTAATTTTGTACTTGTAAAATTCTATTTTTGAATCCGGGACTCCGATTCAATTTTTGACACCACCAGTAGACGTGGCATCGTTCTGGCACGTTTTTATATAAAGTTTCCTATATTTGGAGGACGTGGGCCTTGGCACGCATTTCGGTGCAACGTGGGCCCCGCGTCTGGGTCACAGGATTTTTTTAGATTGACTTATCGGAATCCAATTCTGGATATACCGTTGAGTTCGTATCATCATTCTGGACCCGTTGACATATAATTTGCTGAGTTTTGTGGACATTGGCTCTGATACGCATTTCCGTACAAATCGGATTCCAATATCCGGGTCAACGGACCATTTTGAGATCGGCTCATCGGAATCCAATTCCGGATATACCGTTGAGTCCGTATCGTTATTCTGGATTCCTGGACATATTTTTGCTAGGTTTTGAGAACTTTTATTTTAACACATTTTTTCGGTACAAAGTGGGTCCGACACGACACCATTTTGACCCGAAATTACCTTTTGCCCATGTGTCCAAATTGGACCTATGGATAGGATATTCTAGCTAATTTGACCATTCTGGACACGTTGGTGATGTTTGTTTCACCATCCAACAACATTTGTAGGTTTTTACTCTAATATTTAATCTTTCTCCTTTTGTTATATTTCGAGATCCATCGATTCCAGTGGTTTCACAATCACTGAAATTGATATGTTGACCATGTAGATGTTTAGAGACTAGCTTTGACCCTGTTTGACCATGGTTAACTACTTTGACTGAACGTCGAAGTAGAGTCAACATTGACCTAGGTTAGACTAGTTTTGACCATGGTTGACCATAGTTGACTATTTTGACCAAAAGTCAACGTTAGTCAAGTTTGACCTAGAGTTGACCTAGGGTTGACCAGAGTTGACCAAAAGTCAACTGTAAGTCAACCCTTGACTTAGATTGACCTAGTTTGACTTGCTTTGACTTGTCTTGACCTAGTTTGACTTAGTATGACTTGATTTTACTTCCAAACCCTTATATTGATACAGTACTCCATCTATAGGTCCTCGAGTACATTATCTGATAATAGTTCATTGTCTTGATATTTTTGTATCCGATTCAGTTATAGTATTTACTTGATTCTCGTCACGATGGTACACCGGAGTAGTATACGTCGGATCCTGGCATGGGATGTTATTCCTGGACTTTCTTGGTATATTGGTACATTTCCTGTCTTGTTTCCTGTTCTTGTATAGACACCAATTTCTAAGAGGGAGTAGCTACCCTCTTAGGGAATCCTGTGTCATGACGTGCTATGTCCGGATCCATATACTACTCGGGGATGGAGAGTTATTATAGGTTATGTGATCAATATCCCTACTTTATTCCTATTACTTGTTCATAGCTATACCCTCACCTCACGACGGGTAAAGCCTGACCCTACTTTTATAGCTTTCCATGCTTGCTGGCCTGACCCAGAGTTCTTATTTTTCTTGTTTATAGCCAGTCAGATGGTACAGCCTGATCTTGACCCAAGTCGATCACATAATGCTATATCTCTAGGCACATTTTATGTTTATATTATACATCAGATATTCCTGTACTGTTCTACTTTTCTGTACCTTACACCCTGACATGATTTTCAGTTTATATCATTTTTACTTACAGTCTTGATATATCATCTTGTATTCCATTATGATTATCTCTTACAGCATTTGTCAATACTATGAAACTGTTGTTAGTTTATGTACTCGTTCCCATCCTGACTGGATACGTTGACAATATTTTAGTAGTTGTTATGCCATTATTGGACTTCAGGATGTTGCTAGCTGAGGTGGATCTCACTATTCTTCTATGTGAGTTGTCTGGTAGTTATCCTTAGTTTGTCTTGTTTTTCCTTCTTTATTTCCTGTCTTATGATTTCTTCTAGTAGTTTCTAGTTGTTCTTGTGCCTTAGTTATCTTTTCTGTCTTATTTTTTAGATGTTGGGTTGTGATTGAGTACATTTGTAGTTCATGGACTTTCTAGATGTAGTGTATATTAATTGGGTACTAGACAGCGTTCTACCGCCGATACTGTGGCGTAGGATCGTGGCCTACGTATTCGTATCCGTATATCCTGGTGCAGGTCGTGACAAAAGTGGTGGCAGTCATGGCAGCCTGAACCGTATAGTCCTCCTGTTCAGACGTGATTGTCCGTAGGTTGGACTCCAATTGGGCAATCTCCTTATAGATCTGCGTAATGATTGTACTTTCAGTGATCTGGGCGGTCAGCTTGTTCTTTGAAGCAACAGGGCCTCGCTTACGGCGTTGAACTGCTCATATTGATAAGCCAATTCACTGATCTCCTTAGCAAGAGCATCCTTCCTTGCTTGGAAAGAAGCTTCCTCCTCTGCAAGAGCCGCAAGCAAAGCCTCGTCTTCTTCAAAAAATAGCGAGGTTGGACTCTGTTGCTTGGCTTCCTGGAGTCTGGCCACCTGGTCCCTCAGATCATTTAGAACTTTTCTCAGACCATTAGCCCGCTCCTCGTAGCCGGCAATGCTCTTAAGGGCACCCAACCAGTCATCTGCATACATGATACCTTCGGTACCCTTAAAGTCCCTCGGGTTTATCTTCCTGAAATCTAGGCAAGTGCAAGGCCTCCCCTGACCCTGCTGCTGAACTGGGGCACCCTAAACTATACCCGGTACAACCCTCTCTACTGCTGCCATCGCCAGCTGGTGGGTTCTCCATGCTCTGTCGTAACACCTCTGTCTGGCGGTGCTGTGCCTCGGTCTGGGCCCTCTGGGTCTGCAACATTTGTTGTAGAAGGGCCATCATCTGCTGTGCATCCGTCGGTAGCAGAGGTGATGGTAAAGAGTCTCAGGAATGATAATAGACGGTCCCGCTGCTGAGGTGGAAGACCTCCTGGAACTGTCGCTGCTACTCCCCCTGAAGGGCAGGAACTGAAGTGGCAACTCCCTCAACTGCAGCTCCCGCAGCCGGAGGTGGTCCTACCGGATCGGGCCTCTCCGGAACAGCACTAGATCCTGCTTCCTAAGAGCGGGTAATCGTCATCCTGAGGATAGATTGAAATAAGAAGATCAATATGGCACATGATAAGGAATATCAAGGAAGGACAATTGAATTCAATACAAGAAGAGTTGTCATGGTAATCAAAAGATCAGAATTTTTCTAAAATGTGATTAAGTAACTCTTATCATATCTTAGATCCTATGTCCTCGTCGCAGGCTCGTAATTAGTACTCTAAGTCGAGCACCATTACGAGATCGCACTAATTGCGATACTGACCTGCATGGGCCAACAAAAAAATGTGTCACGACCCGCACCCTGATTAGGGGCACGAGTACGTGGTTACGTCCAGCCTACGCTGGAAAATCGACAGTAGAATGCTGTATAGGTCATCTATAAACTACAACTAGACAATATAAAGGTACCTGTCATCTCCGTACGGAGGAATATATGGCATAACTCAATCATAAAAGCAAAACTAAGATAGATAGTACGTAAAGAAAATATGATAGATTTGAAAACAGAAAATGAGTTCAACATCCAACACAATCGAAGAGAAACAAACGACATCACAGAGGCACAAATATATAACTATAAGTTACTCCAGTCTAAAACAAAAACTGGATCGCAGTCCAGGCAAGCCTAACTAAACTAACCACTCTCGGAGTGCAAAGTCTAGTGGCTCAACTAACAGGCCACAGTCCTGGCCTAAGTCTCCATCTGTCTCGACCCTATAGTAGGTCGAGCATCTGCCTTAGAAACATCTGTAATATATCAACGGTATCCTGTCAGGAAAATGAGCAAGTACAAATACTAACAACAGTTCCATATGAATTGACAAATTCTATAAGAGACAGTATAATGAAATACAAGACAAAGATATGGGATGACTTTGGAGCCATTCGAAAGCCGAGCTACAACCCGTAAGCCAAACAAGGATCGGGGTTGTAACCCTTCTTCCAAACAGAACCTAGCCTCCAATCAAGGTATAGCATAAGAGCATATAGAACATAAATACAAGACAAAATCAACAGAAAATATATAATAGGATATGAGTACTGAATAGGACGACAATATATAAGATGACTTGGGAACTATTCGGAAGTCGAGTTACAACCCTTAAACCAAACAAGGACTGGGTTGTAACCCTTCTTCCGAATAGGACTTAGCCTCCTATGATAAAATATAAACTATGCCTTGAATTATTAGTGCGTTATGTGATCGGCTTGGAAAACATGATCAGGCTTTCCATCTGACCGACTATGAACAAGTGTACAATTGAACAAGATAAGGCCGGCCACCATGGAAAGTTATGAACAAGTGGGGTCAGGATTTACCCGTCGGGAGCGAGGGTATAGCTATGCACAAGAACAAGTACAACTATGAAGAACAAGTAGGAATTTTGATCACACAACCACTAATAACTCCCCATCCCCGAATAGTATAAAGGATCCAGACATGACACATCATGACACGGGATTCCGTAAGAGGATAGCAAGTCCCCTTAGGAATCGATGTTTATACAAGTACAGGGAACAAGACAGGAAATGTACCAATATACCAAGTCCAGGAACAACATCTCATGTCATGATCCAACATACTAGTTCGTGAACTATCGTGTCTGAAAATCAAGTAAGACACTACAACCGAATCGGATATAGCAGATATCAAGATAATGAAAACTATCAATAAATGTACTCGCCTGTGGTCCTGAGCTGATAAGGTGAATAGACGCTCAGAGTAATCACAGACCTAAAGATGAGATACTATAAGTCAAACAGGGTTTAATAATGAAAGAAAAGCTAATCTAGTCATGATATGTAAGTCTAAGTCAAAACTAGTCACACCAAGCTAAACTAGGTCATACTGAGCCAAACTAGGTCACATTAGGACAACCAAGGTCAAACAAGGTCACAGGAAGTCAATCCAAGTCAAACTAGGTCAATCTGGGTCAAGGATTGACTTACAGCTGACTTTTGATCAAAAAGTCAGCTCTGGTCAACACAGAGTCAACCCTAGGTCAAACTAGTCAAATGTTGACTAACAGTTGACTTTCAGTCAACTGGTCAACTCTGGTTTGGTTTTGGGTCAATTCTAGTCATTATTAGGCTAAGTTTAACTTTCGGTTGACTTCGTTGACTTTTGGTCAAAACGGTCAACCGAGGTCAAAACTAGTCTAAGTACACTAATCCTAACCATTACCAACCAAGAGAACCTATATCTAGGCACATCTTAAACTATCTAACTCAAAACTTATAATTACCCTATTACCTTAACTTACCTTTACCAAGGTAATTTCCATTACCTTACCCCTACAACGGTAACCTATTTATACATTGGAATACTAACCTGGGCTTCTTAGGGTAGCTAGACACTAACCTATCTAACTATTACCAACCATAAATTCCTACTATCTTGGACATCAAAACTATCTTTTCCAATATGTTACTTTCCTACACATTACCTTAAGGTAATCTTGAGATATCAAGATACCACATCTAACATAACCTATTCTTCTAAACCACACTCACTCTCTAACCATCTATCCATACACACAAATAAATATATATGTACAATCCACACACACCTATATATATATATATTATATATATATATATATATAATATTATATATATATATATATATATATACACTCTCAATAATATATATACACATGAAAATATTTTAAGAACACATTTAAAATAGACACACACGCACAACTTATATTATATATATATATAAGATACATGAATAAATATGTAAGGACACTCAAGAACAACATTTAAAACATCAAAAATCTGAGATTAAACATTTAATAAATCATTCAAACATAAAACAAACACAAAGTGTGTCCAGATTTGGGGGTTTCCACATGGACACAAAGCACAACAAGGACACTCCTAAATGTCTCCAAATAGACACAAAATGGACACAAATAGAGACACAACCATGGGGGTCATTCCTATGGGTTCAAAATAATCCTATATGCATGTAGGATCGAAATAGAGGGTAGATTTTACCTTCCGGGAGGTAAATCCAAGGGAACTCCTTCCGATACGACACCGACACGAAGGGATCTCCAAATGGACATGAACCAAAGCCAAATCCTCCCAAACTTGGCTAACACCCTCTGCATGGAGTAGAGAAGAAATAAGAAGATTTGTTGGAAGAAAGGATTGATTTGGAGATAAAATTAATGGAGGTTCCTCTCAAATTTGGGGAAGAACAAGAGAGAAATTTGGAGGCTAAGAATGAAAATAAAGACTCATCCCCCTCCATTTGTGGCCGGCCTTATATGGCCATGTGTCCCCATTTTGGAAAGTCCAAAATGCCCTCCTATGACTCCTATTGGTTTTAATTAAAATTAGGTTTAGTTTGGGGCTAAATTAGTCTAATTTAAGTCTCTAATTAAACCTAACCTATTCATGGATTAGTCCAACCATTCTAACTTAATTTTATTGTCATGTGGGCTATTCCTAACTAATAAGTGGGTCCCACAAGAGTCAAAACTACCCCGGATCTCCGATACAAGTTGGATTGAGTTGAAATTCGAACCCGGCTCAAATAACCCCAAAACAATGCCATAAATAATAAAATAAATTTCAAAAATATTCAAAAAAAAAATTGACCAAAATATCCTTATTTTTGAAAACTGGGGGTGACAAATCTATCCACCTTAAAAAAATTCGTCCTCGAAATTAAAACAAAACAATCACAGAAAATTATGCAGTTCGATAATCGTATGCGTTGTCCAAAATCATGATACTCAGAATCTCCGCCATGCTAGTGAGTAAGGCTACGATAATCACAGAGTCCTCGACTAAGGTACATACCTCTAGAATGGTATTTAAAATTTTTGTATTGCCGCATGCTTCGCAGCAAAAACCTTAAATTCCCGTACCCGAGAAATATCCATAATCCGACATATATCCACACTATGCTTGCTAGCATAACCCTAGAGGATTCTAAAATCTCATAATCGAGGCGACCTAGCCTATACGACTTATCTCAGCAGAATATCACATCACAAGAACAAAATTTCAAACGATCAAGGAACAGATGGAATCGAATTTCAAGACAGTTTATAAGGAGGCAAATGCGGAAATGAGATCGAAAGATTGGAACCTACAATCTGCCCTACTACTACTGCCTGAGTGCCCTCAACTGTCATGGCGAAAGCTCGCCCCTGCTGGCCTCCTCTAGCCTGCTGTACTCTGTCCTGGCCTGCCTGTCTAGCTGCACGAGCAGCACAGTTCTTTATCTGGTGATCTGAAGCTCCATAGAATAAATAAACTCCCAGCCTCATCCTGCAAACCTCTCGAGTGTTCCCCATCTTCCTACAGAAAGCACACTGGATGGCCTGCCTCTTGCCCTGACCCTGCTGCTGGTCGACACGTACTGGTGCCTACTGAAGCTGTAACTGAGGCTGCTGCTGAATCTGTCTCTGCTAGAAGTGAGGGCGCTTCGCCGGCCCACACTGGAACTCGCTCCAAGAATGTTACTGCCCCTCTTCGACTTGAGGCCGAAGTCCTCATCGGCTATCTGTGCCTCTATCAGTATCTGCTCGAAGGTCGCATCGCGTCGCCCGGAAGTACAAGTACGAACCGCATGAATAAGGCCCCTCCGAAACTTGTGGGCCTTATACCCCTCATCCTGGATCAGATCTGGTACAAACCTACTCAGACGAAAGAACGCTGCTGCATACTCGTCCACCGACGAGTTCCCTTGCTCCAATCCGACGAACTGGGCCTCCAGAGCTGTCAGAGCCACATTGGGGTAGAACTTCTCCTTGAAGAGCCGCCTGAAGTTCTTCCATGTCAAACCTCTCACTGGTGTACGAGGATCCGTGCGAAACCACGTCAAGGCGATGTCAAAGAACTAACTCGCCGCAGTTGTGACCCATAGTCCCCTCGGAACCTCTAACTCCAGGCTCCTCTGGACGTCCTCCAACCAGTCATCTGTATACATGATACCTTCGGTACCCTTGAAGTCCCTCGGTTCATCTTTCTGAAATCTAGGCAAGTGCCAGGCCTCCCCTGACCTGCTGAACTGGGGCACCCTAAACTGTACCAGGTACAACCCTCTGGTCAACACTGAGTCAACCCTAGGTCAAACTAGTCAAATGTTGACTAACAGTTGACTTCAGTCAACTGGTCAACTCTGGTTTGGTTTTGGGTCAATCTAGTCATTATTAGGCTAAGTTTGACTTTCGGTTGACTTTTGTTGACTTTTGGTCAAAACGGTCAACCGAGGTCAAAACTAGTCTAAGGGCACTAATCCTAACCATTACCAACCAAAAGAACCTATATCTAGGCACATCTTAAACTATCTAACTCAAAACTTACAATTACCCTATTACCTTAACTTACCTTTACCAAGGTAATTTCCATTACCTTGCCCCAATACAACGGTAACCCATCTATACCTTGGAATACTAACCTGGGCTTCTTAAGGTAGCTAGACACTAACCTATCTAACTATTACCAACCATAAATTCCTACTATCTTGGACATCAAAACTATCTTTTCTAATATGTTACTTCCTACACATTACCTTAAGGTAATCTTGAGATATCAAGATACCACATCTAACATAACCTATTCTTCTAAACCACACTCTCTCTCTAACCATCTATCCATACACACAAATAATATATATGCACAATCCACACACACCTATATATATAATTTAATATTATATATATATACACACACTCAATATAATATACACATGAAATATTTTAAGAACACATTTAAAATAGACACACACACACAACTTATATATAAATACATGAATAAATGTAAGGACACTCAAGAACAACATTTAAAACATCAAAAATCTGAGATTAAACATTTAATAAGTCATTCAAACATAAAAATAAACACAAAGTGTGTCCAAATTTGGGGGTTTCCCACATGGACACAACACCACAAGGACACTCCTAAATGTCTCCAAATGGACACAAAATGGACACAAATGGAGAAACAACCATGGGGGTCATTCCTATGGGTTCAAAAAATCCTATATGCATGTAGGATCGAAATAGAGGGTAGATTTTACCTTCCGGGAGGTGAAATCCAAGTGAACTCCTTCCGATACGACACTGACACGAAGGATCTCCAAATGGACACGAACCAAAGCCAAATCCTCCCAAACTTGGCTAACACCCTCTCTTTATGGAGTAGAGAAGAAATAAAGAAGATTTGGTGGAAGAAAGGATTGATTTGGAGAAATTAATGGAGGTTCCTCTCAAATTTGGGGAAGAACAAGGAGAGAAATTTAGAGGCTAAGAATGAAAATAAAAGTGACTCATCCCCCCTCCATTTGTGGCCGGCCCTATATGGCCATGTGTCCCTATTTTGGAAAGTCCAAAATGCCCTCCTATGACTCCTATTGGTTTTAATTAAAATTAGGTTCTAGTTTGGGGCTAAATTAGTCTAATTTAAGTCTCTAATTAAACCTAACCTATTCATAGATTAGTCCAACCATACTAACTTAATTTTATTGTCATGTGGGCCATGCCTAACTAATGAGTGGGTCCCACAAGAGTCAAAACTATCCGGGTCTCCGATACAAGTCGGATTGAGTTGAAATTCGAACCCGACTCAAATAACCCCAAAACAAAACCATAAATAATAAAATAAATTTTAAAAATATTCAAAAATAAAAAACCAAAATACCTTGTTCTTGAAAACTAGGGGCGACAGTTTGGGATACGATACATCCCACGTGTTTAAGGAATATATGGAAGAAGAGTTTTCTGCAGTTCTTCACAATCCTCAGATTCAGAAAAAAGTTCAGTGTAGTAAATCTGAGCGCATCTTTTCAGTTAATATGGTTCAAACTGATGACGAGTCTGAACTATTTGAAATGACCCTTGGGCACAACAATGGATACTCAGTGGGAGCTCCGTTTGAACAGCAACAGCCACCCACAGAAGATAAATTATCCAGATTGATGTTGGAGACGAAATTACATCAAAGCCAATATTTATCAACAAAAACCTTTCCGAAGATGAAAAAGAAAAGTTGATAAAGCTAATAAAAGATATATTGATATCTTTGCATGGAGCTATGAGGATATGCCAGGTCTGGATCCTAAAGTAGCTACCCATAAACTCAATATTCTTTCTAATGCCAAACCTGTAAAACTACAACAGTGGTATTTTTGACCAGACATGATGGATGCAATTGAAGCAGAAGTTAAAAAGCTGATCACATGTGGCTTTGTTCGTGAAGAACAACACCCAGATTTGGTTGCCAATATTATCCTGTCATGAAGAAGAATGGAAAAGTTCGAGTTTGTATAGATTTTCGAGATCTCAACACAGCTTGTCCAAAAGACGAATTTCTACTTTCGATCACTGATGTCATGATAGATAATACATGTGGCTTTGAACGTATGTCTTTCATGGATGGATTCTCAGGATACAACCAGATTAAAATACATCCAGGAGATAAAAAGTACGTGCTTTCCGTACACCCCTTGGAGTTTATTGCTACACAGTTATGCCTTTTGGTCTGAAAAATGTCGGTACTACATATCACGGGCCATGAGCAACATCTTTCAAGAACATCTGCAAAAAACAATTGAATGTTATGTAGATGATATCGCCGTCAAAAGTCGATCAAAAGATTATCACATTCAAGACTTGAAGACAGTATTTGAGTTGATGCGTCAACATCAACTAAAGATGAACCCCACTAAGTCTTTCTTAGGGGTTTCCAGTGGCAAATTATTGGGATTTGTCATCACTTCTCAAGGTATCCATGTTGATCTTGATAATGTTAAAGCAATTCTTAAAATATCCTCCACGCAATCTGAAAGAGCTCCGTGACTTTCAGGGTCGCATTGCTTATATCAGAAGATTTATATCAAATCTTTTTGGAAGATGTCAACCTTTCTCTCGTTTACTGAAAAAGGTGTGTCATTTGTTTGGGATGAAGCATGTCAAAAAGCATTCAATGACATCAAGCAATACCTCACAAATTCACCTGTTTTAGTACCCCCAGTAGTGGGAAGACCATTTTTGTTTTATGTTCGAGCATTGGATCATTTCTTTGGTGCTCTTCTTGCACAGAAAAGTGATGAAGGTCATGAACAGGCAATTTATTATCTCAGTCGAATGATGGTTGGGGCTGAACACAGGTATACTCCTGTGGAAAAAGAATGTCTAGCCTTGGTTTTTGCCATTCAAAAGACACGACATTATGTATCGGGACAGACTATTTATGTCATCTCCAGAATAAATCCTATTCGATATTAATGAAGAAGCCGAGTATTCTTAATTTCGATTAGCTACTTGGGCAATGTTGCTTACTCCCTATGATATGGTCTATATACCTCAAAACAGTGAAGGGTCAAGCGTTAGCTGACTTCTTAGCAGCTCATCCTATACCTGAAACTTCTAAGCTATATGATGACATTCCAGATGAAGTCATAGACTGCAACATGACTTTGAAGAGTGATATTTGGCAACTATATTTTGATGAAGCATCACGAGTTTGACCCAAAGGCAATATTGTCTCCGGAGTAGGCATTGTCTTAGTCTCTCCTGATAAAATAGTTTATACCGTGCTTATTCCCTCAACGAACCATATCCAAATAATGTGGCAGAGTATAATGCTCTGCTAAATGGTCTTCAAGTAGCAAAATTGGACATTGAGTTCTTGGAAGCCTATGGAGATTCTCAGCTGATCGTCAATCGAATTGGCTCTTTCATTCAAAGGGTTCTTCATTAAATTTGTACCGCGTTCTCAAAAGTTGGAAGCTGACGCTCTTGCTAGTTTAGCTGCAGACATAGCATTCCAATCAGAAGACAAAATACCATCACTTTGTTGGTCGAGACCTATTCTGTTCAAGAATAATTTGCACATCGAATAGAGTTACGCTACCGAATCAAATTTTCAGCAAAAGGATTGGAGAAGTCCATTTATTGATTATACAGTCTATGGGATTTTACCTGAAGATCCAAAGGAAGCTGCATCAATCAAAAGACGATCGTTTCGATTTTACTATAATGCTTCTATGCACATGTTGTATCGTCATTCTTATGACAGGCTTTTACTACGTTGCCTCTCGGAAAGTGAAGCTAAGCAAACACTTTGTGAAGCTCATGATGGAGTTTGTGGTACACATCAACCAGGCCCAAAGTTACAGGATCGTATTCAAATAATAGGTTATATTGGCCTTCTATGATAGCAGATGCTGTAGATTACGCCAGACGGTGTAAAGTATGTCAGATTCATGCTGATTTTATTTATCAACCTTCTGAATTTCTACATCCTACGGCAGCTTCTTGGCCTTTCGAAGCTTGGGGTATGGATATTATTGGTCCGATTAATCCCCCTTCTGCCAAAGGGCATCGTTTATCCTTGCTATAATTGATTATGTTTCTAAATGGGCAGAAGCAGTTCTTTTGTTGAAGTAAAAACGTCTAATGTGGTTAACTTCATCAAACATCATGTTATTTATCGTTTCGGGATTCCCCGAAGGATAATCCATGATAATGGGCCACAATTTGCCAGTCAGACGTTTTATTGATTTTGTACATGAATCGGATCCAGAACTTATCTTCTACAGCTTACAATCCAGCTGCTAATGGTTTAACAGAAGCTTTCAACAAAACAATTATTAAACTTCTCAAAAAAATTGTTTCTTCTAATAAACGTGACTGGAACGAGAAATTGGAGAATGTTTATGGGCTTATCGAACAACAGTCAGAACTCCAACTGGTTTTACACCATTTTCATTGGTTTACGGATGAAGCTGTTCTTCCACTAGAGATCCAGATACCATCTCTTAGAATAGCCATTGCTAATGAACTAACTACGGAGAATAATGATCGCTTAAGACTCCAGGAACTTGAAGGTTTGGATGAGAAGCGTCTTCAAGCACAGTAGCACATTGAGCTGTATCAAGCCCGCATATCTCGAGCTTTCATTCGCAAAGTTAAAGAAAGGGTATTTAAGTAGGAGAGCTAGTTCTAGCTGTCCGAAGACCTATGGATATGACTCATAAGAGTAAAGGCAAGTTCCAAGCTAAATGGGAAGGCCCTTATGTAGTCGAAACCATATTCTCTAATGGTGCTTATAGGTTATCTAAACCTAATGGAGATTGCTCATGATGCCGATTAATGGTAAATTCTTGAAGAAATATTATGTTTGAATTTTGTCTTCATTCCCCAGCTGCCAAGGTTTGGTTAAGCTGATTATTTATTCTCCCAAAAGAGAATTTTTGATTTTCTTTCTTCCCAGCTGATTTCAAAAAGAAAAAAATTTATTATCTATCATGTCCATATTACCTCTGAATAGATATTAATCTACTTCTTTGAGTTATTATTATCTATCATGTCCATATTACCTCTGAATAGATATTAATCTACTTCTTTGAGTTATTATTATCTATCATGTCCATATTACCCTGAATAGATATTAATATACTTTTCTTTGAGTCATTACAAGCTATCATGTTCATATTACCTCTGATAGTATTGTACACGCTAAAAGAAAAAAGATTTATTTTCTATCATATCCATATTACCTCTGGATAGATATAATCTACTTTGTTGAGTTTTGAAGACTTATCATGTCCATATTACCTCTGATAATTGTTTTCTATCTCATACCTATTTTATATAAAAATATTTCATTCATTTCATAGTTTGAAATATTACATCAGCAAAAGGAAGAAAATGACATAATATAAAATTCTTTATTGGGTACAAAAATTTTTAAGGCAGAGCAGATAGATCTTCAATCATTTTCTGCAATTCTGCCAGACGCTTTTCGTGAGAGCCTAATACAGTTGTATATGCCATGGATTGTCGAGCTTCCGCAGTATAAAGATGGGAAAGTTTGGCAAAGGCAGCTATCATTTTATCTTTGGCCTCTTCGAGAGTCTTGACATTTGATTCAGCACCAAAGATCCGTTCTTCCAAAATGGAACTTTGCCTCAAATATTGATCTCGATCTGCCGTCATCTAGTTTTGCTCCTCCTTTAATCGAGCTAGCTCAGCCTCGACTTCACGGATTTTATCATTTTGTTGATAGATTTTATTCTCTCTCAAGAAGGCCCTTTCTACGGCAACCTTATGCTATATTCTTGAAGAGATTCTTTGAAAATAGTTTTCGAGTTGTATATTCATTTGTGAGAGCATCATACTCAGATTGGACGAGGCTTTCAATAGTCCCACTTGACAACTTTAGATATTCTTTGATTGGTTGTTCAAGTCCTTGGACTATTTTGTAAGGCTGCTGCCCTCTCAGTATCATTAAATATTGCGATGTTGTCAATGGTGGTAGCAATCGCACTTTTCAAACCTCATAACTGAGGCCTTTCTTCAAAACCATCTTGATCAATGCTGCTAAGGTTTTATAAAATGTTTCAGTATGAATCTCTACCAAAAGATTAATATCAGCATTAGAGCTTGGTGTATCAGCAATATCTGCCAACCTTTTCTCCTAAAAACAGAGATAGATGCTGTCATCGCTGTGGTAGCAAGCTGAGTTAACGATATATCTGTCATCGTTACCATGGTTAATTGATTCCAAGGAGTTCTGGGACTATATCTTCAGCAACCTTTTTTGCCGCCTTCGGAGTATGAGTTTCGTGGCAGGGGATGGTATTACGGAGGTGCTGCCTTCTATGTTTGATTCGGACTCGAACACCACTGTCTCAGGAACCTGGTCTGGATTAGACAGCAGTAATTAATGTTGCTGCTACATCTATGACCTCAGTAATCGGTTCTTTTATAGCAACCGATTCTCTGAGCACTGCAGGTTCTTCTTCTGCAGTCGGCTCTTCATATCTTTCCTAGGCAAGAGAAGACAATTCTTGGCGTGCATCTCCTGCAGACTCTTTTTGTATCTCCACAGATGGAGAACCTTCCTCAGAAAGAGAATCCTCTTTTGTAGAAGAACTTCCTTCTTCAGATTCTATTATCTCTTCAGGAATAGACTTTTAAGGAGGAGCAACAGGCATTGCCACAACGACGATCCCTACAAAGATTAAACAAGATAGTCAATATACAAAATTATAATACATATTTTTGTATAAGTTTTGTGTAATTTGTCTTTACCTAGAGTAGGTGCAGGACGCGATAAGAGTGCATCATAATCTAAGTCCCGGTCATCATTATCTAATTCAAGACCCGGTTCATCCGAGGGGATGGGTTCCGGATTACTAACAGGAGTTGTGGCTGTGTCTTCGACATCTTTCGCCTTTTGTGGCGAAGTTAGGTGCAATGAGGAGCTGAGTCGTCCTGGAGATAGGACTCCAATAATTTCTGTCATTGCTGCCGACTGGGGTGCTGAAGATCCTTCTCCAGGTTGAGCTGATGAAGATAATGTTTTGAGTCTCTTCGTTAGAATTTTCGCTTTCTGGAGTAGAGACTCTCTGCTTGGAAGGCCCTTTAATAAACCTTCTTCTTCTCCCGGAGAGTAACAGTTGTATCCAATTTTGCTTCCGGTTAGCAGGAATAGTAATTGCTCCTGCAACTGTCTCCCCAACTCCCATAGGGATCGTTTCCAGATATTCGTCTAGAACAGCATCATCAGGTATATCCGAAGGCACCATAACTGGTTCTTCGGCGTCTCCTTCTTTTTTCTACCGGAGACTTCCTTTCATGTTGTAGTCTTTTGCGAAAGAACGAATGGAGACATAAAAATGTGCATACGAATGAAGCATTCATAGCTTAGTTATGCTTGAGGCGGTTGACACATGGAATTTGGCACCGGTGCATCCAGCGCTGAAATATCATGCCCTTACTCCATCAACTAATTTTCGATAATTGTTGAAAGTAGTGGAGGGAATACCAACGTGAAGCTGGTCATACCCGAACTAACGAGCAAACCGACTAGGTAGGTACGGTTCAAAGATGCAGTTGTCTTCAGTTCTATACATCAGATATGAGGGTCTGATGCATATTAGCCAATTGAAGACTGGCGCAGGTATCTCAGTTCTATCTAGACCTACGTCTTCAAATTGTACACCAAAACAGTCGGCTGGAACTGGTGGTCGTGTGCAGAAAAAATTCCACCATAAGAGAAGTTCAGTGGTCCGTGTATCTGTCACTGAAGTTGCTTTCCAGGTGGCTTTACTAAACTTCTGGAGGAATACCTCTGCATTATTTTCAGGGCCTGGTGGTAATAAGATGCAGTTGTGATGCAGTAGCCAGTCCATCAAATAGGTATAGGGCATCTCCACCCTAGGAAAATTGCAACGGTAGGGAGCATTATTGATTAGTTCTTCACCAAATGCTCGCAAACCGCATTTATCGGCACACCATTGCCGGTAATAGGCTGAGTTTAGTCTTGAATACCAAACGTACTACTGGCCATAGTATATTTCGGTAAATTCTGTCAACTGTACCGTCCCTGGTACGACCCACCTTCGCAACCACAAGGAAAGAAAGCCCGTCAGCAAGGCTTCCTTTGAGAGCTTTTTACTGCCATATTTAAAAAGCTCAATGTTTCAGTCCCTGCAGAGAATCCTCCAGCTTTGATGGTTAAATACTTGTCCGGGGACTTATAAGTGATCATCCAAATATTTATCAAGTCGCAGGAATTATCGAGCAAGGATTAATGGTTTGAGCCTTGATGTCTTGGAATCTCTCTTTATCTTCCTTGGACACTCTATTCTTATGATAGAATAGATATGTTGTCCATTTATTGACATATGCCAAATGTGATCCACTTTCATACATAGTGGTACAGATCAAATAATGACACATCAGCTTGGTATACCTCGACTAAGTGAGGGTTTTTCTTACTAATTTCTGATAGTTCCCGGTTGGAGGGAACATACTCCTCATATGGAACTTCTCCATTGGTAGCTTGGAGATAAATTACATCTCATGGAGTGCAAAACACATTTGCCTACTGGGGTCGCAAAGGTTCCTGTCGAGCTGATATATAACTCATCATAGCTAAGAACAGGTTATTGTTTATGGGTATGCCTTGACTGGTGGAGGCTACCGCTTCTAACAATCTGTTGGCTTGTAGTTCTGCTTTGAAGTTCTTTATGATCCAAGAGCTAAGTTGAACCCAATTTTTATTGTGAGGGGTCATCCACCCTGGAAGCCTAGGGTTGACTTGAGGATAATACTGAAGCTTTCATAAACCTGTTAATGAACATCGGTATCTGCACTGGCTAGATCAGAGACGAGCCCTCACTTGGTGTGAATCCAGGCAATAAACCTGAGAAAGGAGTGACACTACCACTGGGAGTACTTGAATGATAGCCCATTTGGTTTTCATCCCTCTTGAATATAATTCTTCCCAGTCTTCCATGACTATTGGGAGTCAGATTCCAGATCATCTGTCTCGGATGAGTGGCGTGAACAAAAGAAGAAAGGGGATAATCCCTTGGCATTGTTGGGAGGTACATTGCCCTTTCTCCAAACTTGAACACCCAGGACTCCTTCTTGGGGTTTTTGAGATTTAAAA
>JANAVB010017600.1:3954721-4217723 GCA_029216955.1 Iris pallida
TCTTCTTCTCCATCTTTTCCGAAAAGAAGAACCATGAAAGCCATGGCTTCCAAGCTCTAATAATCCTTCATCTAAGGTCAGAATCCAGACTTCCATAGGTCAAAATAGGGCAGAATAAATTCTCTACATCAGGGAACCATCAAAACTTGAAAATAATAAAGCTTGATAGATCAAAACCCAAAAAATCCAGAAACGCAACAAGCTTAGATCTACATGAAATGAACCATGGAAATTAAATATGCTAAGTACTAAAGTGTCTTAGAATCTCGTGAGGAAGAAAATGGAACAACAAAAATTGAGTTCCTCCATGAAGCAAGTTGCACTTGCCTAAGCCTCTCTCGGTAGGTAGAGAGAGTTAATGGAGGAAGAAGAAGAAGTAATGAAGAAGTGAATGAGGAGAGAGAAAGGGGTTGGTGGCTTATAAAGGAAGAGAGTGGGTGGTAGGTAGGGTTGGTCCACATGCAAAAATCGAACCAAGTCGAACCAAGCAAACCGAACCGAACCGAGCAAATGAAATGCCAAAATAAACCATGCAACGAGACATACAATATGAGTCAAAATACGTAATACGAACTACGGACGTTACAACTCTACCCACCTTAAAAGAATTCCGTCCTCGAAATTCAATTAAGAGGCTAGAGAGACAAGAACAAGCTATACTAATCACAGACAAGCTATACAAAGCAGTCCACCATGCAATCATTCATTCAAGTAAGGAATTGATAGCATAAGGCATAAAAAAGACATTATACCTTACGAGTCGAACAGGTCAGGATATTGCGATCGGATATCATCCTCACGCTCCCATGTTGACTCACCCAAAGAGTGATGACCCCAAGCAACACGGACTAACTTGATAGTCTTATTCTTGAGTATCTTCTCTTTTCGGTCCAATATGGACACGGACCTCTCCTCATACGAAAGGTTGGTACCAACAACCAATTCTGAATGATCCAGGATGTGGCTCAGGTCCGGGATATATCGTCGCAATTGGGATACATGGAAGACATCATACACCTCACCTAACGACGGCGGAAGAGCGAGACGATAGGACATATCTCCTACTCGCTCTAGAATGTCGAATGACCCTATATACCTAGGACTAAGCTTTTTTTGTATGCCGAAACGAAGATGCCACGGTTAGGCGAGATCCTTAGAAATATGTGGTCGCCGACAGAAAATTCAAGGGGGCGTCGATGAGAATCGGCCCAATGGCGCAGGCGATCTTGTGCGACGCGAAGATGATCGCTGACTCTTCTGACCACCTCAACTGTCTGAGTAATCATTTTCGGACCGAACATCTGCCTCTCTCCAATATCGTCCCATGCTAGCGGGGATCTGCACTTCCTGACAAACAATGCCTCGAAAGGTGCCATCTGGATACTGGCTTAGAAACTGTTGTTGTACGAGAACTCCACCAGGTGCAGGTGATCCTCCCACGAACCACCGAAGTCGAGTGTACAAGATCTCAATATATCTTCCAAGGTTCGTATGGTACGCTCTGACTGACCATCTGTCTGCGGATGATAAGCTGAGCTGAACTGGAGGTGAGTTCCCAAACTCTCTTGCAGACTGCGCCAAAAGTGCGACGTAAATCTTGAATCTCTGTCCGAGGTGATACTGACTGGTATACCATGAAATCTGACGATCTTCCTGAGGTACATCTCTGCTAGCTGAGCCGTCGACTGACCAACTATGAACGGGAGAAATTGAGCCACCTTCATGAGCCTGTCTATAATAACCCAAATAGCGTCTCTACCGGCCGGAGACCTAGGTAATCCAGTCACAAAATTCATGGTTATGTGCTCCCATTTCCATTCTGGAATCGGCAAGGGCTGAAGAAGTCCAACCGGTCTCTGATGTTCAGCTTTAACTTGCTGGCAAACTAAATATCGAGAGACAAACCGGGCTATCTTCCTCTTCATACCATTCCACCAAAAATGCTATCGGATATCACGATACATCTTCATGCCACCGGGATGAATAGAATACTGTGAGCTTCTGTCATGACTTCCTGTCTGATATCTCCACTGGGTACACAAAGATGCTTATCCTGTCGAAGTGTACCATCCTCATGGATATATAACTCTGGTCTTCGTCCTGCCTCACACTCTGCTCTGAGTCGCTGAAGCTTGGAATCTGTTGACTGCGCCATCCGGACCCTCTCAACTATACTGGACTGAACATGTATACTGGTCATCAATACCACATTAGTAGGAAGGACAACTTCTATATCCATCTTCTGAAGATCTACTAATAACTCTGGTTGCGCTGTTAGAAAATAAACTTCGGCTCTCTTGCTCAATGCATCTGCAACAAGGTTGGCCTTCCCAAGATGATACTACAGGTTGATGTCATAATCCATAATCAGCTCTAGCCATCTCCTCTGACGCATGTTAAGATCCTTCTGAGTAAACACATACTTCAGTCTCTTGTGGTCGGTGAAAATCTCCACCCTATCTCCGTACAAGTAGTGTCTCCAAAGCTTAAGTACAAACACTACTGCTGCCAACTCTAAGTCATAGGTTGGGTAATTCCTCTCATGATCACGAAGTTGACGTGATGCATAAGCTATTACCTTCCCATGCTGCATCAAAACACATCCCAAACCTCTGCCTGAAGTATTACAATACACTGAAAATCCCCCGGTCCCATCTGGAAGCGTGAAAATGGGTGCCGTCATCAAACCTTGCTTCAATTTCTTAATAGAATCCTGATATTCTGCTGTCCAAGCAAACTGCACATCCTTACGGGTCAACTGGGTCAATGACATTGAAATCCGAGCAAAGTCTGAAACAAATCGTCGGTAGTAGCCGGCCAAGCCAAAAAAACTGTAAACTTCTGCAACTGTGCTAGGTACTGGCCATGTTTCGATAGCTACGATCTTCTAGGGATCCACGTCTACTCCTCCTCTGGTGATGATATAGCCCAAGTACGAAATGCGATCGAGCCAGAACTCGTATTTACTGAACTTCGCATACAACTGGTGCTCTCTGAGAATCTGGAGAACAACTCTGAGATGTTGCTCATGCTCCACTTCACTCTTGCTGTAGACTGGGATGTCATCTATGAACACAATCACGAACTGATCCAAATAAGGCATAAAGATACGATTTATGAGGTACATGAATACAGCCGGCGCATTGGTTGCTCCAAATGGAATAACAAGGAACTCCCAATGCCCATATCTAGATCTGAAAGCTGTCTTCGGGATGTCCTGCTCTCTGACTCTAATCTGATGGTATCCTGACCGCAAGTCAATCTTCGAGAATACTGCTGCCCCATTGAGTTGATCAAACAAGTCATCTATCCTCGGGAGAGGGTATCTGTTCTTGATTGTCACTGAGTTCAAGGTACGATAATCTACACATAATTTGGATATACTATCATTCTTTTTCACAAGAAGCATTGGGGCTCCCCAAGGCGATCCACTTATACGAATAAATTCCTTGGTCCTGAGTTCTTCAATCATCTTATACAATATCTCTAACTCTGACGGCGCCATCCTGTAGACTCTCTTCGACACTGGGGCTGTCCCTGGGATCAAGTCGATAGTAAACTCGATCTCTCGCTCTGGCGGCATTCCGGGAAGCTCTTCTGGGAAAACGTCTAGAAACTCCTCGACTATTCGGGGTAACTGTACTGCTGCTACTGCCATCCACAATACTGGAGGAGAAGGTTGAACATCGCCTCGGGAAAAGAAAAACTGTGGCTCGCTTGGAATGCTAAAAACAATCGTGCCAATATGGCAGTCTATCCTAGTATACTGGTTCCTTAACCAATCCATCCCTAAGACCACATCATAATCGACCATTGGAAACTCTATCAATCTAGCGGAAAACTCCCTACAGCTAACTACGATCCGACATGAGGAAAATATTCTATCTACTCCCACAAGACCGTTACCAGTAAGTATATTGAGCCTTACTGATAATCATTCAGGCTCCAGTCCTATCCGTGTCACAAATCGTGCAGACATGAATGAATACGATGCACCAGAATCAAATAACGTTGATGTTGGAAAGGATTTGCTGAGAATAGTACCTGCCACTACCTCACCTGGTGCCAATCCTTCTTCTACGGTCATCGCCTGACCATGTCCTCTGGGTGCGAGTCCCCTCTGCTAAAAACCTCTCTGTCTGCTCTGAATCAGGGCTTGAGCTTGTGCATACTAATGGAGGTATTGCTGCTGGAAGGCTTGTGCCTGCGTCAGCAATGGCCTCTGAGGTTGATACTGTTGTTGTTGCTGGACTGGTGCTGGTTCTCTCACCGAAGGGCTAGTAAATTTGGACGATGATGAACTACCCCTATTCGGGCAGGATCCTACCTTGTGATTCGCTGCCCCACAAGCCAGGCACAATTCCTGCGCCCTGCGACATTCTGCCACCACATGTCCTGGCTTCCGGCAATGTGAACATCCCACTGCGGAAGAGTACTTCTGCTGCTGAGCGTTCGTCGGGGTTGAATGTTGAACTGACGTCACTGAGGCCGCCCGCCTCGGAGTTCCAATTGTCAAAGCCCTAGCTGTCGGGGCTGGTGCTGAAGACTGATTCATGTGGCCATGAGATCGCTTTCGACCTCCGGTCCTATCTACGATCCTCTGGAAGGTATACTCGTGCCTCTTGGCTGCTCTCAATACAGCATCAAAAGTTTGATGCTCAAACTGCTCCAATGCCAATAAAATCTCTAGATGGAGCCCCTGTTGGAACCGCTGGGCTCTGTCGAACTCGGTCGCTACCAAGGTGGGAGCAAACCGACTAAGTCTCAAAAACTCGGTCGTATATCCGTCGACCATCCTGTCCATCTGCTTCAGATTGGTGAACCTCGTCTGTAGATCGTACCGAGCTACAGCATCAAAGTACTTGGTCTGAAATCTTTCACGGAATACGGTCCACACAACAGGTGCCACTAATCCAACGGCCTGTGTCGTCCACCAGCTGCGGGCAAGATCCAATAACTGTAGGTGTACTACCGCCACCTTCTCATTCTCGGGCATCTTCGCCGCTTCTAGAATCACTTCTGTATCCTGCAGCCAAGCATCTGCGGCAATCGCATCCTCACTGTCGTCGAAGAAGGAAGGGTTCAAACGTTTGAAGATGTTGGCTGCCTAGTTCCCTTGATGACCACCTCTGCTCAGAGCATCTTGTACTGCCTAGTACAGGGCGTTGCCCCGACAATCTTGAGATGCTAGTAATATCCTGATGAGACCCACCAAGGTGCCATCATCAGGCTCTACAGGCTGGACTGGCTGAACTGCTGGCTCTTGACCCCCAGTAGGCATGACTCTGGAGGCTACTCCTGAATGCTGGACTTGATCTCCAGGTTGCTGCTGGCCCACGGAAGGTGCTCCGCCTTGCCGATCGGTAGAACCAGGAACAATGTCGCGGAAGAAGACGACATAGGGAACAACAAGGAAGGACCAAGATAGATCAAAGATACAAGCATGTGATCAGGTCAAAAATTCAGGAATTTAGAGGGTACGAGCAGAGATCAAAGGCGAGTGCTGATTGAGACATCTATTTAGTAAACCCTCATATATCTTAATTTAAATGACGTACATGGGCCGCCACTTAAACCATGTAATGCTCCAGAACCAGAATACTGGAGAGCGGAGGGATATATAGCCAGCTACGTATATTGAAATGGAATCCAACTCACTATACGGTCACGACTGTCTAGATACATGAGGGTTTAACTACAAGCCATCAGTCTCTTATGATCATGAACAAGCCTATTATCTCAATCTCAAGCAAGTAATAACAGTTACAAGATGTCAGAGCACCAAATATACAATAGTAAGGCATCCCATATATTACATATTTGGATGATCATAAAGCTAGTCATACAAAATGTGAAGACTAGCAAGAGTTTCAGTCATACATGATCAACCCTAGGATTTGTTAATCATGCTACAGCCCGTAGGCAGACAGTAAGTAAAGTGAAATCGAGCTAACACGTGCTCGTCGGCTAAACGCCTCAAAAGAATATTTTTACAATAGAGTATGAGAGCGAAAATAAAACCCACTCGTTGTCAGGATTACGCCTGGTGGTCACTATCTGGCTGGAAGGTAGGGAGATCCTCTGGAGCTGCTCCGGTATCTGGCCACGCAAACCAGCTGGGTCAGATCCCAGATAGAGCAAGTGCCACAAAAGAGGCTTCACTTAAGAACTAAAACCAGCATATCAGAACATAAAATAGGAAGATAATTAAGACATGAAATCTAAATAGGGCAATAAATATCAAGAGATGGAAAGTTATTCCGATCAGTTATTGACAAGGTAAACATAAGCAATCATGTTACTAAAGTAACCAAGTACTGAGACAAGACAAGGCTTAGACTCCATCCAATATTCACGGCCAAGCAATAAGTACGGCTTGATACTTTAACTAACTAGGGTTACCACAGGCCTAGTTACCAGCAAGATGCAATGAGATTATTCCAACAGCCACAAGCCCTGCAGACCATCCAGATTATCCAGGTCGAATATCCGTTCATGAAGGGTGCAACACATGACAGCGTGCTGAAAATGTGCCCTACTCGTCGGCAGGCTACAAGTCCACTTGCGCGCCCAGATAAGGGATTGCCTGTAGCTGGGAAATCTCTTCATGACTACTGAATTATTCTAGTTATTAGCCTTAGTCAATTTCAGTAGGTACCCCTGACCGTGGTACTCAGGGGTCACCTGTCCTAGACATGATGTAAGACAATACTGGTTTATTTGTACAAACACAATCTCCCACGGTGTCCAGGCCATTTATTTTTGTCATGTCGTGCTAGCTATCGCAACAGCATATCAAGGTATATTATGTCAGGTTTACTTATCAAGAGTGTGCCACGACGGGCCACTATCTTGCCATGTTACTTGTCAATCATTCTTGTTGTGAGTGCGCCACAACGGGCCACTGTTATATTTATGGAATATGTTCAGAATTTACATGGTGCAAGCATTATAAACATAAATGTCACAACTAAAATAATAAAAGGGTACAGGGGCTGTGGGGAGAGCCATGCAGCTCGGGGAAAACAGGGTCATACGGCTAGGGAAACGGGCTCATGTGGCCATGGAGAACAGACTCATCCGGCCAGGGAGAAACAGACTCATGCGGCTAGGGGGAACGGGCTCATACGGCCAGGGAAAACAGACTCATGGGCCAGGGGGAACGGGCTCATGCGACCAGGAGGAAAACAGACTCATGCGGCTAGGGGGAACGGGCTCATACGACCAGGGAAAATGGGCTCATGTGAAACAGACTCATACGGCCAGGGGGAACGGGCTCATGCGGCCAGGAGAAATGGGATCATGCGATCAGGGGGAACAGACTCATGCAGCCAGGGGAAAACAGACTCATACGGCTAGGAGGAACGGGCTCATGCGGCCAGGAGTCAACCCAGACATGCGGCAAGGGCCACGCGGCAAGGGCTATACGACCAAGGGAACATGAAGACTAAAATTCCTATGCGACCGCAGGGGACTTGTCGCATGAAAAGGCCATACGGTCAAGCACTGTTCTTCTTCTCCAACTTTTCCGAGAAGAAGAACCATGAAAGCCATGGCATCCAAGCTCCAATAATCCTTCATCTAAGGTCAAAAACTATACTTCCATAGGTCAAAATGGGGCAGAATAAAATTCTCTACAACAGGGAACCATCAAAACTTGAAAGTAATAAATCTTGATAGATTAAAACCTAAGAAATCCAGAAATACAACAAGCTTAGTTCTACATGAAATGAACCATGGAAATTAAATATGCTAAGTACTAAAGTGTCTTGGAATCTCGTGAGAAAGAAAATGGAACAACAAAAAGCAAGTTGCACTTGCCTAAGCCTCTCTCGGTAGGTAGAGAAAGTTAATAGAGGAAGAAAAAAAGTAATAAAGAAATGAGAAGAGAGAAAGGGTTGGTAGCTTATAAAGGAAGAGAGTGGGTGGTAGGTGGGGTTGCTCCACATGCAAAAACTGAACCAAAAAAACCGAACCGAACAAATGAAATACCAAAATAAACCATGCGATGAGACATACAATATGAGTCAAAATACGTACACGTATACCAAAATACGTAATACGAACAACGGGCGTTACACCAGCACACCTATCCCTGGTGCCCCTTCAGATAAGCGGGTGGCGCTCCTTGGTACCCCCCCCCCCGCTGGTGGCACGACTGGTGCCACCCAGCCATCTTCTCCTACTCTGGTTTCGTGGGGCGGTATTGCCTCATTAACGCCTTATCTGGTTCCCTTCCTTGCTCCTCCGGCGATGCCCTATGCCGCGCCACCTAACGCACCGGTGCAATCTGACCCGTCTAGCCTGCGGCCCATGGTGGATCATTTTCCCTTGCTTGGCGCAACCGCCTCTAGGGCCCGTCGCCGGGCATCCTCGAGGCACCATCCAACCCCCTACCCCCCTTTCGACTTTGACTTCCTTCGCGGACAAGCTGCGCCGTGATAAGAGAACTCTCCTACAATCGGCGCTAATCGATATCGTATCAGAGGAGCTTGAGCCCCCTTCCTGTCGGAATCTCGGCTCATCACAGTGTCATTCTCTGTATCTAAGTTATCGTCCCTGTTGGCGACCTTCCCGCACACCGTCATGCTTAAATTCTTGACAGGCTGCCCAAAGATACTCCGGGTTCAGGAGACGAATGCCAACTAGGGCCTCACCATGACTTACAGAGTGGCCCCGTGCGAAAGCTCTCTTTGTCAACAATAGATCTCCTGCGACTAGTACCTCCCTGAACCTTACCAGAGCTCTGCTGAAATTCATACTGAATTCTGGAAACAAAAAGCTAGACTCACCTGGGACAGTGAGGGAGACAAAAACTCTAAATATTTCTACTTCTATGTCAAGGGCCGCAAGCAACAACTCAACCTCCACCAGATAGTCGACGAGAATGACCATATTATCAAAGATCAACGGGGCATCCAATCGACCGCTGCTAAGTTTTATTCCCAACTATTTACCAAAGACGTTATCACCAGAGACAAGGATTTCCTAGCGGAGATCCCTTATCTTATTGACGACAGAGACAACATTCAGCTCGAGCTTCTTTCCTCTGAGCTAGAAGTCAAAGAAGCCGTTTGGGCCCTTGACGGGCACAATGCCCCTGGACCAGACGACTTTACTGGAATTTTTTCGATCGTGCTAGGACATCATCAAGTCGGATATCTACGAAGCGGTTACTATATTTTTCCAATGAGCCAGGTACCCCAGATCGATTGTATGTGCTAACCTAATTCTGATCCCCAAGCATGACAACCCGGAGACCTTCAAAGACCTCTGTCCTATCAGCCTATGCACCTTTACTAACAAAATTATCTCCAAGATTATTACCAATCGCTTGAGCGGGATCCTCTCCAGGATTATCTCTGAAGAGCAGAGTGGCTTCGTCTACGGCAGGAACGTCTTAGACAACATTTTGATGTCTCAGGAAATGATAACATGCATGAAATTACCAGCGAGAGGCGAAAACATTGCCATCAAACTCGACATGGAGAAGGCATATGACAGGCTGGACTGGCAATTCATGATTTGGGTCTTCAGGGCTTTCGGGTTCTCGGAAAGCTGGACCAACATCATATAGAGATCGATCAGTAATTCGGGTTCTCCATGGTTATTAACGGCTAAGCTGATAGCTTTTTCAAATCTAGCAGTGGTGTCAGACAGGGTGATCCTTTATCGTCCACCATCTTCATCATTGCTACAGAAGCCCTGAGCAGAAATCGGAACAAAATGGTGGGCTCCTCGAATTTTTAGCACTTTCACACCACTAGCGGCTGCCCGATCATTACGCATCTGGCGTATGCGGACGATATCCTCATATTCTCCTCTAGTAACAACAGATCTGTGGAAGTGGTCTACAACACGTTGTAGAGATACGCCAAATGCTCTGGTCAGCGTGTCAACCCCAGCAAGAGCACCATCTACGTTCATCACAAAACCAGCAGAAACCACTCATCCACACTTACCAATATCACTTCATTCTCTATTACGTACCCACCTTTCCAATATTTGGAGTGCCCGTTGGTGTACGGCAGATCCAACGCGGACATCTTCGAAGGGCTCGTGGGGAAATTAGGAAAAAAAACTCGAGGGATGGCACAACACAACTTTATTGCCCGACGGGAAGATGATTCTGATTCGGCATGTCCTCTCCTCCATCCCTATATACACCCTAGCCGCCTTCTCCCCCCTAAGAAGGTGCTCACTACCAATGAAAACCTCTTCGCCAATTTCTTCTGGGGACACTGCGATGGTAAGGACAAACATCATTGGGCTAGCTGGGACACCATGGCGAGACCTACCAAGGAGGGAGGTCTTGGTTTTTGCAGGCTGGCGAACATCGTTGATGCTTTCTCAATGAAGTTATGGTGGAAGCTCCGAGTGAGCAGGAATATCTGGGCTCGATTCATGAAGGCCATATATTTCAAGCACAGTCATCCTACTAACGTGGACTCCAACTGTAGATCCTCCGCTTTATGGTGTCGCATCCTGCAAGGCCGGAGTCTTGCAAAACCTATTATCCGACTTCGGTTGGGGAACGACGAATCTTCTCTATTCTGCAAATGTTGGGCTGGAGAAGATCTTCTTGCCCAGTGTCCAGATGCACCTTCGAACAGTTTGATCAGGGTTTTGTGGGACTCCTTGGGCGACTGAAACTGGAATAGGGTTCGTGATTGGTCTGGGGTCGACGCCGAGGAGCTACTCCTCAACTCTGGGCTGAAGATCAGCTCAGAACCTGACACACTGTAGTGGTCTATATCGATCGTCGGCTCCTTCTCAGTAACATCAGCCAAAAGTGTTGCTCGCGACATTGGAGCGCCTTCCCCCATCATTGCCCCCTTATAGCATTCTTGCATCCCCCAAAAATGGTCCTTTCTGATTTGGAGAGCATTTCGTAAGAAGCTTTCCACTGACGATGCTCTCAATACCATCAGCTTCAGCTTAGGTTCTGCGTGTCACTGCTGCACAACGAGACAAGCAGAAATGGTTGACCACATCTTTTACTTTAGAGACTTGCCTGCTAGGGTTTGGACCGCTATCTCTCATCGTTGCAATCAGGAAAGTAGGAGGGAGCTTCAATAATCTTCTTGCCATTTGGAGTGTCCCTCACATGGCCACCAGATCGTTACAGCCGCCATCACGTGGGTCATCTGGAAGAACCACAACAAATTCAGATATGAAGGTCACTAATATTCTTCCAACCAACTTATCCGGGAGGCTCTCCGACAGATTCACAAAGTTAGCAGACATTGCAATCACGACCTTCAGGACTTTTGGCAGTCCTTGCTCTTCTAGCTCGAGCTGCGGAAGGCCACCTTCTTTTGTCATCCTTTTCCTGTCTTTTTGCGCTTACTTGTAAAGGTTTCGGCATTTTACGCCTTGTTATGAATAAAATTGAGAGTTTTTTGGTAAAATAATATATATATATATATATATATATATATATATATATATATATATATATATATATATATATATATATATATATATCACTATACTATGCTACACCTATTTAATGGTATAAACACCTACACAAAAGTTATCTAATTAATAACACAATCCTTAGGGCAAAATACCTTATTCACAAATTATTCTTAAAATAGTAAAATATGGCAAAATTTAGGGAGGGGGTTCTCATGCACGACATGCATATTAGGTTGGGGTTTGATTGAGATTTGATATCCCAGTCAAAATATTCAAGATTCACCTTGAGAGATTAAAATTGGTTTATAAAATGGAAATGAAACATTTGATTACATTTAAACCCATTTGATTGTACAAAATTCAAAATAATTCTACTTAGGCATGGCCATCTAACATGGTTCTACCAAGGCTCGTTGACCTAGTTGGATTCAGCATGGTTTACTGAACCGAAATAGACTCCGAAAGTCTATTAATCGAGTCTTGTGTGTCATCTGAAAATAAATAGCACATGAAAACCTATCTGACTGGCACACTATTAGTATGTGTGTCGTAGGCTTAAAATGGGTCAAAACTGTATTAGGTCAAATGGTTTTAATCTAAATCGAGTCCCGACTCAAGTTGGAAGTTAGGTCTAGAATTACGTTAACCGGTCAAATGACCTAAATTGACCCGAAGTTGTGCAAAGTCAAAAAAATGTTAGAGAACAAATTTGGATGGAACATGATATATCAAATTGAAGGTGGACTTGTCTAGAATTCAAATATGGAAATACATTTAAGAAATCGATAGTTGTTGTGCTTCAAAAATCAAAACTACGGTAAAGTAATACTATAATCATTATTGACTCAAAATATAGTTTAATATTAAAATACCCATATTAAATAAATAAAAATAAATTCCAAAATCAGGAGGCTTACATTTCACTTAACATGCTCACATGTCCAGCTTTATTACATATTTTCAGTTTTCTTTTATATTTCTTGTGGTACCTTTACATTATTCCTACTTGTTTTTATTGTTTTAGTGTTGTTATGACTTGCATGCTGGTTTAGTTCATAGTTTGGCTTTCTTTGTGGTACTTGCTATTTGGGGGTCTGATTCTACTATTTTTGTTTGGCCAGATTTGGTAAAGGAGCCCGAGGATCTTCCGGACCTTTTACTTGATGGTGACCACCCGAAGTACCAGGGTGACTGGGTGGGTATTCTTTCTCTAACCTACTAGCTTTCTGTATATCCTTTTTATGCGTTTAGCCACCGAGCACGTGTTTAGCTCGTGTTTTGGACTTGACAATTTGGACTATAAGCTTAGACATATTTTGTATATTCTAGACTGCAGATAGAGCTGATCATGTATGACTTATACTCTTGCTAGTTTGTACTACTAGCTTCATGATTATCTATATACTATAGTTTGGGACGTTTTACTGTCTTATATGCCTAATGATCATATCCTTGTACTTACTTACTTGCATGTGATTGAGATATCTAGGATGTGCTTTACCTAGGATTAACTGTTGGCTTGCAGTAGTAACCCCTACATCTACAGCTTTGACCGTATTTTAGGGTACTGGGGTACTTTGATATACGTAGCTAACTTGGTCTGTCCCTACTTGCCAGTATTCTGGTTCTAGACGTGACATAATGGGTCTAGATGGCATTTGCTAGAGCATATTATTCTAGTGTCTGATTTGACAACAAAGGGACTCCATTAGCTTAGAGAGGTTTAACGACATGCTACTAGAATTCAAAGGTCATTTATCAACTTAGAATTCAAAAACTCATCTCTCATTAATCTACTTTTTGGAGATAAAAAATTCCTCTTATGATCTTCTTGATTTCATCCTTATCCTCAATTTACTTTGAGAGCCAAAGAAAACCTTGATTTCAAAAGTAAAAATGTTAAAGTCTTATTTGCGGTCAACTCTGTCACAAGAATTGACAATCTTACGTATTGAAAATGACATGTTGGAAAAGATTAAATTTGAAAATATTATTGATGAATTTGCTTCTCATAATACCAAAAGAAGGCATTTTCAATAATATTTTGATGATTTTTTGTTTGTAAATGATATTTTTAATATTTGTTATTATTTTGTTATCCAGAAATACACAAGGGGTCCATCTTAGTTTTTTTTTGCCCCATACCTAAAGCGTCAGGACCGACCCTGCCCATTATCATCTCTCTTCTTGTTTAAAACCACATCCACATACTAACAAACAACTACATAGTTATTATTTTTTTTTGAAATTTTAACGAAATAATAAAAATAACAAATATAATAGTAGAAACTGAAAACTTATGGGGTAATCACCCCGTGCATAGAGTGGGTACGTCCTTGACTACCACAAAGTAAAAAAAAAAAACTTCATTTGTAAATCGATAATAATATCTAATTTTTTGCATTGAAGTCTTTTATTTTTTTTTACTTAAATAATATACATAGAATATTCTCGACTTTCCTAATATAATTCCCTCTTGTCCACCACATATATAACTGTAACTTCGAGGAACACCCATCAAATACCTGTCATTGTCCTTACCTCCATGATTGTGGCCTCAATCCCTCCCTGGCACAAAAACCACTTAATATTTCATAGTTGTGGACGTCGTTGTTGTGCTCATGCATGCTGTAACGACAACAACAAAATAGAAGGCTACTTTTGTGCTTAGATGTCGATGACACAATAGCCTATTGTTGGGATGGGGAACCTAATTAAGGTAGTGGTGGGATGCTGACTTTTGAAAATGACTTTTGTGCTTAGATGTCGATGTTGTAACTGACTTTTGGAATCTGACTTTTGAAATGATGTTTTGTTAAACATAGTTTTTTGCAATTGGAATTTTGTTTTGTAAATTGAGAAATATTTGGGATGTATGATAAAAACAACGTTTATTACCAAATGATTATAAGCTTAAAATATGGATGTATTATTCCATCTCTAAGTCTTATTATTAAAATTACATTCAAATATAATCATCCAAAACTTAAACATAAGATGTAATCAACTTCAGAACTAAATTCAAATTACTCCAATATACAATTAGTAATATCTATAACTAAAATATAATTAAATTTGAATTTTAGTGTGATCATAATTTAATTCAATCCGATATATAGTTTAGAAGTTAACCTAATTAAAAATTAATTAGATTTAATCTAATATAGATATCTTAAAAGGAAAATTATAATAGAACTATAACATACATAGATTTTAAAGAAAAATTAAGAAAAGAGTATGGATTATTTCGTCCAACTATATGTTTTTGTTTCTAAACAAAACTTTTTCTTGGGTTTCCAAAACTAAAAAAAAATCGTTGTTCGGTTTTGCTAGAACCAACCAAACACTCATACAAATCAAAACTAGGTTTGGCCTCAAAGTTCAATTTTGGGACGTCTAAATTGTCTCCCATTAGGGTTACAATTTGTGCGTGATGGGGACGAAAGGATATAATAGAAAATTTTAGAAATTGGAAAAAAAATCAGAACCGATCCTGAGCAATTGGGGTCTGAAACAAAATTTTCTAAATGGACCCATACATAATGTAAAAAAAATATAAATAAAATAAAAAGTAGTTGAAGTCAAGATTTGAACAAAGGACCTCTTAAATACAAGTCTAGCATTATAACCACTATACCACAATATTTTTTGATAAGAAAAAGGTACATGATACATACTAGTCCTATTATAGACAGTTCTATATTGGTGCCCCCTTTCGTCAGGGGGCCCTGGACCGTCGCCCGGCCTGTCCTAGGCTAGGGCCGCCCCTGGAAAAAAAATAATATGCACTGCACATGATAGTTAAATATGATGTAGTCATTGTTGGCACATTTTATTTTGATTATTAACAGCATCTTCGTAGTTTAGTTTTCTGTATCTTCAGATTCAAATATTCTCAGAAGCTCTACTACATAAAGTACTTCCGTTCAAGCGCAACCATCCTTTACATCGAAGACTGAAGCAGTTACCGGCGTTCCTTGCATAAGACGGCGTCTCCTGCTTAGAGTCTTCGTATCTGTACAAAGTCTAGGTATATCTGTAAACACCTAAGGACGGATGACAAGTAAAAGAACAAGTCAAAAAGCAAATACCTACAGAGCGGCATACCGGCGGCATGCTTCGGCATACCGGCGGTATACCGTTTTTAGAGTCCAGAAAGTTGCTGTGACAAATTGTCGGCATACCGGCGGCCTGCTTCGGCATACCGGCGGTATACCGTTTTTAGTGTCCAGAAAGTTGATGTGACAAATTGTCGGCATACCGACGGCATGCTCCGGCATACCGGCGGTATACCATTTTTAGCAACCCAAAACTTGTTGTGACAAAACGTCGGTATACCGACGGTATGTCGCTGCATACCGACGGTATACCGAGTTTCAAATATTTGGTTTTTGATTTGCTCTGACTAACATTAATGGCCGCATTTAATGCTCTCAAACGGTCATTAATATGACCGTTACTATTTGGCCGGTATACCGACGGTATGCCGCTGCATATCGACGACATGCCAGTCTGCCTGTATTCAGAAGCATTAAATGCCACCAACTCTTGGTTTCTCCATAAAAGAAAGCTCTCTCTCTCTCTCTCTCTCTTGAGGCTTTCACCAACTCTTGCCATAAATTTTCCAACAACCAAGAGCTCCACCATTAATACTCTTCCAAGCTTTTAATTGTCATCCTCTCCCAAAGTGATAGAGTATTTAAGAGTTGTAAATTTCGATCTTCACGTGTTAGAAGATCAACAAGTTTCTCTTCTCATTTGTTTGAAGTTGGTGAGCCTTCGTAAGAAAACTCGTGTGTTGAAGTTGGCGAGTCTTCGGATCCAAACTCGTGTTGAAGTTGGCGAGTTCTTCGGATCCAAACTCGTGTGTACTATTTGATATAATAGTGGATTTAAGTCGGAGAGAGTTCCGGAACTGGATTGCCTCAAGCGAGGATACCAGGATACATCTTGTGTTTGTTCTTCTCTCTCTTTACTTTTATTTGTCATATATTGCTTCTATTGTACTAGTTAATTTTTATTTCCCTATTTACCCCCCCCCCCCCCTCTAGGGTTCTACAATTGGTATCAAAGCTTTGTTCTCTTGATTTGGATTTACACCCTTTAAGTGATCCATGGCCTCTAACCCTAGTATCAACACCTTCCACAATGAAGGACACTCCACAAATAGGCCTCCCCTATTTGATGGAACCAACTATAACTACTAGAAGATTAAGATGAGCATTTATCTGAAGTCCATAGATTTCGATTTATGGGATTGCGTGATAAATGGTCTGCCTACTCCTTCCAGAGTTATTGAGGATATTGCTTCTGACACCCTTCGGGACACACTTACTGAAAACACCAAGAAGCTTGCGAGTCGAGATGCCAAGGCAATGAATGCTCTTTATTGTGCTCTCGACAGTAGTGAATTCAACCGAATCTCTACTTGCAAGACTTTCAATGAGATTTGGAAGTTACTTGAAGTCATACACGAGGGAACTTCACAAGTGAAGGAATCCAAGATTAGTAGACTCACGCAAGAATATGAGTCCTTTAAAATAAAGCATGATGAATCTATTACTTGTATGTTTACTCGTTTTGGTGACATTATTAACCCTCTCTCTTCTCTTGGTAATGAATATCCTGTTCATGAAAAGATCAGAAAAATTCTTAGAGGATTGACGAAAGTTTGGAGTCCTAAAGCTACCGCAATCATTGAGGGGAACGATCTAACAGTCATGAACCTTGAGACCCTCATGGGTAAGCTAATGACTCACGAGCTCGATATGAAGGATCAAGAGGAATCCTCCATACAAGAGAAAGAGAAGGAGAAGACCAAAGAGAAGGAGAAAACTTTTGCTCTTAAAGCGACAAAGTCCTACTCCAAGGATAGCTCCGATGACAATGAGTCGGACGACGATGAAGAAATAGCTCTCACAGCTAAGCACTTCCGGAAGTTCCTTAAATTCAACAAAGCCAACCGCTTCAGACGGGACAATGAAGAAGATCCGGCGTTCTATCAATACAGAAGACCCGGACACATCAAGAGGGACTATCCGATGATAAGAAAAGACTCAAGCAAGTACGAGAAGCCTAGCAAGGGAAGCTCGTCCTCCAGAAAGTTTGCAAATACAAGCATTTGGTGTGAGAGTGACGCGAGCGACTCCGACAACGACAAGGAGTGCAAACACAATGCCAACGTCTGTCTCATGGCAACCGATGAGGTACTTGATGATTTCTCCTTAAACACTCTTACCTATGATGATTTGGAGAAAGCTATTCTTGAATTACATGAAGAGCACAAAGGTGTTTGGAATAAATATAAGAAATCTCTTAAAGAGGTTGAGGCTCTTCAACTTGAAGTAGAGAGGCTCTCAAGCATCATTATTGATGTGAAAAGAAAATCTCCTGCTTCTGACACGGATGAAATAGAGTCCTTGCGACTCAAGTTTCAAGAATCTCTTGACACCATCAAGAAGAAGGATGATGTCACTCCCCGACCCTGGAATACGTATTTTAATACGTAAATCGGTAAATTCTATTTACCTTGTATTTTTACTATATTTATTATGTTATATTTCTTCATGCATTTCCCAAAAATATTCGACAAAATATTATTTTCTAATTTATTTTCTGCATTTGGGCCTACAGTTTTGGCTCATTTGGGTAACCTATTCTTGGTTCACCTTGGTTCATCATGAACCCATGGGTTTAAGATTCTATATAATAACTCAACTCATTCTCTCTCCTCTCATTTATTTCCTCTCATTTACTTTCCTCCACCAACCAAGGCAAGTACCAACTTGCTCAAGAGATGGATCCATAAATGTTGTTGATGTTTTCTTACAAAATTACTTGTCAAAATATGTTCTTCTCCTTATTCTATACTAGTTTAGAACTTGAAGTTTTCCATTTTAAAGCTTTAATCTTTGTAGATCTAGGTTTTAACCATTTTCGGATTTTTTTGGTTTTGATGTAGCAAACTTCATTATTTTTAAGTTTTGATGGTTCCATGTTGTAGAGAATTTTGTTCTACCCCATTTTGACCTAAGGAAGTTCCGATTTGGGCTCCGGATAAAGGTTTTGTGTAGTTTGGAAGCCATGGTTGCTTGGCTCCTCTTCTCGGACAAGTGGAGAAGAAGAGCAGTACTTGACCGCATGAATCTTCATGCGGCAAGTCTCTGGCCGCATGGCCTTTCCAGCCGCATGAGACTCGTTCGAGCTCAGCCGCATGGAAAGTCCTTCCTAGCCGCATAAGACTTACTTGAGTACTTGACCGCATGAATCTTCATGCGGCAAGTAATTGAGCCGTATAGCCTTGTTCAGACTCAGCCGCATGAGCCCCTGTCGCATGGACTTCATGCGGCTAGCCTTCGAGCCGCATGAGTTTCTTTGCACCCAGCCGCATATGCGCTACTGTTTTTGGGCCGCATAAGGCCCATCCATCATCCAGCCGCATATGTATCGCCCATGCTCAGCCGCATAGGATTTCGTCTGATCGTAGCCGCATACGCTGACACCCCTTCGTCCGCATGAACCCGTCTTTTCAGCCGCAGGCGCCTTGGGTTCCTTGAGCCGCATGAGTGTGCAGTCCCAGCCGCATGAACCTGTAGTGACCCAGCCGCATGGACTCACTCCCTTTGAGCCGCAAGGACTTTTGTGCCCTATATTGTTACCTTGTTATTATTATTATTATTATATATATATATTATATGCCCATTTTATATCCTTACGCCTTTTGTCCCGAGCATGATATGAGCACTAATGTGACCCCGGTGAACAAAGTGTTCCTACCTGATACATGTACCTGAATGTCCCAGTTCTTGTTCATGCTCGACAAAAGACTCGTAACTCCACGTGGCGTATTTACAATGATGCATTACACTAAGGCGGGTAGAACATGTTGACATACTGATTGACATGAATCCTCTTTGGGGTACTCGTACTAAGGTACGATTTTAGGAGGATAATCATGCAGGCCACAGCATGTGAGTCCAAATTTCACCTAGGGTTAAATTAGGCAACTAAATATACTAGATACATGGGGAGGGTAAAATCCCGAGATCGTGTTACACCAGCCGCCTTGAGATACTGTCTTGACGTGCCGGCTGGTCTCCACGGATACTGTGTCATCTGTAACGAGTGGATGACTGTATCCGATTAATTCCTGCTACATATTATATGTTTTAGCAAGGTAGCCTTACGAGGGACCTGTGCTCAATCATACCTGTCTACGCGAACCCCTGGGTGGGCTAGCCTTGCTGGAAGGATACGATCTGAGGATTTCTAAATAACATGATGCGAGGATAACCTCGTCCCACTAGAAACTCGTAGACTTGATTGGCCGTGAAAACGACTTGCTTGCATCCTATTACCTTCCGTGAGTAACTGAAGGAAGCGGACTGTCATGGTACGTGATCCAACCCATGTTCTTGTTTGATTGTTGGGTTGGTTATCGTGCTATGATAGGCTGTGGACCGAAGTTATGAACGGAAGACTTATTCTGATTATGGAGTGCTACTTCTGTGAATGACTGAGGAACATGGTCTATCATGGTACATGATCCACCCATGTTCTTGTTTGATTGTTGGGTTGGTTATTGTGCTGCGATAGGCTATCGACCGAAGTCACGATCAGGAGATTTTATTGTTTATACCTTTTAACTTATGTGAAAGTTATAGAGTACGACACGTCCCGACTCCATGCGGCACCTTTTGTCCTTGTTTGGTTGTAAGGGTGCCATATGGGTTCGAGGATGTTGCGCTACCCTATAATAGTAACATAAGTATTACTATTATCAATCATTCTATTAACTGGGTTTTTAGTCTTATCTCTTGTGTCCCTTTGGCGGTACTTGCTATTCGGGGCTGACCCCGCTGGTTTTGTTTGGCCAGATCTCGTAGCAGAGCCAGAGGACACTATCTTCCTTCCTGACATCCATGGTGCATACTAGGAGCATGGCAGTTCGGAAACTCGAGTGGGTTTCTTCTCCACCACTCCTGCTTATACTTTTGCGGCGTTTAGCCACCGGCACCTGTTAGCCGGATTACTTGATATTTTGTGTCAGTACATAATTGTAATTAAACAGACTGCAGCTGTGTATAATTTTGTACTCCTGACTCTCCGAGATAGCTAAAATATGAAGCTAGTCTCTCATGATCATTTTGATGAAGCGTCGGGGACGCCTTACTGCTTTATCTTTAATGTTCATCTATTTGCTGATGTGATTTGATTGATTGAGACATAGAACTCTGTGGGACCATAGGAGACTTGATTGTAGCATGTACCCCCTAGTCTCTCGACAGCCACGATCGCCGTATGACGTTACGTACCTCATATGGTGTAGCTGGCCTAGTCCGTCTCCGTATTTCGGTACTGGGACGTGACAAGGTTTTAGTGGTGGCCCATGCAGGTCTGATTTTCAGACTTGTGGGCTATTGCGAATTATTAGGAATCTCAATCAAAACTTGTTTCCCTTGAAATTCCGTTTCGAATTCTCTGTCCTTGCCTTGATCTCTAACTTGACTTGCATCCTCGAAATCTTCCTCGTCCGGACTTGATAATCTTATATTCTTCTTCATAGGGGTGCTTCATTCTCAGTAGCGGGAGAGGCCCATGAGGAAGAGCATGGCTCGACTGGGCAGCAACAGGGGAGAGAACCTTCTCCAGTGCAGGCACGAGCAGAAATGGAACCAGAGGCAGTGCAGCCGCAGGGTATTGAAACTCCTGCAGCACCAGCAGCGACGACAGTACCAGACGCCGTAGCACTCCTGGAAATCATCCGGGGGTTTCTTGTCACTAACCAACAGCAACAAACTCGGCAGCAGGAGCAGAACGTGTTGATGAACCAAGGGATTCAGTTAGCTCTTGAGAGGAGTGTCGGGGTTGACTCGGAAGCATCAGGAAGGTTCCGTCGCTTGAACCCGAGGTATTTTGATGGCACGGAGGATGCCATCACTGCGGATGCATGGATTCAAGACATCGAAGCCATTCTTGTGGCAGCCAAGGTTCCAGATGATGAGAAGGTTGATCAGGTCAAACTGGTACTTCAGGATCTTGCCCGCGACTGGTGGGCATCAGAAGAAGTTGGTACAAGATGCCCTGTTCGTTGGACCACCTTCAGTGACAGATTCAAGGCCAAGTATTTTGGCGTAGTAGCTCGATATGAGCTCCAGCAGAAGTTTATCAATCTCAAGCAAGCAGGCAAGACCGTAGATGGGTATGCAGCAGAGTTCTACAGATTGTGCCGTTTCGTACCATCAATGGTGGCAACGGAGCCAGAGAAAGCTATGAGGTTCCAGCAGGGACTTCATTTGGAACTACTACAGCTTGTGGAGGGACACGACTACCAGACGTTTGACGCTGTCTTGACGGCAGCCCGGAGGTACGAGCTTATCCAGCAGAGGTTGGCATCGAGGGCAGGAGGTCAGAAAAGATTTCATTCCCAGTTGGAGGAGGAGCAATGCAGCGACCATCGGCACCAGCACCCGGTGTACGTATTCATGATGTAGGAGCGCCGCGAAGGACGGCCGTGTCAACTAATACAGCGCCAGTTCGGCATCAGCAGCCGAGGAACCAGCAACAGCGTCAGGGAGCACCCCAGGGCTGTACATTCTGTGGAAAGGCAGGGCACACGAGGGAGGTGTGCCGGTCAGCGAATGGCTTATGCTTGAGGTGTGGTAGTTCAGACCACCGTATTTCCACTTGTCCTATAATGCATAGGCCAGGAAGGCCAGCTCAGCAGTTTCCAGTATTGCCAGCTCCAGTGGCAATCCCGAGTGGAGGGCCAGTATTAGCAGTAAGGCCCCTAGCCCAGCGTCTACCAATGCAGGCTCAGATGTTTCGCCAAGCACAGGAAGCCGAAGGCCCTCAGAGGCAGCAACAGCATGGTCGAGGAAGGCCGCAACAAGGGGCTCCGCGGGGCCAGGCTCTCACATTGACCTTGGGAGAGGCTCTAGCGTCTAGTGACGTGGTGGCAGGTAAAATTCTCGTCACCTCATTTCCCGCTGTAGCATTATTTGATTCAGGCGCTACTCATTCATTCATCTCTGCACAATATGCTACACGGATTGGACTAGTATTTGAGGCATTGCCGGAGAGGATGGATATACTCACCGGCAATAGGCTCGTAGAAGTTAGCAGAGTGCGCTTTTCATGTCCGGTGGAGGTGTGTGGGCATTTACTGCCCGCATTATTGATTGAATTCCCTATGGAGAATTTTGATGTCGTTCTTGGCATGGACTGGTTGAGAGACAGTCATGCGACAATTGATTGTAGAGGAGGTAGGGTCATATTCAGCGTTCCTGGGATGGAGCAGTTCATCTTTACTCGAACCTTGAAGAATCAGGCCGGAGGCGTCATCTCAGCAGCAGTGTCAGAGCCAGGACAGATTCCGAGAGTGGTCGAAGATTTTCTCGACGTCTTCCCTGATGAGCTCCCAAGGATACCGCCAGTCAGAGAGGTAGAATTTAGCATTGAGTTGAACCCTGGAACGAGGCCTATTGCAGACAGAGTTTACAGAATGTCGCCGTCAGAACAGGATAAGTTGTATCAACATGAGGAAGAGTTGAAGTCTAAGGGATTCATCCGAGACAGTAAATTGCCCTGGGCTGCGCCAATAATTCTAGTCCCCAAGAAGGATGGGTCGACGAGGATGTGCATCGACTACCGCAAGCTGAATGCAGTAACAGTGAAGAATAAGTACCCGCTACCAAGGATTGATGACCTGTTTGACCAGTTGAGCAAGGCCAGTGTCTTTTCCAAGATCGATCTTCGGTCGGGATACTATCAAGTAAGAGTCCGAGAGCAAGACATACCGAAGACAGCATTCAGATCTAGATATGGGCATTATGAGTTTTTAGTAATGCCCTTTGGACAAACCAACGCCCCCGCAGTATTCATGGATTTAATGAACCGTATCTTTCTGCCGTACTTGGATAAATTTGTGGTGGTGTTCATAGATGACATTCTTGTCTATTCCAGCAGTAAAGAGGAGCATGAGAAACATCTTAGGACTGTCTTGCAGACATTGAGGGAGCATCAACTTTATGCGAAGCTCGACAAGTGTGAATTTTGGTTAGATCACATTTTGTTCCTGGGGCATGTAATTTCTGGGGCAGGAGTGTCAGTGGATCCGAAGAAGATTGAGGCCGTAGAGCATTGGCCAGTCCCGAGAACGGTTGCAGAAGTGCGAAGTTTCTTGGGATTAGCTGGTTACTACAGAAGGTTCATGGCGGACTTTGCCAAGATCTCTGCGCCCTTAACGCGTTTGACGCACAAGGATGTAGAGTTTGTTTGGTCAGCTAGCTGTCAGGCATCATTTGAAGAATTGAAGAAGAGATTGATCTCAGCCCCGATCTTGACGCTTCCGGTAGGAGCGGGAGGCTTTACAGTATATTGTGACGCATCTGGGAAGGGTCTTGGATGTGTATTGATGCAGCACGGAAAGGTGATAGGATATGCGTCTCGGCAGCTTCGAGACCATGAAAAGAATTACCCAACTCACGATTTAGAGTTAGCAGCCGTGGTGTTTTCACTCAAGTTGTGGAGGCACTATTTATACGGAGATCGGGTAGAGATCTATACTGATCATAAGAGTTTGAAATACGTGTTCACGCAGCGAGATTTGAACATGAGGCAAAGAAGATGGTTAGAACTACTGAAGGATTTTGATTTAGATCTTCAGTATCATCCAGGCAAGGCGAATATAGTTGCAGATGCACTGAGTAGGAGAAACAGTACCTTTATCTTGACCTCGCAGAAGCATATTTTAGAAGACCTTCAAAGTATGGGAATCGAAGTAGTTTTGCCAAGGGATATAGGAAGAATAACCAGTATGCAGATTCAGCCAACCTTAGTAGAGAGGATAAGGGCAGCACAAGCAGGAGATCCACAGATTCAGAAGTTGCGGTCGGAGTGTGAATCAGGCCGTAGGAAGGAGTTAGTGATTCATGAAGATGGTACGCTCAGGTTTGGAAACAGACTCTGTGTACCGAGTGGAGACCTTCGGCAAGAAGTTATGTCCGAAGCTCATAGTTCTATTTACTCCATTCATCCAGGAGGAACGAAGATGTATCGAGATATCAGGCAGTACTTTTGGTGGAATGGCGTAAAAAGAGAGATAGCGAGATTTATATCCAAGTGTCTGGTATGTCAGCAGGTGAAAGCCGAGCAGCAGAGACCAGCAGGGTTGCTTCAGCCGCTTCCTATCCCAGAATGGAAATGGGAGCACATCATGATGGATTTCGTGACCGGTCTACCTAGATCCCCTGCTGGCAAGAATGTAGTCTGGGTAATAGTAGATCGACTCACGAAGGTCGCTCATTTCCTTCCCTTTCGAGTTGGACAGACTACTGAGCAGTTAGCAGAAATATACATGAAGCAGATAGTAAGGCAACACGGTATTCCAGTTAGTATAGTATCAGATCGGAATACGCGGTTTACTTTCCATTTTTGGCGGAGCTTACACCAAAGTTTGGGAACCAAGTTAAGATTCAGTACTGCTTATCATCCACAAACTGACGGGCAATCAGAAAGAACCATTCAGACGTTAGAAGATATGCTACGGGCGTGTACCTTGGACTTTGGCGGATCTTGGGAGGATCACCTTCATCTTGTGGAGTTCTCCTATAACAACAGCTATCAGGCTAGCATTCAGATGGCCCCATTCGAAGCATTGTATGGAAGGAAGTGTAGGTCCCCTTTGGCATGGGACGACGTCGGAGAACGGAAGTTATTGGGACCAGAGATGATCACGCAGACTGTAGAGATAGTTAAGTTGGTCAGAGAGCGCCTTGGAGTTGTACAGGACCGACATCGTCATTGGGCAGATCAGCATCATAGGCCTCTAGAGTTCAGAGTTGGCGACCAAGTGTTTCTGCGAATTTTGCCTACTCGGGGTATCATCAGATTTGGAACCCGAGAAAAGCTTAGTCCAAGATACGTTGGTCCTTTTAAGATTCTCGCTCGGGTAGGCGATGTGGCTTATCGACTTGCCCTTCCGCCTTCGTTAACTGGCATACATGATGTGTTTTATGTGTCCCAGTTACATGGGTATGTCCCGGATCCGAGTCATGTCCTCGATCATTCTGAGTTAGTCGTTGGTACCGACCTAACTTACGAGGAACAATCCGTATCTATTTTAGACCGGCGAGAGAAGGTACTCAAGAATCGGACGATAAGCCTTGTCCGTGTTTCTTGGAACCATCACTCTCCGGGAGAGTCAACCTGGGAGCGCGAGGACGAGATCAGATCTCGGTATCCGCATTTGTTTGACTGATAAGGTATATTTTTGCACCTTATTGACACGATTCCATGCTTATCTGCACCTGCTTGTTTTGCACTTTGTGATGTATGATAATAACTGATATGATAGTTAACTTGTATGTAATTGAGCCTTGCTTGCCCTGATTTTACTATCCTGTCTTGGCTGGAATTCCGAGGACGGAATTTTTTCTAAGAAGGGTAGAGATGTCACTCCCCGATCCTGGAATACGTATTTTAATACGTAAACCGGTAAATTGTATTTACCTTATATTTTTACTATATTTATTATGTTGTATTTCTTCATGCATTTCCCAAAAATATTCGACAAAATATTATTTCCTAATTTATTTTCTGCATTTGGGCCTACAGTTTTGGCTCATTTGGGTAACCTATTCTTGGTTCACCTTGGTTCATCATGAACCCATGGGTTCAAGATTCTATATAATAACTCAACTCATTCTCTCTCCTCTCATTTATTTCCTCTCATTTACTTTCCTCCACCAACCAAGGCAAGTACCAACTTGCTCAAGAGATGGATCCATAAATGTTGTTGATGTTTTCTTACAAAATTACTTGTCAAAATATGTTCTTCTCCTTATTCTATACTAGTTTAGAACTTGAAGTTTTCCATTTTGAAGCTTTAATCTTTGTAGATCTAGATTTTAACCATTTTTAGATTTTCTTGGTTTTGATCTAGCAAACTTCATTATTTTTAAGTTTTGATGGTTCCATGTTGTAGAGAATTTTGTTCTACCCCATTTTGACCTAAGGAAGTTCCGATTTGGGCTCCGGATGAAGGTTTTGTGTAGTTTGGAAGCCATGGTTGCTTGGCTCCTCTTCTCGGACAAGTGGAGAAGAAGAGCAGTACTTGACCGCATGAATCTTCATGCGGCAAGTCTCTGGCCGCACGGCCTTTCCAGCCGCATGAGACTCGTTCGAGCTCAGCCGCATGGAAAGTCCTTCCTAGCCGCATAAGACTTACTTGAGTACTTGACCGCATGAATCTTCATGCGGCAAGTAATTGAGCCGCATAGCCTTGTTCAGACTTAGCCGCATGAGCCCCTGTCGCATGGACTTCATGCGGCTAGCCTTCGAGCCGCATGAGTTTCTTTGCACCCAGCCGCATATGCGCTACTGTTTTTGGGCCGCATAAGGCCCATCCATCATCCAGCCGCATATGTATCGCCCATGCTCAGCCGCATAGGACTTCGTATGATCGTAGCCGTATACGCTGACACCCCTTCGTCCGCATGAACCCACCTTTCCAGCCGCAGGCGCCTTGGGCTCCTTGAGCCGCATGAGTGTGCAGTCCCAGCCGCATGAACCTGTAGTGACCCAGCCGCATGGACTCACTCCCTTTGAGCCGCATGGACTTTTGTGCCCTATATTGTTACCTTGTTATTATATATATATATATATATATATATATATATTATATGCCCATTTTATATCCTTACGCCTTTTGTCCCGAGCATGATATGAGCACTAATGTGACCCCGGTGAACAAAGTGTTCCTACCTGATACATGTACCTGAATGTCCCAGTTCTTGTTCATGCTCGACAAAAGACTCGTAACTCCACGTGGCGTATTTGCAATGATGCATTACACTAAGGCGGGTAGAACATGTTGACATACTGATTGACATGAATCCTCTTTGGGGTACTCGTACTAAGGTACGATTTTATGAGGATAATCATGCAGGCCACAGCATGTGAGTCCAGATTTCACCTAGGGTTAAATTAGGCAACTAAATATACTAGATGCATGGGGAGGGCAAAATCCCGAGATCGTGTTACACCAGCCGCCTTGAGATACTGTCTTGACGCGCCGGCTGGTCTCCACGGATACTGTGTCATCTGCAACGAGTAGATGACTGTATCCGATTAATTCCTGCTACATATTATATGTTTTAGCAAGGTGGTCTTACGAGGGACCTGTGCTCAATCATACCTGTCTACGCGAACCCCTGGGTGGGCTAGCCTTGCTGGAAGGATACGATCTGAGGATTTCTAAATAACATGATGCGAGGATAACCTCGTCCCACTAGAAACTCGTAGACTTGATTGGCCGTGAAAACGACTTGCTTGCATCCTATTACCTTCCGTGAGTAACTGAGGGAAGTGGACTGTCATGGTACGTGATCCAACCCATGTTCTTGTTTGATTGTTGGGTTGGTTATCGTGCTATGATAGGCTGTGGACCGAAGTTATGAATGGAAGACTTATTCTGATTATGGAGTGCTACTTCTGTAAATGACTGAGGAACATGGTCTATCATGGTACATGATCCAACCCATGTTCCTGTTTGATTGTTGGGTTGGTTATTGTGCTGCGATAGGCTATCGACCGAAGTCACGATCAGGAGATTTTATTGTTTATACCTTTTAACTTATGTGAAAGTTATAGAGTACAACACGTCCCGACTCCATGCGGCACCTTTTGTCCTTGTTTGGTTGTAAGGGTGCCATATGGGTTCGAGGATGTTGCGCTACCCTATAATAGTAACATAAGTATTACTATTATCAATCATTCTATTAACTGGGTTTTTAGTCTTATCTCTTGTGTCCCTTTGGCGGTACTTGCTATTCGGGGCTGACCCCGCTGGTTTTGTTTGGCCAGATCTCGTAGCAGAGCCAGAGGACACTATCTTCCTCCCTGACATCCATGGTGCATACTAGGAGCATGGCAGTTCAGGGACTCGAGTGGGTTTCTTCTCCACCACTCCTGCTTATACTTTTGCGGCGTTTAGCCACCGGCACCTGTTAGCCGGATTACTTGATATTTTGTGTCAGTACATAATTGTAATTAAACAGACTACAGCTGTGTATAATTTTGTACTCCTGACTCTCCGAGATAGCTAAATTATGAAGCTAGTCTCTCATGATCATTTTGATGAAGCGTCGGGGACGCCTTACTGCTTTATCTTTAATGTTCATCTATTTGCTGATGTGATTTGATTGATTGAGACATAGAACTCTGTGGGACCATAAGAGACTTGATTGTAGCATGTACCCCCTAGTCTCTCGACAGCCACGATCGTCGTATGATGTTACGTACCTCATATGGTGTAGCTAGCCTAGTCCGTCTCCGTATTTCGGTACTGGGACGTGACAGATGATGAGATTCAATCCATGAGAAGCTCTTATGAATTTGCTATGCACAAAGTTTAAGATGCTAATAGGAGAGAATATGACACTTCTATTAAGTATAATGATCTTCTTATACAGTGTAAGAAATTTGGTAATAAGGACACTACTCACATGCATGCTCCTAGATATCTCCACACTCACCATAATGCTAGGCATACTTCATACATGAACACTACACACAAATCCTTTCCTAACACAAGGAAATGACCATTTGTTAAGAAAAACACTTCGCATCATGCTTTTTATTATCATCATCACAATACCAATGCTAGAGCTCCTCGCACTAGAGATTCACATATGCATGATTCTCACATATCTTCTTCTAAATCCTCTATGATTTGCAATTACTGTGGCTTGCATGGACATATGACCAATTATTGTCATACAAGGAAACTCGTTGACAAGAAAGTTTTTATGTGGGTTCCTAAGACTAACCCTCAAGGACCCATAAGATCATGGGTACCAAAATGTTCATCTTCAACTTATGTTGTAGGTGAAGAGTCCTTCTCATGCTAGAAGCAAGTGGATTCTCGATAGCAGTTGTTCACGGCACATGACCGGGGATGCTTCATTATTTACAACGCTATCGATGAAGAAGGAAGGACACGTCTCTTTTGGTAACAATCTCAAAGGTCACATTATAGGGAATGGTAATATAGGTTTCCCTCCTTATCCTTGTATTAAGAATGTGTGTCTTGTTACTAATCTTAAACACAATCTTCTTATTATTAGTCATCTTACCGATAGTGGTTATGATATCAAATTTGTTAAGCTCAAATGCTTCATTACCGATAGCTCTAATGGATCTATTGTTTATGAAGGCATTAGGAAGAACAATATCTATGTGTTATATCTTGTTGAAGACACTAACAATGACAGGTGCTTAGTTGCTAAAAACGATGAGAGTTGGCTTTGGCACATGAGGCTTGGACACGCCAACATGGATACCATCTCTCGTCTTGCTACAAAGAAGCTCGTAAGAGGACTCCCGAGTATCCCGTTCAAAAAGGATATGGTGTGTGAAGAATGCGAGAAGAGTAAGTTAACTAAGTCTTCTTTCAAATCAATCAACTCTGTGAGTACTTCTAGACCTCTTCAACTTATTCATATGGATCTTTTTGGTCATAGTAGAGTTGCTAGCCTTGGAGGCAAGCTTTATGCTTTTGTTTTAGTTGATGATTTTTCAAGATTCACTTGGGTTATTTTTCTTGCTTGCAAAAGTGATACTTTTCGTGAATTTGTTGGCTTTTGTAAACGTGTTCAAAATTAGAAAGGTTTTTCTATTAACAAATTAGAACTGATCATGGAGGAGAATTTGATAATGCCGATTTCAAAAGATTTTATAAAAAGAATGGTTTTGGACATAATTTTGCCTGTCCACGAACTCCTCAACAAAATGGTGTTGTGGAGAGAAAGAATAGAACCCTTGGCGATATGGCCCGGGTTATGTTAAACCAATTTAAGCTCCCCCAATATTTTTGGGCGGAAGCCGTTAATACGGCATGTCATGTTATAAATAGGATCTTGATCAGACCTATTTCTAAGAAGACTCCTTATGAGCTTTGGTTTGACAAAATTTCCTCTATTGATTATTTTAAAGTTTTTGGTTGCAATTGTTTTATTTTGAATACCAAGGATAACCTAGGCAAGTTTGAAGAAAAAGCCTATGAAGGAATATTCCTTGGATACTCTACTCATAGTAAAGGTTTTCGTGTTTTTAATAAAAGAAGTCTTGTTGTCGAAGAGTCAATCAATGTCTCTTTTAATGAACTCAACTCTTCTACATTCTCCTCTTCCGAGGATATTGATGACATCTCGTTTGGGTTGGAGAACTCCTCTATTGAAGATCGTCCTTCTTCATCTAACAATGAAGTTGTGACTCCATCAAAAGAGTCTCCTCCTCTCGAGCCTCCTCAAAAGGATCTCCCAAAAGAATGGAGATTTGTCACCAATCATCCTAAGGAGCTTATCATTGGGGATCCTTCCTCCAGTGTTAGCACTAGATCCGCCACTCGTGATCTTTGTGCAAACGTGGCTTTTATCTCTCAAATAGAGCCTAAAAATATTAATGATGCTTTTCTTGATGAATTTTGGATGATAGCTATGCAAGAGGAGCTAAATCAATTTGAGCGAAGCAAGGTTTGGAACTTGTCCCAAAACCTAGCAATCATCCCATTATTGGAACTAAATGGGTGTTTTGCAACAAACTTAATGAAGATGGGTTGGTGACTCGTAACAAGGCCCGATTGGTTGCTCCAGGCTATAACCAAGAGGAAGGCATTGACTACGACGAAACCTATGCTCCGGTTGCACGTCTTGAATCCATTCGTATGCTTTATGCTTTTGCTTGTTTTAATGACTTTAAGCTCTTTCAAATGGATGTTAAGAGTGCTTTTCTGAATGGTATTATTAAAGAGGAAGTTTATGTTAAACAACCTCCCGGCTTTAAAGATTTTTAATTTTCTAATCACGTATTCAAACTCCAAAGCCCTTTATGGCCTCAAACAAGCTCCCCGTGCTTGGTATGAGCGCCTTAGCTCCTTTCTTGTTTCTCACAATTTTTCAAAGGAAAAAGTTGACACAACACTTTTTATTAAATCCCATAATGGCACTCTCTTATTGGTTCAAATTTATGTCGATGATATTATTTTTAGTTCTACTAACAACATACTTTGTGTAGAATTTGCTAAAGTTATGCAGGAAGAATTTGAAATGAGTATGATGGGTGAACTTTCCTTCTTTTTGGGGTTACAAATCAAACAAGGACCCAAAGGAACCTTCATCAATCAAGCAAAGTATACAAAGGACCTCCTCAAGCATTTCGACCTCGACTCATCCAAATCAATGAGGACTCCTATGGCCACAACGACAAATCTTGACAATGATGAAGATGGCACATCGGTCGACATTCGTAAGTATAGAGGTATGATCGGTAGTTTACTTTATTTAACTGCTAGCCGTCCTGATATCATGTTTAGTATTTGCTTGTGTGCACGATATCAAGCCAATCCAAAGGAATCTCACTTGTGTGCCGTTAAGCGCATTTTTCGTTATCTCAAAGGCACCATTAACATGGGCCTTTGGTACCCGAAATCCTCATCCTTCGAGCTTCACGGCTTTTCGGATACGGATTTTGCCGGAAGCAAGATTGACCGAAAAAGCACTAGTGGCACATGTCAATTCCTCGGGAAGTCTTTGGTATCGTGGTTTAGTAAGAAACAAAATTCTGTTGCTCTTTCAACCACTGAGTATTTTCTATAAATAAATTTACTTTATTTATTTTGTATCTGAGAAAATTACAACTGTAGGAATCTAATCTAGAAGACGATTACTTTATCCCTTGGACGATGCGATGAAGAAAACTCGAACTTCGAAGAACTTGGACAGCAACTGGGCAATCTCTCTGTTCTCTCTGAAAATGACCTGTAGTCTCTGATGAGGATGAAGAAACTCTTTTTTATAGAGTTCAGGATAACTGTCCTTAAGCATACGCTCAGGTAGTTACTTGACGTGTGCATAACTGCAGGGACGCGTGGCGAATTCTGATGGAGACACATTAGCGTGCGGTTGAAAGTAGTGGAGCATGTTCAGGAGAGATTGATGGCCTGGATGCCACGTTGCATAACTTCTAGAGAAGTAGATAACTGGTACAGGACACGTGAGAACGTGTGTTGACTGTAATCCTGGATATGGTTGCTGTAATACGCTGCCTCGTTGAAGGAGAGTTTATACGCTGACTTGGACAGCGTAGTGCCATAGGAAATCCATATGCTCACTTTGTGGGCAAGGAGTCATGTGAGGTCATACGCTCGCTTATTTAGCAAGGAATCATGTGAGGTCCATACGCTCACTTGACTATGTGAAGAAGGAGTCATGTGAGGTCGATACGCTCACTTGGCTGGGTGAAGAAGGAGTCATGTGAGGTTGATACGCTTACTGGAGAAGTGGCCACGTGGCTATCATCAATCTTCTTTGGTACACCATATCTTCCCATAACTGACAAAATCTTCTCGAGCATCGTGACTGCGGATTTGACTGCTGACAGACTGTCAAAACTGACAGTAATGATGGCTTTTGTATTTATGAAGGTTGTTGAGTTGTCCTCGTAAAAGACAAAACCGGCTCTTCGAAAACCTATACGACGGTTACTTTTCTCGTGACAGCTGTCTTTGCACGAAAGATGAAGTGTCAGATTCATTCCTCATTTAAACATATGCTGTGCTGTCACTTCAGTAAATAATAAAATATTTACTGAGCGTATGGCTTTTGAATGAGCGTACAACCCTGAATTGAGCGTATGGCTTCAACTGTCATCTGTCTTTAAGCGTATGGATAAAAAATGACAGTGTGTCATAATTTTCCACATCCTACAAGACCCCCTTCAAAGTTTTCGAACTTTATGAGTTTCAAAAGTTCGAAATTACTTTGAACAGAAAGTGGGAATGAGTCCTGACACGCTGGCATGAGTTCATTAAATGTCATGATGACTCTTCATTTTTCGAGATTGATTGAATCTGATAGAAGAATATGAACAGACAGCAAGCTCTATTATATAAACCGAGAGAATTCAATTTTTGACTTTCATCTTTTTGCAACCATGACTCCAAAGGAAGCTGCTGAAGAAGAAGCACGTAAGTTGGGATTCTGTTCCCATGGTGACCCCACTTTTGGGGGCCAAGAACCCGAACCTGTCGTCATCGAGCTCAAGGACGACCCTATGCATTTAGCCAAGAATTTCTTGGGCTACTTTGGTCTGGACGGCTCCTCTTCTTCTGATGGGCAGAGCCTCGCAGAGAAGCGTAAAATGTTCGTTGCTCTGTTACACCGCATGGGGGTCCAAAGCGTAGAAGAGTTAGGCGTAAGCTTAGTCGCTCTGGAAAATAGAGCGTGACTTTGTTGCACCCCTTTCTTTCTCTCTCTTTTTTTGTTTTGTAAGGCCATCAGTGCCTTTAATGAAAATGAATATTCAAGAATTCTCTGTTTAGTATAATTTTGTGTTGAAAACCAACATGCACCGATGAATAACTGTAGAATACGCCGTCTTCCAAGTTGTAAGTTACGCTAGATAGCGTATGCCAATAAAATAGCGTATATTACGCTATTTTCCAATGTTTTGTGAATTCCACTGAATAGCGTATATCAGCGTATGTTACGCTATAAATTACGCTGTCCTTTAACATTGTGATTTACGTTAAATAACGTACACCAATGAATAGCGTGCACCAATAAATAGCCCGTAAGTTACGCTATCTTCCAACGTTTTGGAAAGCACTCTTTGAATATTTCTAAGGCTGTGCTGGTTTCCAAAGTACACGTGTCATTCATTCCACGTTTACGAGCGCTATTCATGCGGATCCTTTCCAAGAATAGGTTCATGCTCCATACTTTAAATAGATGGATGAACTCCACGCAAACTCATCTTCCCATTCTTCTTCCTCTCTTCTGAGAATGAATTTTCTATGAGAATGAAATAGGAAAGCCATGTCGTCTGATGTCAAATCTCTGTGCACGCTACCAGACATGGATCTGTCAATCCTTAGCAGCAAACTCAGCGGTAAGTTCAATATACACGCATCGAATTTTTTGTTTGCTAAGGACAAATTCATCTTCCCGAAATAAACAGAATGCATCTGTCTTTGTTTGGCCAGTTTCTGTTAACTGATTTTTCTTTACTCTCTTTTTTTTTTGCAGAGTTTTGGCTGAAAACTTTCTTCAGAACTGGCATTGGTGATATGGATGCTGTGGACAATGTTCTTCTGACATCTACATCAGGGAGCTCATACGCTTTTGACGCGTATATCAGACAACTCAGAACTCTTCGTGAGATAGAAGGATCTTCCTCAGATGGTAGGAAGAGCCTTTATACACGAGAGTTGGATGGTGGAGTCAACTCTACCCCGAGAAATCGGGTAGTAGAGTTCCTTTTACGGCAGAACTAGGAATTGTATCCCAAGGTTTGGATACATTCCTATCTGCTTGAGGTGCCGCCGTTCCTCCATGCGCTGTATTGGCAGCAACACGCCATCGTGTTGCCATACTCTGTGGTTCTCCTCTCGTCTGAGAGATAAGACCAGAGTTTGATTCCTGCTGGACACCCAGGAATTGCCACAAACAACGAGATTGCCAGAGAAGATCCAAGAAGAAATAAATCTCAGTTGTACATAGAAATGAAAATCCAAGATTTGTAATAGATTTCCATTATGATTTGTAGGAAAGTCTAAGAAATGTAATAGACTTTTTATGAAAATGGAAATGGAAATGACAATTCTTCTATGCTCAATAATTTGTATTTGTGGGTGAATTGTGGACATGATAGATAATAAAATCATCTTTTCTGTTTTAGAGTATATGATATTATCAGAGGTATTATGGACATGATAATATATAGGAACTCGAAAGAAAATAGATTGATGTCTATGCAGAGGTCAAAACATGACAAATGAGTAAGTAGATTCGGAATTGATTCAGAGGTTATAAAAACGTGATCAATAACGAATCCCCGCTTAATGAACTGATAGAAGATTATGAACGGATGAACTGTTAGGAAAATGAAGAACAGATGAACTGTCGAGTGAATGTAATAAATGAACGGACGAACCGTTAAGTATTAATGAACATGTGAAACGTCGGATAAATGTGAGAAATGAATGGATGAACTGAATATCGGGAAAGAATACGTCCCATCGATCCTGGCAAATATATGCCTATAAATAGAGCATCTCTTTGAGTAGAAGGATCACACATTATTCTCTTTTATTCAAAAATGTCTTCCGAAGAGAACACGAAGAAAGGCGAAGTCGTCTCCAAAGTTGATGAAAATGCTAAAGAGCATTCGACTCCCCAAAAGAAGGAGACGGGCGAAAGCTCGTCTGCTCCCAAGCTGCCGAAAGATATCTTGGATTTCTTGGTCGAACAAGGAGAAACCGAAGAAGAAGAAGCAATGAGGCTGGCTGCCTGTCAGTTCTTGATGCGGTTAGAAAATGATGTATTCAATTCTTTTGCTAATTATGTATGTGGTCCTCGTCCTAAGTACAAAAGGGATACCAGTGATCTTCCATGATGATGTATTTCTTGAAGAATTTGTCTCAAATAAACTCTGTTTAAGGAAACTTTGTTTATGATGTATCCTTCCTGCTTTATATTATTTTGCCTTTATTCACTGATCTTTTAGACTCAAAAATCAAAAGGACGAGATATCATTTTCATAGAATATGGTACATACTGAGATAGAAAATTCAGAGGTGATATGGACATGATTTTCTATACAAGATCTTTATTAAATCCACTGGGAATCTAATAAGACAAAATATCAAATTCTCTGGGAAAATGATACATGGTAGAATATCAGTTTCCGCTGGGGATAATGACATCGAAATAGCTTTTGTAGAAGAATAAATTTTTGATTTTACACTTGCTGGGGAGTAATGAAAATATTATTTATACATAATATTTCTTTAAGAATTTGCCATTGATAGGCATCATCGTGACTTTCCCGTCCATAAAGGCAAGCTGATATGCTCCATTAGAGAAGACTTTGTTTACTACGAATGGGCCTTCCCATTTTGCGTCAAATTTGCCTTTGCTCATATGTGTCATGGTCATCGAACGTCTGACAGTAAGGACCAATTCTCCTTTTTGATATGTTCTGACTTTGACTTTCCGATTAAAAGCTTTTGAGATTCGAGCTTGATATAGCTCGATATTTTGTTGCGCATACAATCGTTTTTCATCTAGAGCTTCCAACTCTTGAAGTCGAAGACGATCATTGTTCTCTGCAGTGAGTTCATTAGTGATTGCTATCCTTAAAGAAGGAATTTGAATCTCTAAGGGAAGAACAGCTTCACACCCATATACCAAAGAGAAAGGTGTACATCCGGTCGCATTGCGAACTGTGGTACGATAAGCCCATAAATATTCACCAAGCTTCTCACTCCAGTTACGTTTATTGGAAGAAACGAACTTTTTCAAGAGTTTGATGATTGTTTTGTTGAAAGCCTCTGCTAATCCATTGGCTGCTGGATTATACGCTGTAGAAGCCAGATTATTAATCCGATGATCATCACAGAATCGAGTAAATTTCTGGCTGACGAACTGTGGTCCATTATCATGGATAATACGCCAAGGAACACCAAATCGATAGATGACATGATGTTTGACAAAGTTGATAACATTAGAAGTCTTGACTTCAGATAACGGGATTGCTTCAGCCCATTTAGAAAAGTAATCAGTTATTGCTAGAATAAACCGATGTCCTTTTGATGATGGTGGATTGATAGGACCGATGACGTCCATGCCCCAAGCTTCAAAGGGCCATGATGCCGCTGTTGGGTGTAAGAACTCCGATGGTTGATGGATAAAGTCTGCATGAATTTGACAGGCTTTACATTTCCGAGCATATTGAATGGTATCAGCTACCATCGTGGGCCAATAATAACCCATACGTCGGATATGATCTTGAAGTTTTGGACCTGGCTGGTGAGCTCCGCAGACACCATCATGTGCTTCACGGATTATCTGTTGTACTTCTTCACCAGCGATGTATCGAAGGAGAAGACCATCATAGGCTCGACGATATAGTGTCTTCGTAGTATGATTATAATAGAATCTGAGAGACCGGCGCCGGATAGATGCTGCTTCACTCGGGTTATCAGGAAGTATGTCATACAACACAAAGTCCAGAAACGGACGTCTCCAGTCTTCAGTTACGGTGTCTATTTTATTAGAAAAGACATATTCTATAGTAGAATCGGAAGAAGACAAGGACACTTTGTCAAATTTTAATTCAGCATCAAAGTTGAGAGAATCTTCGTCTGGATTATGGGGAAAAACCAAAGCCAGATTATTTCCAACGCAGAATAGTTCTCGGTTATAAACCACTATCACTTGCTGACGTCTGATTGGTATGGCTAATATAGCAGCAAGATTAGCCAAAGCATCAGCTTCTGCATTATAGGCTCGTCGAACATGTTCGATAAAGAAACCTTCAAAGGAGGAGGCCATAGAGAGTGCTATTCGATGATAAGGTATCAAATCTTGATGACGAACTTCGTACGTTCCTCTGATCTGATTGATGATAAGCTTAGAGTCTCCATAAACTTCTAAATATTGAACATCCAGATGTTTAGCGAGTTGAAGACCAATGAGCAACGCATTGTATTCTGCAACATTATTTGAACATGATTGATCCAGAGAATAAGCCCTCTGAATAGTTAATCCCTCTGGGGATACAAGAACAATTCCAACTCCGGCGACAATATCGTCGTTAGGACCTATTCTAGATGCTCCATCAAAGAATAGACGCCAGGTAGGAACTTCTTCAGAAACCAGATTTGAATCCAGAACTTCATCGGGAATCTCATCATATAATTTAGAATCTTCTGGGACTGCATGAGCTGCTAGAAAATCAGCAAGAGCCTGTCCTTTAACTGACTTCTGAGGAATATAATGCATGTCATATTGGGCTAACAAGATTCCCCAATTAGCTAGTCTGGAGTTAAGAATACCAGGTTTCTTCATCATAATCCTGATGGGATTCACTCTGGAAATGACATGAATCGTTTGACCGATAATATAATGTCGCGTTTTCTGAACAGCAAACATTAATGCTAGGCATTCTTTCTCGATTGGAGAATAACGCGGTTCAGCGCCTGTCATTGTGCGACTGAGATAATAAATGGCCTGTTCATGACCATCTTTATTCTTCTGGGCGAGTAATGCACCAAGAGAATGATCCATAGCTCGAACATATAGAAGAAATGGTATTCCCGAGACGGGAGGTACCAAAACTGGAGGGTTCATGAGGTACTGTTTGATGTCATCAAATGCTTTTTGACATTCTTCGTTCCAGATGAAAGATACACCTTTCTTCAGAAGTTTGTGGAATGGTCTGCAGCGTCCTGATAAGTTGGAAATGAATCTCCTGATAGAAGCAATTCTTTCTTGAAATCCTCGTAGCTCTTTTAAGGTGCGTGGAGGACGCATCTCTTGGATGGCTTTGATCTTCTCGGAATCCACGTGTATACCTTTAGCGGTAATGACGAAGCCGAGAAATTTACCACTAGAGACGCCCAGGAAGGACTTAGTAGGGTTCATTTTAAGTTGATGCTGATGCATTAAATCAAAGATAGTCTTCAAATCTTGGATATGATCCTCCTTTCGTCGACTTTTGACTGCAATATCATCAACATAGCATTCGACTATTTTTCGGAGATGTTCGCAAAATATAGTGCTCATTGCTCGCTGATATGTTGCTCCTGCATTCTTGAGACCAAACGGCATCACTGTATAACAGTATGTACCGATCGGCGTTCTGAAGGAAGTGTATTTTTCATCATCTGGAAACATTTTGATCTGGTTGTATCCCGAATACCCATCCATAAATGACATTCGTTCAAAACCACATGTATTGTCGATCATGACATCAGTAATTGGAAGAGGAAACTCGTCTTTAGGACAAGCTGCATTGAGATCGCGAAAGTCTATACAGACTCGGATCTTGCCAGTCTTTTTAAGGACAGGAACAATGTTAGCCACCCATTCAGGATGTTGTTCCTCTCTGATAAATCTGGAAGCCATAAGCTTGTTGACTTCAGCTTCAATTGCATCCATAATGTCTGGACGAAATCGTCGCTGTTGCTGTTTGACCGGTTTAGCATTTGGCATAATATTGAGTTTGTGCATTGCGATCTTCGGATCTAGTCCTGGCATATCCTCATAGCTCCAGGCGAAGACATCGATATAATCACGAATAAGCTTGATCATGTCTTGCTTATCTGTTTCTGAAAGACTTTCACTGATGAATATTGGTTTAGGAGAACCTTCTTCACCAACATTAATTTGGATCAGTTTATCTTCAGTAGGAGGTTCCCTCTGCTCGAACCTGAATTCCCATTGATCATCTAATCTTTGAGCCCATTGTTCTGATTCGGGTGATATTTCAAAATCATCCTCATCTTCATCATTTTCTTGTGGGCCATCAACAGAGACCATATTGATGGATAGAATAGAGCGATAAAGATCGCCAACACTCGTGTCAGAATCCCAAGAGAGAGAATCAGAAGACTCAGATCGTTCATCTTCAGATTGTTCGTCTTTATTGAATTTTGACTCTTCATGGACTATGTTGATAAAGGAAGTAGGAGCAATATAACCTAAACCACATTTTGTCCTTCCGTATTTTAATGGAGGAATTCGAACAGGCATTCTTCTTCCTTTTCTATTATTGAGACTGGTTCTAAAGTCATAACCCATATTTTTGATGATATTTTTGGATTGTTGACTGTAGCGACGCAGTTGTAACCTTCCAGTATCATCGTTTATGTCATCTTCTTCCAAATTAGGAGGATTCTGAGGTCCTTTATAGAAAAATATTGGATTTTCTCCCTTCTTTCGACTGGGGACCACAAAGTATGATTTCTGTATAGAGTCTAATGATACGTCTGTATGAAGAGCTTGAACAACCCCTATAGTTAGTGGCTCTAAGCTATTTAGCAATTGTAAATAACTTTGTACATAACCACAAACATCAATATACTGCAAAGGAGATGCTTCATTAATACTAGATGCTGTATTTACAACAGAAGGCTGAGCCTTATCAGACTTAGTCAGATTAATGACAAAGGGGGAAGAAGAAGAACAGTTAGAATTTTTGTTTCGATTGAGATCGATAACAAAAGGCTCAGAAGAGGTGAGCTCCCTTGGAGAAGACCGTGGATAAGTAATGCGTCCACTGACTGGAATGACTAGAGTATCTGATCTAGCCTGAGAAGATGGAGGGGGAGTGATGAGTCCACTGACAGGAATGATCAGCGAATTTTGTGAATCTTGGGAAGATGGTGCAGTAGTGCGTCCACTGACAGGAATTATCAGTGAGCCCTGGGCAGATGATGAAGTAGTACGTCCACTGACCGGAATTATCAGTGAGCCTTCTTCGGATGATCTAACAGACTGCGGAGGAGTGATACGCCCTTTTACAGGAATAACAAAAGTGTCAACTTTGGATGTCTCATCTTCATTATCCATAGCTTGCAAGACTTTCGAGTATTCATCTTTGTACATGCGAGCGTCATTGAAGTAAGCTTCGACTCCTTTGAATGGGTAAAGATCTGCCACTTCTTTTTGAACCTCTCCATTATCATCAACATATTTGAAGCACTGATGAAGGGTTGAAGGAACGACATTATGTTCATGCAAGAAAGGTCTCCCCAATAGAGCATTGTATGAGCAACCATGATTGTCGATGATGTAAAAAGTAACCTTAGTACGAAGATCGCCTATTTGAAATTTAAGGAGAATCTTGCCTAAAGGCTCACTTTTTCCTTGATTGAATCCCAAGATGGTAGTGATAGTACTGGAAAGACTATGCACAGGTATCTTCAATGCATCTAACATAGCCTTTGGCATAATACTGAGAGCGGATCCTGGATCAATCAGTAAACGATCAACCTTCATAGAATCAATATATCATGTATGATATAAAGGACGATCATGTCGATTATCCTCTAGCAGCATATCGTCCTGCGTAAAGGTAATGTTTGGAATAAATTCCAATACATTATAGCAATGAGAAACAGGTCCTGTTTCCAACTTCTTGAGAAGAGTTAAGCAGGTTTCTGCTTGCAGCAGTGCTTCACTTAAAGTTTCTCGAGTCTCTTTAGAGAGGCGCAAGAGCTCGAAGATTGATAATTTAGCTGGGGTATTGGCTAGTTGAGCCAATATATCAAAATTATAAGGCTTTTCAAGTCCTGTAGGAGATGACTTCTTCAATGGTTTGCCGAAGCGGACTTGTTGTTTGCCTTTGTCAGCTGCTGTTGGTTTAGAAGGAACTGTCTCAACAGGAACATTTAAAGGCTCTTCAGTAGAGACTGGAGTTGAAGCTGTAACCGGAGGAACGTCAGAAATTTCTTCAGGAACTTCAGCATAATCTTTCAAATATACTTTTCCTGAGCGAGTTCCAGCATGAACTTCAACTTCAAATTCTGGTTCAAGGTCTATGGAAACCATGCTGCAATTCTTTATTTTGCTCTTGGTTCTTTTATGTTTGATGAAAGCTTCATTCCAGAAACCAAGGCCAATACGAGATTGATTATGTCTCATGGTGATGGCCAAAGGTGCTCGGAGTCCCTTGCCTGAGTTCAAACCTGGGGCAGTGGCTAGATCATAACCCATCTTCGCCATCAATTCACGAGATTGTAAACTGTATAAATGAAAAGCAGGTTTGTACCTATCTTCAATTTGAGGTACAGATTTTATCTTCGTAGAGAATGAATTTCCTGCTGAGATAAAAGTAGAGGTTAGATAAAAATCGGGTGTGAAACTAGAAGTCACATTGCATGACTTAGTCTTCCCGAGCTTCCTTTTAGATGAGAAAATCTTTCGAGGAGAAGAGGAAGACGTCTCAAACTCTGTCTTTAAGTCTGGGTGAATCCACATGATCTCTCCCTTCTTAGTTGTGACAGGAACAAGTCCGTCATTCTGTGCTGGTGGGATGTTTATAACTTCGAGAGTTGCTTTGGGGATAGGAACAATTCCACTTTCCACCATTAAGGGAGGGAAGTCACCGAACTGCATTAAAATTACATTTGCTGTGACTGTTTTGTCTTTGGGTGTTAATGTCACAGCTCCTGATTTAATCATCTCTTGAATCTTTTCTTTTAATATATAGCAAGACCGGATTGTATGACCCAGCATTCTATGATATGGACAGTATTTTGGATGATCTGTCTTATTGGCTTCATCAGGCTTTTTAATTTCTGGCAATTGAATCTTATTACCTTTGAGTAAGCATTCAAAGATACCCTGAACATCGTCATCATCGAAAGAATATTCTTCTTTCGGCCGAGGAGATCTCTGTTGTTGATTTGTTGGTGCTGAAGTAGCTTGGATAGTTTTTACCTCTTGACTACTGTTTTGGAGATTGACTTCAAGAGCTTCTTTCCCTTTGCGATTGTTGGGTCGAGTACTATTGCTAGCACTCTGATTTGATTCTTTGGGAGCCATTTGTACCCCCAGACCCTTGAAGGTCTCAGCACTGACCTCGGCAGCCTTGGCACTGACAATGAAAGAAGGCCAATCTTGGAACTGAGTGGACCCTGTCCATATACTGATAATTGGTAAAAGGTTCGACTTGCAAGTGTCGATCGTAACAGCATCGGGAGTTCCAAGAGGCATTTTGAGGACTTCTCTTCTGAATCTCTCAATGAATTCCTCAGTGGTCTCATTATTCTTCTGTTTGATTCTTATGAGGGCCGACATGGTCATATCATTGAGCCCTTCGTAGAATCGTTCAAGAAACATTTGCTTAAAACCGGCGAATGAGGTTATGCACCCATCAGGGAGACTTCTATACCATTCATAAGCCGTTCCTTTGAGACATCCAATGAACACCCGAGTAAGGAGGGCGTCACTTGGTTGCAATTGATCAGTCATTACTTCAAAATGATTAATGAACTGACTTGGAGAGGTTGTCCCATCATAGAAAGAGATGGTCGGAGGTTTGTATTTTGGTGGATACGATACCTGCTTCCATTCTATCGGATAAGGCTGTTTGATGCCTAACCTTTGTAAACCATCCTTCTGTTTGAATGCCTCGAATTGAGTTTTGAGATTCTTCAATTCTTCAGAGACAACTCCCGAAGATTGTGGGGTTGTGGCTTGTAGAGTGTAATTGGGAGGAGGGACTGCAGCATATGTACCACCCCCAGCTCCAGAGTGACTTGGTGTGGTTTGTACAGGAACATTAGATTGTACCCCCGGAATAGTAGATGGTTCAGGGTTTGGAACAACAGGGGTATTCAATACCACTGGTGGTGCTGTCTGTTGTTGAGCCTGCATTAGAGTGTGTATAGCACTCAATGTATCTGCCATAGCTCGCAATTGTTGTTCTAAAGAAGAAATCCTCTGTTCATGAGCCTCATTGCTAGTCGAAGGTTCATGATCACTTTCTGCCATGTAAGTGGTAATCATTCGAGGAATAGATGATGAAACAGTCTGTTCTGAATCATCACTGTGTGAATCAGCATCTTTTCCAGGGCTTTTTACAGGAGTCAATACTGGAAAATTATACTCTCCAAGGAAGTCTTCTGTGATCTCCGGATTGCCACTTGGATGAGAAGAAGAAGAGGCTCTGGTCAAGGTTCCGGTCCTGGATCGAGTGCCGAGATAAACACCATCTTCAGAGTCTGATATAACATCAGACCGTATGCTACCCCCAATGTTTCTGGAAGTCATGTTGACAGAAGCATAAAGAGGTTCATCTTCATCCAACATTGGTTCATATTGAATCCGTTTGAAAACAGATTGTCTTTTTGGTGAACAACAACATTGGATGACAACCCGAGGTTGGAAGTCACAACCATACTTTTCATGGCGAATCTGGGCAATGTCATAGCCAGATGGAGTGTCAATTCTCTGTTTATTTTGCAAATATTCTCGGAGATCTGTAGGAACAGATTGGGAAGTATTTGAAGATAGTTTCTGTGTAGAAACTTGTCTTTTGTTCTTCTGTCTTCTTGGTTCCTGAGTGTATAAAGACCGATTAATTTGAGCCACATAGTTCTTGGCATATTCTGCATCAGGGTCTAATATACTTGTCTCAGTGGAACCGAACCGATTCTGATTAAGCTTATTACGAAGATCCGTGGGAGATTTGACTTTAATATCAGTCTTGGATACTTGTAATTTGCCTTTCTCAGACCGAGAAATTTTGAGAGAAGGAAGATGAGTATTATTCCGACTAGGAGTCGGTAATAATCCATCTTTGGAGGATTTAGCCAAAAGGCGTTTTCTATTGTTTGATCTAGTAAGAGTACTAGTCAAATTAACTCCAGAGGTAAAGACCTTAGGAGTAGAGGAGTTGACTAAAGAGTCTTTCTCCTTGGTTGGCACAAGATGTGCAAGTTGAGGGGGAATCATTTGTATGTTCTGTGGAAGAGAACCTCCAATCTGATTTTCAGAAACAGTCAAAGGACTGTATTTGTTAGCACACGCTGACTTCAGTTTGGACTTCTGGTCATATGCTGCCTTTTTATTAGCATACACTGGCTTTGGCTCAGCGTACGCTGCCTGATATTGGCTTTTGTACGCTGCCTTTGCCGTACGCTGCCCTTTGAATGCCATACGCTCAGAGTCATCAATGGCTAAAGAGCCGACTGCTGTCATAAGAATAGAAGGAGAAGGGACTTTGACATGTCCAGAGATGGTTTTCCTTGAACACATTGACTTGGTTAAAGAACCAATTTTGTCAGCGTGGCTAGGGGAAACCACTGTTGCCGTGTTCCGAGAAGCCGAAGTGTGCTTCATGGAAGTTGAAGACGTGTTCTTGTCAGCATGAGAAGTGACAGAAGCGTCTCGGATTGCTGCAGAAGACTTAGGGATATAGACGGAGTGTCCCTTCTTCTTGGCAACAGGAAGAGCGGAGGAAGTAGTGCGGCCCTCCTTCGCCTTGAGCATTTCTTCATAAGCCGATTGGTCGAATTGTACAACCATCGTCTTCTTCGTCAAGCCGATCGACGAAGTATCGCATTGAGTTGTTGCTATCTCATTGGAGGAGACAGCTTTCCCCAGCAGAGTCGCCAATTTGTTTTCCATAAATAAATTCACTTTATTTATTTTGTATCTGAGAAAATTACAACTGTAGGAATCTAATCTAGAAGACGATTACTTTATCCCTTGGACGATGCGATGAAGAAAACTCGAACTTCGAAGAACTTGGACAGCAACTGGGCAATCTCTCTGTTCTCTCTGAAAATGACCTGTAGTCTCTGATGAGGATGAAGAAACTCTTTTTTATAGAGTTCAGGATAACTGTCCTTAAGCATACGCTCAGGTAGTTACTTGACGTGTGCATAACTGCAGGGACGCGTGGCGAATTCTGATGGAGACACATTAGCGTGCGGTTGAAAGTAGTGGAGCATGTTCAGGAGAGATTGATGGCCTGGATGCCACGTTGCATAACTTCTAGAGAAGTAGATAACTGGTACAGGACACGTGAGAACGTGTGTTGACTGTAATCCTAGATATGGTTGCTGTAATACGCTACCTCGTTGAAGGAGAGTTTATACGCTGACTTGGACAGCGTAGTGCCATAGGAAATCCATACGCTCACTTTGTGGGCAAGGAGTCATGTGAGGTCATACGCTCGCTTATTTAGCAAGGAATCATGTGAGGTCCATACGCTCACTTGACTATGTGAAGAAGGAGTCATGTGAGGTCGATACGCTCACTTGGCTGGGTGAAGAAGGAGTCATGTGAGGTTGATACGCTTACTGGAGAAGTGGCCACGTGGCTATCATCAATCTTCTTTGGTACACCATATCTTCCCATAACTGACAAAATCTTCTCGAGCGTCGTGACTGCGGATTTGACGGCTGACAGACTGTCAAAACTGACAGTAATGATGGCTTTTGTATTTATGAAGGTTGCTGAGTTGTCCTCGTAAAAGACAAAACCGGCTCTTCGAAAACCTATACGACGGTTACTTTTCTCGTGACAGCTGTCTTTGCACGAAAGATGAAGTGTTAGATTCATTCCTCATTTAAACATATGCTGTGCTGTCACTTCAGTAAATAATAAAATATTTACTGAGCGTATGGCTTTTGAATGAGCGTACAACCCTGAATTGAGCGTATGGCTTCAACTGTCATCTGTCTTTAAGCGTATGGATAAAAAATGACAGCGTGTCATAATTTTCCACATCCTACACTGAGGCCGAGTATATTACGGCTGGTTGCTGTTGTGCACAAATTTTTTGGATGTCACAAACACTTTTAGATTATGGCATTCCTCATTCTTGTACCCCTATTAAATGTGATAACACTAGCTCAATCAATCTCACGAAAAACCCGATTTGTCACTCACGCACGAAGCACATTGAAATTAGACACCATTTTCTTCGTGACCATCAACAAAAGGGAGATATTCGTCTTGAATTTATTGATACTACCTATCAGTTAGCCGATATTTTCACCAAATCGCTACCGGAAGATCGCTTCACCTTTCTTTGCCGAGAATTAGGCATTTTATCCTTTGATCCATAATCCCTCTTGGCCGGCACACCGACGGTATACAGCGGTATACCGGCGGCATGCCATTTTTCGATTCAGAATATGTTCTATCTCGAAACTCGGTATACCGTCGGTATACGTCGGCATACCGCCGGTATGTCGGATCGAGGCGGACAGGATTTCAAATCCAGATCTGGGCCCACCTTTATTCCTCCTCCCTTTATTCTTCTCAACCCTCATTAAATTCCCTCACATCCATCTCTTCCCTATTAATTACCCTCTCTTCTTTCAACTTCTTAACTTCCCATCACATTTATTACCCATCTCTTCACATCCCCTTTTTACTCCTCCTTTTACTCCACCTTCATCATTTCCAACCCACTAACCCTTCAAATCCCCCCTTTACTTCCCTCTACAACCGTTCCCACCCACCCTCCCAATTCAAACTCCATCCTTTCATCTTCCTCCTCTATTAAAACCCTTTTTCTTCTATCTCTTCTCCCTACTTTTCTCTCATCCTCTCCTAAACCCTAACCTTCATCCATGGCCAATCCGAAGCGTCCCTGCTCCTCCTCCTCCTTCTTCAACCCTTTCATCCCGGTGGCTCAACCTCACGGGTATGACCAGCGGGTCTTTACCAACTCCTTGGCGGCCGAGTTGTGGTTCCAACACTTCGTTCATCACAATGTATTCAAGGGACGAGCGATAAATTAGAATCTCTTCTCCGGCCATATCTCCTTGTTTAATGAGGCCGAACTCTCCTCCCTCCTTCGGTGTCAAATACCCATCTACCCCGCTGCTGTCCGTCTATTCTATTGCAACTTGCTACCGGACGACGAGCACAATGCCATTCAATCCATGGTCAACGATCGTCACTTCCGTCTCATATCTCGAGACATCGGCAACATCCTCGACATCCCGGACAGAGGGGAAGCCTTATCATCCTTAGCTGCTCTTCACTCCTCGGCGGCGTCACCCTTCGACGAGTTCTGCCGTATCATCTGCAAGGGCCCCAACCCTCCTGCTATCCCGGCCCTTTCCGCACAGCTGGAGCCGTTTTACTACGAGCTCCATAGAATTGTGTGTCATACACTCTTTCCTAAGGGCGGGAACTACGACGCCATTACCGACGATGCCCTGGTGTGCATGTATTATCTTTATGCCAGGAAGTCCTTCTCCTTCCCGAAGACTCTCCTTCTTCTCTTCAGGCATGTCATGCCAGCGGGAAAGCAGAACCTATACTACGGCTCCCTCATCACCCTCCTGCTGGAAGCCAAGCAAGTTGATCTCTCCCTTTACTCCTCGGATGGCGTCCCTTCCTATCTTGCTGTCTCCCGTTCCGCAAGTGGCGCATCTACTTCACGTGCCTCGTCTTCCCAAGAGCCACCGGCTTCCACTCCTGCTGCTCCCACATCTACTCCTCCTGCCTCCGGCCGATACATGCCGCTGACTCAGCAGCACTTCGATATGCGCATGGCCCAGGCAGAGGAACAGATGAGGGCTCATACTCGTGGCCTTGGCAATCTAATTCAAGCCCGCTTTCATGATTAAGCATACTTTATCCAGCGCACTATTCAGGACCAGGACATGTATTTGGATCTCAATCTTTAAGATCCAATGTACCAGGCTTCGCGTTTCTCCGATCCCAATGCCTATGGGTTCATGTACCCGGACGGCATTGATCCTTACGGTGCCTTTCAACAAGCTCAGGATGGTGAGGACGATCCGGCGGATGATTAGGGGTGGCTTCCCTTTGGATGATGGTCTCGAATAATGCGTGTTTTAGTTATGTGTGTTTGTTTCTTTTTATGTTATATCTTTTGCGGTCCTTCGGGGACCTTTGTGTGGTTGATCTTAGTACTTTGCAGTCCTTCGGGGACTTGGTTTGTGTCTGTCTGTTGTTATCTAACTCTCATGGGGAGAGTCTTTTTTTTAATGTCTTTGGTAGTATGGCCATATTGCTTGTATTAAGCTTTCACCTATATCTATAAATGCATGCTTTTATTTCCATACTCTTGTTCTTATTATTGCTTTTTTAAATTTGTTTTCCTATCTTTGACTAAGTGACAAAGGGGGAGAAAACGTATTGAGGGGGAGTTGTCTACCTACGGGAGAGTTACTCCCTGAAGATGCTATCTCTCTATTTTGTCAATTATCAAAATGGAGGAGATTGTTGGCACATTTTATTTTGATTATTAACAGCATCTTCGTAGTTTAGTTTTCTGTATCTTCAGATTCAAATATTCTCAGAAGCTCTACTACATGAAGTACTTCCGTTCAAGCGCAACCATCCTTTACATCGAAGACTGAAGCAGTTACCGGCGTTCCTTGCATAAGACGGCGTCTCCTGCTTAGAGTCTTCGTGTCTGTACAAAGTCTAGGTATATCTGTAAACACCTATGGACGGATGACAAGTAAAAGAACAAGTCAAAAAGCAAATACCTACAGAGCGGCATACCGGCGGCATGCTTCGGCATACCGGCGGCATGCTTCGGCATACCGACGGTATACCGTTTTTAGAGTCCAGAAAGTTGCTGTGATAAATTGTCGACATACCGGCGGCATGCTTCGGCATACCGGGGTATACCATTTTTAGTGTCAAGAAAGTTGCTGTGACAAATTGTCGGCATACCGACGGCATGCTCCGGCATACCGGCGGTATACCATTTTTAGCAACCCAAAATTTGCTGTGACAAAACGTCGGTATACCGACAGTATGCCGCTGCATACCGACGGTATACCGAGTTTCAAATATTTGGTTTTTGATTTGCTCTGACTAGCATTAATGGCCGTATTTAATGCTCTCGAACGGTCATTAATATGATCGTTACTATTTGGCCGGTATACCGACGGTATGCTGCTGCATACCGACGGCATGCCGGTCTGCCTGTATTCAGAAGCATTAAATGCCACCAACTCTTGGTTTCTCTATAAAAGAAAGCTCTCTCTCTCTTGAGGCTTTCACCAACTCTTGCCATAAATTTTCTAACAACTAAGAGCTCCACCATTAATACTCTTCCAAGCTTTTAATTGTCATCATCTCCCAAAGTGATAGAGTATTTAAGAGTTGTAAATTTCGATCTTCACGTGTTAGAAGATCAACAAGTTTCTCTTCTCATTTGTTTGAAGTTGGCGAGCCTTCGTAAGAAAACTCGTGTGTTGAAGTTGGCGAGTCTTCGGATCCAAACTCGTGTTGAAGTTGGCGAGTTCTTCGGATCCAAACTCGTGTGTACTATTTGATATAACAGTGGATTTAAGCCGGAGAGAGTTCCGGGACTGGATTGCCTCAAGCGAGGATACCAGGATACATCTTGTGTTTGATCTTCTCTCTCTTTACTTTTATTTGTCATATATTGCTTCTGTTGCACTAGTTAATTTTTATTTTCCTATTCACCCACCCCCCCTCTAGGGTTCTACAGTCATGTGCTAACTTTTGATAGTAGGTGATATCAAGTTAGCAATATAAATAATTTATGGTAGTCATTTGATAATTATACTTTATAGTAGTAAGTTGTGAAAAGTTGAAAGTATTTAAGTAACCAATAAATATAATGTCAACACTAATTAGTTTGAAATTATAATTTTAAACTCCATTAAACCATAAGATGGGTCATGAATAAATGTATTTGGTGGGTTTTGCCCAATCATCCTGCCAATATTGAATTTAAACGAGTTTGGTCCTGACTGAGCTAACTCGATTGGAGGTCAGCCAAGATGGTTTGAATTTTCTCATAGGGAACCCCATCCTCACTCGTGACCCGATATTGGAGAGTAAGCATAAGTCGGGACGAGTTCTGGTTTAAACTAGAAAATTGTAACAACAACCTAAAAGTATAATATTTTTAAGAGTTATTTGTATTTACTCCCCCAATTGCTAATCATCTTTCTACTTTTTTCCAATTTTATTTTAATTAGTGTTATCCTTCCAATCTTTGGGTAAAGTGCAAATAAACCCTCCTTAGATTTGCGTTTTTGCATTTGAAGACCCCTTGTTTAAAAAAAAAATTCCACATGTTATTTTTTGTTCAGTTTGCACCAATGCCATTAACAGACGTTAAAATACGTCTAAAAATACGATTATATCCCTCCCCCCACTCTCTTCCCCCTCTCTCTCTCTGGTGGTGGGAGTTTGTCAAGCGGGGCCGACCATAGGAGAGGGGAGGGTGGCCGGCCAGCGGAGGGAGGAGGGGGCGGGTCGAGCTAGGGGTGAGCATTCGGTTAATTCGGTTCAAACCGAACCGAAAACCAAATTGAGCCGAAAATCGAATAAGCAAAACCGAAACCGAACCGAATTAGCCCATAACCGAATCAAACGGAACCAAATTAAATCGGTTCGATTTACGGTTTATTTGTAATTTTTTGTTAATATATATAGTACTTTTATATATATATATATATATATATATATATATATATATATATATATATATATATATATATATATATATATATATATATAAACTAAATTTTCTTATTCTGTTTTTGGTTTGGACCGAAATCGAAACCTAAGACCAAAACAGAATAAATTTTTTTAGTATTTTCAAAACCGATACAGAATAAGAACTTTTTTAAACCGAGCCGAATCTCTTATTCGATTTGGTTCGGTTTTCGGTCCAAACCGAATAATGCTCACCCTTAGGTCGAGCATGGCCGACCAGCGGAGGGGGGTCGGCCAGCGGAGGGAGGAGGGGGTTGGGAGTGCTGGCTAGCGGAGGGAGGTGGGGGACGGGTCGAGGGGGCCGGCTAGCAGAGGGAGGAGAGACGGTCGAGGGGGGCCAAATAAGAAAAAAACCAAACAAAACCGAATAAGAGATTCGGTTCGGTTAAAAGAAGATTTGGTTCAATTTCGGTTTTGAAAATACTAAATTTTCTTATTCGGTTTCGGTCCAAAACCGAATAAGAAAATTTAGTTACTATATATATATACTAAATTTTTTTAGCTATATTTAAGTACTATATATATTAAAAAAAAGTGCAAATAAATCGAATAAACAAAAATTGAACCAATTTAATTTGGTTCGGTTTGATTCGGTTATGGGCCAATTCGGTTCGGTTTTGATTTTGCTTATTCGATTTTCGGTTCGTTTTGAACCGAATTAACCGAATGCTCAAACCTAGCTCGACATGTCCCCTCCTCCCTCCGCTGGCCGGTCACCCTCCCCTCTCCTCTAGTCGGCCCCACTTGACAAGCCCCCACCACCGGAGAGAGAGGGAGGAGAGAGTAGGGGGAGGGGTAAAATAGTATTTTTAGACGTATTTTAACGTCTGTTAATGACATGGGTGCAAACTAAGCAAAAATTAAAATATGGAGTTTTTTTTTAAAACAATGGGTCTTCAAATACAAAAACGCAAATCTAAGGAGGGTTTATTTGCACTTTACCCAAAGATTGGGAGGAGGGTAACACTAATTAAAATAAAATTGGGGGAAGTAGAAATATGATTAGCAATTGGAAAGGTAAATACAAATAACTCTATTTTTAAAAGTAATAACAATATAAATTAAATTTGAATTAAAATATAGACATAACCTGAATATATAAGGCAAAAAAAATAAAAAATAAAATAAAATGTGTTGGTCATGCAACTACCAAAAATGACGTGTCTAAGTCCTATGTATGTCCTTAAATAATTAAAAAAATGGAAGGAAATAATCCCAAAACTAACTATTAATCGTAACTAAAATAAAAAGTAGTATAAATGAGTCGTCACAATTAAGATGTTAAGGAAAAAAAAAATCATAACTAATAACTTAACTGTCTAATATTATTTAACTATATACACATATATTTATAACAAAATTTAACTACAATATAAATACATCTATAACAAATTCTAATTAAGATATAAACGTATATAAAATAAAATTTAATTTAACTATATTTAAATATTTAAACTATTTTTTAACAATATTAGAAAAAAAAATTTCTTGCACCTCAATTTACTAGTATATTTAAATATTGAGGAAACACACCATATAAGTGACTTATAGTCTAATTAAAAGAATAAATTATTTAAAATGAAGGTGTAAGAATTTTTTTTTTTTTTTTTTTTACAAAAGTCATGTTTATCTAATTAAAAAGAGAAATAAATTCTAAAAGCCCGTGGAAATGTAGTCCATTGGATATACCGAAAGCCCAGTTAGTATGTGCACGTTTTTGAATCTCTCGTCCGATCTGAGAAAAGGGCACCAAAAATAAATTCTAAAAGTTGGGAGGTTGGGTACCTAGAATTACGCGTCATATAATAAGGTAAGAGAGTAATTTGGTTCCGGGAAAAGAGCACATGTGATTGGTAGACTAAAGAGGCACACGATTCTCCTCATCCTCCTCAAAAGTAAAACCCTAATTGAGAGGTTTATCATTTGAGCGGAAAGCCTCCACTTTATTTTAGAGAGAGAGAGAGAGAGAGAGAGTAATGGAAGAAGAGGGGTTGGCAAAGAGGCTGAGAGCAAGCGAAGGAGGAGAAGAAGCGGAAGGGAAGGCCATGGACTGCATCTCCTCTGTCATTCCCGGCTGGTTCTCCGAGATCAGTCCCATGTGGCCTGGTATATAGGAACCCCTCGCTTTTTCCCCTATTTTTTCTCTTTTTTCTATTTCATTATCTCAAAGATCGAATTTTGATATCTGGGTCATCTCTAGGTTGTCGTAAAAATCAATTAATTTCGTCATGAAAGTTCATCATAGTCTTGTCTTCACAATTTTTTTGTATGTGTGTGCACACTATCTATATAGTTCATACTCTTACAGCCGGGAACAATTTTCGATAGAAAACTGAGAAAATGAAACAATTTTAAAAACAACGTTTCAACACAATACTTCAAAGAAGGTGCACAACAGAGATCCTAGGAGGATTCTGGATTACGATAATCTAAAAAGATTTCGTAACAGTAGCAAACGACAGTAGCACTTCTAAACAGAAGGTACGAATCGAAATGCTAACAGCAGCAGCGATAACATGCGAAAGATGAAAGATGGCCTGCTGGGGTAAATGATCACCGTTGCTCAAAGCTTAATTCGCCCCACACGAATAGCTTCCAGGAACCAGCAAGTTCATCGGAGAACTCTGGAACACTCTGCTCTTCTGACACCTCGGATGGCAGCGGACTCCTACGACGCGAAGTGACGCTGGTGCAATGCTAATCTTCTCTCTCAAAGTCTGTGGGAATTCGTAAGGAATTCTGAACTCTGTACTTGTGTTAAAAAATACTCTACATATTGTGAGAGAGAAGGGAGTCTTATATAAGCCCGCGCAGTAACTACTCAGTTAGAAGAACGTTCGGGACGTGGGAAGAACCGTCCCGAACGTGCTGTAACCGCTCAAATCGTGTATAGACACGATCTGAGTCAACTTGCGCACAACGCGCGCAACTTGCGCCACCTGCACAACTAGCACACTGCACGCACAACAGGCACAACACCACTTACGCCACTCGCACCGCGCGCAACCTGCGCAAGCCGCGCAATGCACACATTGTGCTACTTGCGCAACGTGCGCTACTTGCGCACCGCACGCAACCTGCGCAAACCGCGCAACGTGCGCAATTGGCTGCGCAAGAGGCTCGCGCAACGAGCACAACTTAAGCGCACTATGCACCTAGCGACGATGCTGACGTGCTAATTGCAAAGTGTGCCAACAAAACGTCACATTACGCCTCATGAGCCCATGAGCCCGAGTCCGAGTCCGAGTCGCTACGGGACTTAGCTCTAATGAAAATAAATTTCCCAAGAGCAAAAAGCATGAATGCTTCATTGTTGATTTAGCCTTTTTTCTATTAGAAAAATACCCCCACATGGCACATCCATGTGCACCTTCACACCACATGTGCATCTCTAAAAGAGCATAGCTAATATACAGAGATATAACTCCTTTGGCCTAGCCGATGTGGGACTAAAATTCTAAAACAAAAGGCCAAAACCCAATAATCTCTCACATATCTCTATATATGGGTATAAGTGTTCCCCACAGTAACTGTCCATCATGCATTAGGAGAGATGTCGCTTACGACTTAAATCTTTCCGCATGGATCAAACAACAGACTATAATACAAGAATGGACTTAAGCCTTGAATTCTGCACCATAGCTGAAATTTTTTTCACTCACATAATGTAGTTACATGTGCTTCTGGCTACACATTAAAGACCCTGTGCCAGCCTGATTTCAGTGTATAATTTTAGACGTCTACAAGTTTACCCTCAAGAGACGGCTTGATATCTCTTTGTCTATACACTATAGGTAGTTCTTTGTTAAAGAGACATGGCATGAAGTGCTTTGCGCTTCCCTTGCGGTGCTACGCTGCTATGACATGGCCTAAAGTCGAGGCCTTATTCCTTACCGGGAACCTCATCGTAGTGTCATACTACTGTAGCATGAGGTCACTGCCTCTTTGTAGTGCCATATTACCCAGCATGAAGCCTTAGGCTCCCTTGCAGTGTTACGCCGCAATGACATGACTTGCAAGGCCGAGACTTTACCCCTATTCGGGTACCTCATTGTGGTGTCGTACCACTGTAACATGAGGAACTCCCCTTTATAGTGCTGACTACACCCTCTTTAATTTTCAACATACAACATTAGGCTACTTGTTTATTTGCGGTGCTACGTCGCTATGACTTGGCTCACAAAGCCGAGGCATTATCCCTTTCGGGAACCTCATGGTGGAGTCACCCCACTGTAGCATGGAGTTTCACTCCTTGTAGTGCTGCGCTATCGTGCTTCCTATAAAGCATACCAGGCATTCACTCTGCCTGAGAACCCATTAAGGCATTTAAGCCAATATTTCCACAGGATCCGTTTTTCGCAGAAAACAACAGTAGACAACAGTGGTTGTAGGTCCGTAACCTCTCCATGCCCAATAGGACATGTATCCACCGTTCCTGATATTCTTCCGATTAATAGTCCTCCCTTGAACCAAAAGCTAGATGCCTAGTAGATTTCTCTTTGAACTAATAGCATAAAACTTTATGGTAGGATTGCAATAATACAATATCAGAATGCCTTCAAGCCCATTTTACATGTTGTGTTATCGACCAGCTGGGGCTTGAGGCTCTTGGTGAACGGATCCGCCAGGTTCTCCTGACTCCGAACATCAATCACTGCAATAACACCTCTCTTGATGAGATCGTGTACTGTCCTGTGCTTCAACCACACAGTTCTCTTCTTTCCGTTGAAGAGGTCATTTGATGCCACCGCCGCAGTCGCCTGGTTGTCGCAGTATATCGGTATTGCCGGTATTTGCGTCCCAACCACTGGAAGATCATACATGAGCTCCCGATACCATTCTGCTTTCTCGGCTGCGGTATCAAGTGCAAAGAACTCAGATTCCATGGATGACCGCGAGAGCATAGTCTGATTCTTCAATTTCTACGATATAGCAGCTCCACCCATTGTGAAAATGAACCCACATGTGGACCTCTCGCTCTCCATCTCTGAGCACCAGCTGGCATCACTGAAGCCTTCCACTACCGGTGGATCTCCGCTGTAGTGCAGTGCATATGTCTGAGTCTTCTTGAGATATCTCATAACCCGTTTCACAGTTTTCCAGTGCTCAATGCCTGGGTTGCTCGTGAAACGACTCAGCATTCCTGCGGCAAAAGCTATGTCAGGCCTTGTGGCAGTAGTAGCATACATCAAACTCCCGATTACGCTTGCATACTCCAGCTGCCTGACGCTTCCTCTGAATTAGGCTTCAGCTTCATATCACACCTGTACGGCGTATCGATCCCTGGAAGATCCTGATATCCGTAACGAGTGATCATCTTCTCAACATAATGAGACTGTGACAGCGCTAGTCCAGTGTCTGTCCGGATGATCTTGATCCCTAAGATCACATCAGCTTTTCCCAAGTCCATTATACTGAACTTGCTCGAGATGAACTTCTTTGTCTTCGTGACACAACCCATATCCGTACCTAGGATGAGCATGTCGTCCACGTACAGACAAACGATCACATCTCTTCCATCAGCGAACTTTGTGTAAACACACTTGTCCGTCTCGCTGACCATGTAGCCAGTTGATCTTATAACTTTGTCAAATTTCTCATGCCACATCTTGGGAGCCTGTTTAGACCGTACAAGGATTTCACCAACTTGCAGACTTTGTCTTCAAGACCCTTGACGACAAATTCCTCTGACTGTTGCATGTAAATATCTTCGGTCAGCTCGACATTTAGGAAAGCCGTTTTCACATCCATCTGATGTATCACCATCTTATGTATTGCTGCGAGAGTAATCAACATCCTGATGGTGGTCATCCGGGCTACTGGAGCATACGTGTCAAAGTAGTCGATCTCCTGCTTCTGAGAAAACCCCTTGGCTACCAACCTAGCCTTGAACTTGTCAATAGTTCCGTCTGCTTTCATCTTCTTTTTGAAGATCCATTTGCATCCGATGGGTTTAGCTCCTTCAGGAAGATCAACCATCACCCAAGTGTTATTTGAGGTGATTGAATCAATCTCATTGTCAATCACCTCGTTCCAGAAAACTGCGTCTCTAGTCTTCATTGCCTCATCATAGGTAAGCGGATTTGCTTCCACATGATAGGTGACAAAGTTATTTCCGAAGTCCTTCGGCCTCCTACACGCTTAGCTGACGGTTCAGCTAGTTCTGGTTCAACCGTTGTTTCTACAATATCTTCTTGGACTACATCCTCATTGAAGACTTCAGTTTTCTGCGCACCCTCGTTGTTCTCCGGAATATCCGTAAGAACAATATTCTTGTGCCTTGCAAATTTGTTTTCAAAATATTCTGCGTCGCGAGATTCAATGATATGATTTGACGCAATATCAAGAAATCTTCGAGCATCATTCTTCTCGGCATATCCTAAAAAGATCGTCTTTGTAGTCCTTGTCCCAAGCTTCTGAATCTTCAGATCTGGAAGCTTGACATATGCCAGACACCTCCACACTCGAATGGCATTCAAGTTAGGTCTGACCTTGAACTAGAGTTCATGATGAGTAATGTCTGAAGTTGCACGAGACACTCTATTTAGAATAAAAGTGGCCGTCAATGCAGCTTCTCCCCAGTAGCACTTTGGAAGACCCGCAGTCAACAGCATTGAGTTAATCATCTCTGTCAACGTTTTGTTCTTCCTCTCTGCTACTCCGTTTGATTGAGGAGAGTACGGAGCCGTAGTCTCATTGACAATTCCATGTTCTTTGCAGAACGATGCGAATTCATGAGACCTGTACTCCTCACCTCGATCACTTCTTATTCTTTTGAGTTGTTATCCAGTCTGTCGCTCAGCTTCGGCTCTGAACTCCTTGAACTTTTCGAATGCTTCGTCTTTAGCCTTCAACAAGTAGACGAACGCATACTTAGAGAAGTCATCGATGAAGGTTATGAAATACTTCATCCCAACCTTTGTAAGAACTGCTTGAAGTCACAGATATCGGAGTGTACCAACTCCAGAAGATTTATACTTCGATAAACTCGAGGAAAGAGTTTCCTTGTGATCTTCGTTTGAGCACAAACTTCACATTTCTCTACCTTACCTCCATACTTGGAGATAAGTCATAGATTAGACATTCTGTTTATTCGTTTACAATGAACATGTCCTAGCCTATTATGCCATAACTCAAGAGTATAAGCAGAAGGAGTGATTGCATTAATTACATTGGACTGATTTACAAGCTGAATTTTGAACATTCTTTCGGTACAAATTTTTTTTCCAAAATATGTTCCCTTTATGGACATCACCATCTGGCCAGCATTGATGTCCATCCTGAGGCCGACATTGCAAAGTAGGCCTCCCGAGATCAGATTCTTTGCGATAGCAGGTACATGCTTCACACCTTGAAGCGTCAGAGACTTTTCCAAAGTCAGCTTCAAAACCACCGTCCCGATCCCGAGCACTTCAGCTTGTGCCTGGTTCGCCACCATAACCACTTCAGAAGTTGGTGTATAGGTGGTGAACCACTCCTTGCTGGAGCAGACATAGCAGGTGGCTCCAGTGTCTACCCACCAGTCAGAGTCAGCCCCCATCGTATCAATCTGCGCAATCATAGCAACAACGTCAGTGATCATAGATACCTTGCTAGGCTCTCCTTGCTCTGATTGCTTGGTCTTTGCTTTGCATTCATTCTTGAAATGGCCCTTCTTGCCACACTTGAAACAAGGCATCTGAGACTTTGCCTTCTTTTGCTTGAAGGAAGTCCCCTTCACGTTCAGATTATTAAGGTCCTTCTTCTTGCTGTGGAAAGTCGCATGCTTTCCCCTTGGTTCCTTGGTATGAACCAGATTGGCATTAGCCAATTGCTTGGACAGTGCGTGCACCTTCAGTTGAGACCGCTTCTGGTCCTCAACATAGACTTCTTGCAGGATATCGTTGAGACTGACCTCCAACTTCTTCCTATGCATGTTTGCATAGAACTTGCTCCACCCAGTAGGGAGCTTCGAAACGATCCCTCCAACAACAAACTTGTCAGGGAGGGGCATCGCCTCGTCTTCCAACTTCTGTCGCAGTTTCAGGAACTCCTTCACATGCGGCAGCATTGGCTCTCGTCCTCAAAGAACCACTTGTGATATTTCTCAACGAGAAATATCTTACTTTGGTTCTTATCATCTTCGTACTGTTTCTCCAGAGACTCCCAAATCTCTCTGGCAACAGTTTTCTTTGAATAAAATTCGGCAAGGGAATCTTCCATAGTATTTAGGATCATAAGCCTACAAATGCTATTGTTCCTTCTCCACTTGACCTGGTTCTTAGTAGCCGCAGAGATTGCGGCTGTAGATCCAGTCTTTGGAACAGTAGGTTCCTCCTCAAACAACACGTGATCAACATCAGAAAACTGAATATTGAGGAAAACCTTTCTTTTCCAGATTTGATAGTGCTCACCATCAAATTGTTCTAACTTAGAGAAGTTAGGATTGACTAGCGAAACACGAAAGTTTTCCATCGTAGCAATTAAGCTTTGAGATTGTTATAGTCGGGACAAATTTTTTGATGGAAAACTGAGGAAATGAAACAATTGTAAAAACAACGTTTCAACGCAACACTTCAAAGAAGGTACACAACAGAGATCCTAGGAGGATTCTGAATTACGATAATCAAAAAAGATTTCGTAACAGTAGCAAACGACAGTAGCACTTCTAAACAGAAGGTACGAATCGAAATGCTAATAACAGCAGCGATGCCAGGCGAAAGATGAAAGATGGCCTGCTGGGTGAATGATCACCATTGCTCAAAGCTTAATTCGCCCCACACGAATAGTTTTCAGGAACCGGCAAGTTCATCAAAGAACTCTGGAACATTCTGCTCTTCTGACTCCTCGGATGGCAGCGGACTCCTGCGGCGCTAAGTGACGCTGGTGCAACGTTACTCTTCTCTCTCAAAGTCTGTGGGAATTCGTAAGAAATTATGAACTCTGTACTTGTGTTAAAAAACACTTCTGTACTCTATGTTCTATTACTTGTCTACATATTGTGAGAGAGAAGGGAGCCTTATATAAGCCCGCACAGTAACTACTCAGTTAGCAGAACGTTCGGGACATGGGAAGAACCGTCCCGAACGTGTTGTAACCGCTCAAATCGTGTATAGACACGATCTGAGTCAACTTGCGCACAGCGCGCGCAACTTGCGCCACCCGCGCAACTAGCACACTGCTCGCATAACAGGCACAATACCACTTGCGCCACTCGTACCGCGCGCAACCTGCACAAGCCGCGCAATGCGCATACTGCGATACTCGCGCAACGTACGCTACTTGCGCCACTTGCACACCGCGCGCACCCTGCGCAAACCGCGCAACGCGCGCAATCGGCTGCGCAAGAGGCTCGCGCAACGAGCGCAACTTAAGCGCACTATGCGCCTAGCGACGATGCTGACGTGCTAAGTGCAAAGTGCGCTAACAAAACGCCACATTACGCCTCATGAGGCCATGAGCCCGAGTCCGAGTCGCTAAGCCCCTACGAGACTTAGCTCCAATGAAAATAAATTTTCCAAGAGTAAAAAGCATAAATGCTTCATTGTTGAATTAGCCTTTTTCCCATTAGAAAAATATCCCAACATGGCACACCCATGTGCACCTTCACACCACATGTGCATCTCTAAAAGAGCATAGCTAATATATAGAGATACAACTCCTTTGGTCTAGCCGATGTGGGACTAAAATGCCAAGACAAAAGGCCAAAACACAACACATACTAATGTTGCATGGACACGGGTACGATACGACTTGTGTATGTCTATATTTTATCTGCTCCAATTTCTTAGAGATCGAATTTTGATATCCGAGTCATGTCTACTTTGTGGTAAATCGTAATATATTTCGGCATGTAAGTTCATCATAGTAATGTCTTTTGTAAATTTTTAGTGCACACAATCTATAGTAGTTTATATAAAGTAATGTTGCGCGGATACAAAATGACGTGAATCTCCACTTTTTTTATGTTCCAATTTTTTTTTTAAAATCAAATTTTATTATCGGGGTCATCTCTAGTTTTTTTTTGTAAATCTCAGTATGTTTCGTCATGTAAGTTCATCATAGTTACCTTTTCACAATTTTTTTTTTTGCACACATTCTTTAGTTCATACTAATGTTTCATAGACGCATATATGATACGACTTGTGTATCTCTATTTTCTTTTTTTCTGTCCCGGTTTCTTAAAAGTCAAATTATTATATCTGGGTCATACTAGTTTTTCAAAAATCTCAATATATTTCGTCAAGTAAGTTCATGGTAGTAGATTTATGTTTTTACGAATATTTTATGCATATGTTATATGGTTGTTGTTGGTACTCAAATGTTTATAGTCCTCAGCTCGATATTCTCTTCTAAGAATTTGTGTATCTATGCCATGCCCAAATATGAAATGTGTTATTTATGAATGTTGACACACATAAGACATGACGACCAGGACACCTTGCTGAAGTTGGTATGCTCCTAGTGTATTTTTTGAGTGTTCTTGTTGCGCCTGGTAATTGTGGAGTGTTCCTGTCGCGCCTTGTAAATGTCCGATAGGGATATAGTAAAGTCCCAACACCGGAGTTGGAGTGTCGATGCTTCATATATTTTGACATATTCTGGACGTTTATTTCTTTTTGTACATGTGAGAGCTGGTGTGCCATTATCATCCAAGCCTTCTCCCATTAGACCCATTAGAATGTGGTTGGCTATGGAGCATGAGAAAGCTCCATACAAGATTTGACAAAATTTTATGACCGGCTATTGACCTAACATCAACCCTCTGTGTTGGTGCTTTCTAGCCAGTGTAGCTATGAGCATGAGAGGGCCATGTCATAGAACCTTGGTGGACGGTAGATACTTAGCAGGTAGGTAGACCTACCTTTTGGATTGCACTTTAAGCTCATGCAACGAAGGAGCACCTTCCGACTTGTCCTAGACTTATAAACAGTCTAGACGAAGAGGTATGCATATATTTTTTGTTATGTTTAGAGCATGTGTATGTTACTTCTGTTCTCCTGCTAGTTTCTGTTTTGTACTTTTAGTGTTCTAAATGGCGGTTGAGACGGCCGCCTAGGCGGTAGGCGGTCTCTCTCCGCACCGCTTTGCGGTAGGCGGTGAAGTAGGCGGCCAAAGAAAGTTTTGCGGCGTAGGCGGAGGTGAGGCGGTGTAGGCGGACGCCTAGGCAGAGAATACCTAACAATATGTTTTGGCCAAAAGGTTTTGCAAGCATTATGGGCCTATGGTTCACTTTTATAAAACTAAACTTCATAAATCTTCGTGTTCTACAACTTAGTTATGCATGGAACACTCTTAAAATATGCATATTACGCAAAAAATAGTGATAAAATAGTAAAATTTGTCCAAAATGCATCAACCGCGTAGGCGGTGCCTAGGCGGTAGGCGGACTCTCTCCGCCGCGCACCCGCCTACCGCCGTTTAGAACCTTGACTTTCACGACACAGAAGAAATGTATAAAATGCTGATTTTGCCATGTCCTAGTGTATTTTTGGAGTGTTTGTGTCTAGCACGGACACACATACACAATGTAGACACGACACAGGTTTTGGATTTGGAGTGTTTCCATGCTTCATAGGTTATAGCATATTTTGAATGCCCCATTATTTTTATACAAGTTGGCATCTAGTGTGCATATACTTTTTTTAAGCATCTGTGTATATCTGTATGGACATACAGTATACATTACACCGTCTTCCTTTATATCTAAAATTTCTTTTATGAAACTTAAAATTTTAGCGTACCTATAGGTAATTATATATGTATTCTTGATCTTAGCAAGAATTTTTTTCTTTCCAAGTGTTATCCGACAGTAATTATACAAATGAGATTCTCTTGAAATCCACCACTTATATTTTCTTAATGTTTTGGACTTTCCTGGTTGGCTAAAATTTATTTTTTGCTCTTTATTGTCTTGTATATTTTCTACGACTAGTTAAAAATGTATTCAACGGCCTGTTTATTCTAAACACAGCACATCCTTAGTTCGTTTCCTATGCTAGGCACAATAGATCCTCTAGTTTAAAATTGTATTGTTACAAACAACGATAGTCAATGGAAAAGATAATTTTAGAAACATAATTCTATTATAATACCCATCACCTGTACCATTATTCTAATAACAAAAGAACTACATCTCGGAGATTAAGTTCTTAGTTGGACAATATAGTACCCATCACTTGTACCACTATGGACTGGTATAGGGGTTATACCAGCCCGTATAATGGTATGTAATTAACTAAAGGATTAGTAGTTTAATTAGTAATTAGGCTTAAATGAATACTATTATGTCTAACAATGAATTAATTAACAATTAGTATATAACAATATTAATAAATTAGTAGAACCCCTATACTGACCTGTACTTTCAGCATACTGCTGGTATACATGTGTGGCTTCCTATTTAATTGACGGGTTCACTGAGTTTTGGCCATTATAAACTGGTCTTACTGCTTGCAAAGGGTGTTCCTACTGGTATACCGAACAGTTTGTACTGGCAGACCAGCTGTGCTAAAAACTATACTTCCAGGAAGACCTATAGATTTGGATGAGCAATAAGATATTAGCCAAAGAAGCTGCTAACAGTAGCCTAAATGAACTTGGATTTAGGCTATAACAAAGGATATGTTTTTTTTTTGTTAATGTTACAAGTTACAGAAAATATGGCCCTTAATAGAGCTGAAGAAAAGGATACCACTACCCAACCCTAAAAATATTGGATACAGGCTTTGTTGTTGTTGTTGTATATTCATGTAGAAGGATTAAAGGAAGGAAACAAAGTAATTATATGAGTTGAAATTCACTCCTGTACTTGAGGAAATACCGACGTGCAGTCTGTTAGAGAGATCAGTTTCGGATAGTTTTAAATCTATTTGTGTTATACAAACAAAGTAGTACAAATAACAGATCTTAATAAGTAGGCTAGCCTGCAAAAGGGAAAATCACAGGCTAGGTTGCTTATCGGGCTTCCTTTTGACCATGACCTAAAACTGGCCCTTAGTAGGAGGCCCTCAAACTGACCTTGGAGTGGATCAGATCTATTTTTCTCCGGACCAGGTCTATATAACTCTTGTCTGCATTTGGCCCATTGCTAGCTTGAGTTTCAAAATTTTCTTGGCATGTGAACATGATCGACGTATCATCCACTCACTTGTGTTATTGTTGCATAAATACAGACATCTTTGCACACTTTACTATTTCTTTCTTCCAATTCGTCCCCTTATGTCATGAGGTTGTCTTGTCATGCCATTTTGAGATGTCTATCAGTCTTGTGGTAGCAAGATGGCTTGAAAGTTGGTCTTCATATGATGCTTTTTTTGCTAACAACTAGTATATTTTGCATCTTGGTCATGTACAGTTTTGTGTATAAACTTAATGCTTGTTATTTGGACTATATGAAAAAGGTAGCTCCATTGAAAATTAATCATTTTTTCTGATCATTTATAGGGAGGCATATTTCTTAAAGTAGTTAAGGTGTTTTTTTTCCCCCTCTTTTTCAAAGTAAAAACTGAAATCTATATGTTATGCATTCTGTTCATCTGCTTTTCCTGTAAAATCTGCAACTTACATTCGATGTTGTGTGAATCTTTTTCAAAGTAAAAACTGAAATTTATGTCATGCATTCTGTTCGTGTGCTTTTCCTGTAAAATCTGCAACTTATATTCGATATTGTGGGAATGAGAAAGACATCTTCCTCGTAAACTAATAATCATTTTGTTTTGATCATTTATAGGAGAGGCTCACTCCTTAAAGGTAGAAAAGATTCTCTTTCAAGGAAAATCTGATTATCAAAATGTGATGGTATTTGAGGTATGTTAGCCACCAAGATATCACGATGTTCCTTTATTCTACTCGCATATTGCACTATTTGGATTGACATTATGGAGTGGTAACATGTGCCTGTAAATTTTCTTTTCCAGTCATCCACTTACGGTAAGGTTCTTATTTTGGATGGAGTCATTCAAGTGACAGAGAGAGATGAATGTGCTTATCAGGAGATGATTACTCACCTTCCTTTGTGCTCCATACCAAATCCGAAAAAGGTTGCTTCCTCTTATTAAACATTATCAAACTATGATATTTTTTTCCTGAGGATGAAAGTAATTTTTCTTGCTTTTAATAAAAGATCAACTCTGATCTTGTATGCAAATAGAAAAGTGATCTATATATTAATGTTACTTTTATGTAAATATGAGAATGGCACATGGATTTTAATCGCTTTTTTTTTTTGAAAGGGGTTGGGGGTACTATAGTCTATTTTTCATAGGCCTTGTCTTTTAATCTTATAAGTCAGATTTGCATATATCAAATTTGACATCACTTGTTTAAATATTTGTCTGCACACAGTGAAGCATGTCCATCATCTTATTCATTGTAGGAAATAAGTACATATGTACAAACTTTGAAGCACCAACATGGACAGAAATCAATGTTCCGGTCGATACATCCTCAAAAAATGTCAGGATACCAACAGTTGTAGATTTGATTATAATTTTTTTAATATTAATAATGTCTTAGATTATGATAAAATTCCTCATATAACACCTCCAATAAAATCCCTCATCTTAGTCTTTCTATAATATAACATATTTAACAGTGTTCTAAAAATCGGCCTAGGCGCCCGCCCACCGCACCGAAAACCCCCTAGGCGGTGGGCTAGGCGGCTAGGCGGGCCCTAGGCGGGGTTTTTTTTTGAATTTTTTGATTTTTTTTTTTGATTTTTTTTTGATTTTGTTTATTCTTAGTTGTATTTTGGATATTTGTTTGGGTTTTAAGATAGTATTTGGATTTTAGAACATTGAAATTTCAAATTTCAAATTTCAAAATTCAAAATTTCAAAAATTTCAAGAAATTTTTTTTTTTCTAGGCGGCCGCCTAGGCGGGCTAGGCGCTAGGCGGACCTCCGCCGCACCGAGTCCGCCTAGCGCTTTTTAGAACATTGATATTTAATCTCCCACAAATACTTTCTTATTGTGAGAATCACATCTCCAATGAAATTATACCTTTTTTGTATTTCCATGTGAATGATTGTTTTGAATTTATTTTAAGAGTCTAAGACTCGAACATGAAAATTGATAGTATAATATTCTTTGACATCTTGTGTAATGATGTAAAAGTTGTCATATGCATAAAAGTATATTACAATATTTGAATTTGACGTGTTTGATAAGTCTTGCTTTGTATGCGAGGATTGTCCAAGGAAGGAAGTACTGTGTAATCTTGGATAGAGAGAGAAGCTTGTGAATTATTTTTTCACCTCCATCTGGCTACTTTTTGTTTGATTACCCTGGAATAAGAGTTTATCCATGGGAAGGCGGATTTGTTATTCCTTTGTCAAGCTGAATTAAGATTTCTTATCCAGGCCCGGGTTAATCCTGTACCAAGCACTGCTTAAATATGCCTGTGTATTCATTCTCTTTCTCCCTTTACACATGCATTCCAATAAGAAAAAATAGCGAACATTGGGTGACAAATAAGTAAACAATAAATCGTTTCATATAGCCATGACCTCTCCATGATCTCTGTGTGTGTGGGGTGTGTGTGTGTGTGTTGGGGGGGGGGGGGGGGGGGGGGGGGGCGCTGCATACATCTTTACCATCCCGAGGCCTACTTAAGTGGGATCTTTGTGGCGATACGATGCACAAGTTTATCCAATGCTAAATCATCATTACAATCATCCAAGCCTCCATCAGATTGGGGTCAGCTATGGAGTACAAGAAAGCTCCATAGAAACCGGGGAGGGAGGATGAACACTGGGCTGAGAAGGTTCGTTAGTTCTAGGAGAATTTTTAAAAATCCCGAAGGGCGCCGGGGACAAATCCAAGCCTTCTTCTCTCCCCAGTTAATTTGGTCTAAAGTATAAAGCCGGTCATCTCCGTTCTACTCCTCCGTTATAGGCCTACAAAAGCCCAATTTTTCAAACCATTATTTTTTCTCATTCCAATCCCGGTATACACATGTGACAAATCCAAGCCGCCTTCTTGCTGATACCCTTGTAACTTTGGATGTTTCGACTCCTTCAGAGCTTCTCCAAATCCTTGGACGAAACCCACTGCACTCATTATGAGCACGAGCCAAAACCAAATAGGTTGCACGCTGCCGTCCGAGCGGCCCCCTTCCTGAACTTGTTTACTGTTTTTTTATCATGGTGATCCACAATTTTTTGAAATCTACTGTTGATTGATTGTTGTTTTTTGCTGCGAGATGAAAAATCATATATATTTTTTATTTAATCTTCAGTGTTTGTAATTTTTTGTTAAATTTTCACTATTGGCGCACATAGTCTTTCATTGAAGGTCATTGGTTAATGTTGAGTTTCATACGTCTGACAATTGTTGTGCATCGTCAATTTACATATACTACATTTCTAGAGCTTCATATGTATATAGTTATGTCTGTATTTCTTCGATTTGTATGGATTTCGTTACGCTACATTGATCATTTTACTATCCTTTTTATTTCTTTATCTTTTTTGTAGTATAGTGATGAATCAGGCCTCCTACAGATAAATAAGTAATATTTACTTCTCGTCTTTTGGATATTATTAGAAGAAATATTAGCAAGAATGGCAACAAAATAAACTAATAAAAAAGGTATAGGATAATGTGAGTAGAGTATTCTAATTTATGTAATGTGGATCGATTGTTACATTTTAAGAAAAATTTAAATAGATATATTTTCTCGCCATGTGGAAAAAGATCCGTGTCTGTCACTGCATAGAGAAATTGGCAAAGTTTTATGACTTGCTGTTAACCTGAGACCAACCTTTTATATTGGTGCCAAATTACTACCAATTTCACTAGTATCAAGATAGTACCTTGCCATAAAATCTAGAAGGCCAGTTGCAGTTATGTAGAGTTACCTTTGGGTCATGCAGTCAAGCTAGTGCAAAGTTGCAAACAACTAACAACCTTTAAGTTCCCGTGCGGACTAAAGATGGTGCAATTTTCTATAGAGAAAATGAATGATTTGCTATAAAGAAAATGCATTAATCTCTATTTAGGACGCAGGCAGTTTCTCATCTTTTAGACAGGAGAGGATCTCTTTGAAGAAACTCTTAATTTTCCACTCTCTTTAGGAAACTCTTAATTAGCAAAACCACTAGTGCTCTCCGATTCCTCTGCAATGGCAACAGTGACAACTGCTCTTTCCTCTTCTGGAGATAGGAGGCACCAATTAAGATTTACTTATAAATCTTCCTCCGCCAAAACTTTCTCTCTCACACAGCCATCTACTCACCATTTCTGTTCTCTCTAATAATTTTCATCTTTCATTTGATAGAGTAACTCAATTTTGATCAAGTTGGCTAGGAAACGACTAAAATAAGGTTGTACTTGGACAGTTCCACTGGAGGAACTGTTGGGTGGATTGGATCTTTTCCTACTCCAACTTGATCATGCTACTATCCACTTGTGTCATTGCCTTGCCTTGCTAAGCATGCAAAATACTTCTTAATTCTATTAATAACCTATTTTCTCTACGTGCATAAGGATTGTGGTAGCCTGTGTTTTAGTATGTGTTTCCATGTGGGATGGGGGAGGCACATGTTTGTAAGGTTTATCTGAAGATCTTCCACCGACATCCATTCTCTGTTAGCGATTCTCTTGTTTCATGGCATAGGGAGAAAATATGATATAGTTGTTTGACGTTGTTTAGAGAGAAGATGTTCAGTATTTTATTTGACCTAGATTCAAATATTCAGTTTGATGAGGGCCATATACACTCAAAAGACGGGTTTATAGCTTCGTATCTTGTTATTTTTCAGTTTTTTTCTCTGCTTACTTGCAATTTTAAAGGTACTTATTATGAACCATCCTTTCCCAATCTTGACAGCTACCAGACAACAACAACAAGCCTTTATCCCCTTTACAATTTTCACTTTAATATTTAACATTTGTGATCTGGATGTATTTGTTTCAGGTATTGGTTGTTGGTGGAGGTGATGGTGGTGTTTTGCGTGAGGTGGCACGGTATTCCTCTGTGGAACAAGTTGATATATGTGAAATTGATAAGATGGTTGTGGATGTGAGTATAAACAACTTCTTGCCTAAAATGATGCTTATGTTTGAAGGGAAAAAAAATGATATTGTAATGCCATTTGCTCGTTGCTTCTAAATGGGAATCAACCATGTACCAACAGCTGATTTCTGTCACTACTTCATCAGTTTCTACTAATTAGCCTGGAACCTTTAATGCTTATGGATTCTGTACAACATCATGATTTTAATATGATTATGTTGTATCTTTTGTAGTGAATGTTGTGTGACCCGAACCGAGTTGACCCATAAGGTATGATATTAGACTGGACCTATTTGTCTTAAAAGGGAAATCCCTTGTTAAGGCCTGGACCAATCCCGATTATCTATACCTCGTGCTTCCACTTTCTATCCGATGTGGGACTAAACCTTATGATCAACTCCTCTTGTATTGTCCTCTATTACGAACCACCTTGAGCGCATAACCAGATGCGTGATACAATCCAACAATCTCTACCTTATCTTGTATCCGGATGAGCCCGAGCAACCACGAGATCAAACATATTGTCATCTCGTTATTCAAACTTAGAGTTAAACCGACACATTCACCCAACTTGAGCGCACCACTAGTAGGGGCCAACCACACGTCCTTCTCTACCTTGGACTTGGAGGCTAGACCTACCTTTGAAGCCAATTCATATAGTCCCTCTAACCTCCGATCATGACTTGCACCACCTTATCGGGATGCTCCACCTTAGGAGCGAACCCGTATAATCTCTCAAACCTTCAGTTCTGGCTTGGACCACCTTATGGAGGCGCTCCACCTTAGGACTAACTTGAATTTGATTATACGTATTATTAACATTTAACACAATCTCTCTCGAACTAACTAGAGCACCCAAACTAGCCCCTCGTAACCTTGCGTTCTGATACTATTTGTAGGAAATGCGGTGTGACTCGAACCGAAGTTGACCCATGATGTTATGATAATGGACTAGACCCATATGCCTTAAAAAGGGAAATCCCTTGTTAAGGCATGTACCAATCTCAATTATCTATATCTCATGCTCCCACTTTATATCCGATGTGGGACTAAACCTTGTGAGCAACTCCCCTTATATTGTCATCTATTGCGAACCACCTTGAACGTCTAACTGGATGCGAGATACAACCCACATCTTTGCCTATTTCGATACCCTGCGACATAATGTAATCATTACCTCGTTACCGTTTGTCGAAATTGTATACTATAAATTCATCGAAATTGTATGCTATAAATTCATAATGTTCATACATCACAATATTATTCCATTCAAAACTATATATTATTGATACTGTCTAAAAGAAAGTAAAATGAACAATAATATGTAATAAGTAAGATATAAGATTACGTTTTATGTATCAAATATTTTCCTATCTCTAAAATAGTTTGTTATTATTCTTTTGTTCTCCAAAATTAAGAAGTCCGAATCCGAAACCGCCAAAACTAACGAAATCACTGATACCGGAACTCACAAAAAGGATCTGAAACCAATTCTGGTACCCTGCGAACCTTAATTTTTCCACGCTTTCTGCTATTATAGGTTTGTAGCATGCCGAGTTTCCTTCTATAGGGGACTATAATATTCCATTCTCGTTGACCTACAAGCTACAACCATGCTGAGAGAGGAGGCTTAGGGTGTCAACAGAAGTGATTGTACTCTTGATGGTTTCAAATATACTTCGTTTCCTAAAACTTTGGCCAAAGTTTCTGGTTAAATCTTGAATCATGATCAGTGTTGGATCGTTATTGGGTTTTTTATCTTTTACAGGGAGAGCCATCATACATTTATAGGCCCTCTGCCTTAGAAGGTTCATTGATATGTTGTACCAAGTGCTTTATGTCATGCTCTTCATTTTTTGGGACTCTGAATCAAGGAAAACTTCTTGCAGTCAGTATTGACTTTGCCTTGGTAAAGGACTTCCGACTCCTTGTTCCTTTTTTTCCTCTTCTCCAGGAACCTCCTTTGTAGACTTATCTCAACCATTCTATCAAGGCACCGTCTTGAGAAGTATGTTGTTCATCACGGGGCTATCTCGGAGAATCTATTTGTTGCTTGAGGGCCTTCTAACATATGATTATGCTGTCTGTTTTAACTAACATATCTGTTACTAATTCTTATCGGAGTTAATTGAAGCAAGAGGTACTTAAAGCTGCAAGTCCTGCTGACAGGTAGCTGTGAGCTGTCAAGTTGCTGGGGCAAAGCAGGACAATTGACAGTAGTATATATAGCCACAGTTCTCTAATAAAATAAGAGATTGATCCCTTTCTTCGTTCTTGTATAGTCATGCTGATCATGTGCACTCAACTGAAGCTTCCATGATCAGTAGATAAACAATTAGAGACCTTCCTGGCAGGGGCGGATCCAGGACCTTTAGACGAAGGGCACCTCTCAGTATATGGAAATGCAAAATGATCAAACACAGTAGGAATACAATTTCATCACTAAAGGTTAAGTAGCCTGATGGTTGAAAGTTGGCCTTACATGGCTCAAGTCCTCAAATTGACTGAATTTTTGCTAAATTTTAAATAGTCTTTATACCAGAATTTCCTGCCAAATTTCATGGTTGCATGAGTCCCCCTTATGGGTTCTTAATAGCAAGGTTCACAATATCGGTATCGGAATCGGTTTCGGACTATTCCTATGAGTATTGGTATCGGCGATATCGGTAGTATCGGCGGTATCGTATCGGAGTATCGGACTTTGGTATCGGAAAACAAATAATTATTAATAAATTATTTACATTTAAAACATATATTTTATAAACTTAGGCATAATTTTAAGTATTTCAGCGTTATTTCTTAGTAGTTTTGAAATTATATGAAATAGTAGTCACCCTTACCGATTGGTTTTGCCGAATTGACCGGAACAAAGACCCCCAATGTCGGTATCGATCAATATTTGGTATCGGTCGGTATCGGATCGGAACATGCCAAACCGTATCGGTATCGGCCGTATCGGATCGGTATCGGCCGATACTTTAAACCATGCTTAATAGACCCAACCCTGCTTCCTGGCATTGCCTGCATATGGTAGGAATATGTCCGACAATAATGGATCCAATGAGCAGCTGGATACAATTTTGGTGTCAAACTGCAACGCGTTGTTGCTTGTCATCCACATGATGTGCACGCCAAATAGTGATTATGACTGCTTGTATTCTCCCAAGTTTCACTCAATCGTCCTCTACAGCTAAAGCCAATTTATGCACATTGCCGTTGCATAGGCTAAATATTCGGCTTCCTCCTCTTGTCTGAATGAGATTATATACGTGCTGCTTCTAAATTCCAATAAAAGCTTTTATATTGGAACCTTCTGGATGGAATTTGGTATGTTTGCCTATTGGTTTTCATGTCTTATAACTGAACTGGATCTTGAATACATCAGACTTTGTGTGTTTGTGTAGAACTAAACCAATCGTGAGATCTCTTTTGCTTGTAAGTTCGAAAATGGTACTTAACTTGACAAAGCTGTGTTGTTTCTTTCCTCCCAATTGTAGGTCTCTAAGCAGTTCTTCCCCAACTTGGCTCTTGGCTTTGAGGATCCTCGTGTGAAACTGCATATTGGCGATGGTAAGAAATAATACATCTTTTTTCTGAGATAATAGTATAACATTTAGATGCGAGCTGCCTTTGACCCTTGAGTTCTTGCATGACTACACTAATGTACCACAGTGGTAACCACCTGTAACTCACTTTTTCCAGTCTTGCAGACTGCATATAGAATTTTAGCTGTTTAATCCTGAAATGTTTCGTAAAATAGACTGTAGGAAGATTATGGAATCATGCTTGCCTTCTTTTGAAGTGAGGTTTTGCTTAACTGTATTGGAAGTTCAATATCACACTAACCTCGAGCTATGGTGAGCCTCTTATTTTGTCCCGAGAGTTTGTTCAGTCCCTCGAAGTAAAGTGTGTACGAACATATATGCTATTCATTTTTTGAATTTTCAGCTTGAATTAGCTCCATTATCAGTAGCATCCAAGAGTATTTTTCATCAATGTAATTATAGTGAGAATGCAATCTTTGTAACTTTCTAGTGCTTTTCACTTATCGTCTTACAAACTGGCAGGTGTTGCATATCTTAAGAATGCTCAGGAAGGCACTTATGATGCAATTATTGTGGATTCCTCTGACCCCATAGGTAGAAGTCTTTTGGAGTTCTTTTTTGGTTATGCAGCTTATGCTCTCCTCTAATACTTTTGCCTCTCTCTGATATCTTCTCTTTCATTTTTGTTGAATTGAGATCAGGTCCAGCACAAGAACTCTTTGAGAAACCCTTCTTTGAGTCAGTGGCCAGGGCTCTTCGACCAGGTGGGGTTGTATGCACGCAGGCAGAGAGCATATGGCTGCATATGCACATCATCGAAGACATTGTCTCTAACTGTCGTCAGGTCTTCAAAGGATCTGTTAACTATGCATGGACAACTGTTCCAACATATCCGAGGTAAATATTTCTTGACAATGATTGTCGTCTTGCTCATATCTTTCTTTTGATGGATCATCTAATATCTTTTTCGAGCCTTTGGTGATTACAGTGGAGTGATTGGCTTCATGCTTTGCTCTACGGAGGGACCGCTTGTGGACTTCAAGCATCCTGTGCATAAGATTGATGAAAATGATGTTTTAAACAAATCAAAAGGACCACTAAAATTTTACAATCCAGATGTATGTGTTGTTTCCTACTAGTCCTTTGTTATTTTCCAATTCTTTTTTCAATGACTCTCTTTGTTTGTACTTATAGTAGGTAGTCTTCTTTTTCTTTTTTCAGATCCATTCTGCTGCCTTCTGCTTGCCATCTTTTGCCAAAAAGGTTATTGATTCTAAAACTGCCCAGTAATCTTCTGAAGTAAATAAGCGACCTTTTGCAACTTCAAAGAACCTTCTGCTAGTAGTTGAACTGAGAGTAGGTGATGCCAGTAAAAGCTTAAACCTCCGTCGATGTTCTAGTGGTTCATGTAATTCAGTGGGCGCGACCATATTTTTAAGGATGGTAGCATCAAGTATAGTCCTTTGGATGTTAAATCTTATATTTTGCTCACTTAGGTCACTGTTATTTTGGAATTACTGTTATTCTGGATGTTAATCTTCTATATTTGACAGTTTCAAATTTTGGAATATCTATATTTCTTCCGTCATTGGCTTTTGGATCTTCCAATTTAGATACACCTATATTTCCTTGAGGATTAAGTTTCGAACTTTCAAGAACATTTTATGCAGTAGCGAACGTAAATAGCTTTGTTCTTTTACAGCAGCTGCAGCATAGCAAAATGGTGTATGTAATGCTACTGATTCCATTTTGTGTACTCTTCTTTGGCTCTTTTAGCTATGGAAACATCTTCTTTTGCATTAGCACCTCCAATTCACTGTAAAATTGTCGTCGGCTCTGCAAAGCAAGTCTCATCTTATCTATGCATTGTTAGATGAGCATGGCTAGAGTCTTCTGATCACTGGAACCCCTACAGAATGCTAGTAGTTTGTACATTGGGATTTTTGTTGTGTCTAATTAAAAAGTTAAATGTACTTTTTTCTGATATATTTTTTATGTATCTTGTGCATATTCGAGTATATGATGGGAGTAAATTTTGATAATATAAGTTATACAGAAAAAAAAAGATTAAAAATTTATTCTAAACCCTTATATATATATGGGTGAGCTTTATTTGTTGGTTTTGAGAATACTAAAATTTATTATTCGGTTTTGGATATTTATTATTCGGTTTTGGATTTCGGTGCATTACAAAATCAAAACCGAATAAGACTAATAAATTTTGTAAATTTTCTCAATTTTATGCATATTTTATCATTATATATTTTAAAAACAACAATTTTATGTGTTTTGAAGTCCAATTCTAATTTAACAACTAGTCCAACTTCGAAATACAATAAGAGTTTTGTTAACATGTGCCCAACACTATGTTTGGGAAGGAGGAAAAAGAGGGAAGAAAAAAATTGGGAGAAAAGTGGAGAAAAAAAATTAGGGTTTTGTTAACATGTGCCCTAACACTATGTTGGGAAGGAGGAAAATAGAGGGAAGGAAAAATTGAGAGAAAAGTGGAGGATAAATTAGAAGGTATGATGTTTGGAAATGGGGAAAAGAAAAAGGAAAAGAATTAGGAGGAAAATTTTTGGTAGGCCCCACCAAATTTTTTTTTTCCAAAATCGAGAGAAAAATGAACCTACATGAGGGGATTGGGTAAATTTACCTAATTACTCCCCAATTAATTTCTTCTCTTTTCCTATGTTGTGTATTCATATTTTCCTCTAGGTAAATCAAACTATCTTAATCTCTATTATTTTATTTTATTTAAATTTGATAATGATGTTATTTTATTTAGATAATCATTATGATGTAGTTCTATTTAAATTTGACAATGATGTAGTTTTATTTAGATAACCATAGTGATGTAATTTTATTTGGATAATTATGCAGTTTTATTTTAAATTTGATAATGATGTAGTTTTATTTAGATAATCATAGTGATCTAGTTTTATTTTTGATAATGATGTATTTTATTTTAAGTCAAATTGTCATGAAACTATTACCGTATTCCTATCTCGACGTTGCTAGAAATTGTTACCGGTCTATATATTTCTCTCCTCTAATAATGATGTAGTTTTATTTAGAAATCATAGTGATGTAGGTTTAAATTTGATAATGACTTAGTACGAGTTACGTATAAAATTTTCTTTGTCAATAACTTTGTATAAAAAAAATAAAATTTAGGTAGGTACGAAAAAATACATACCTAATATAGATATGCATGTATGTACATTTTCAATGTGAATGATCGTGTATAAAATAAAATAACTTTTTTGTTTATCAAAATTTTTTTTGTATAAAATAAAAAAATATAAACAAAAAGTATAAAATAAAATAAATACAACTTTTTAATTAAAATAAAATAACTTTTCGTTGTGTATAAAATAAAATAAAAGTTAATTTTCAAAGATAATGTGTAAATCTTTACATATTACTGCATTATCTTTGTAAAATTAATATTTGAGAAAGTCAGAGCTAATTATTAATTTTATCTATATTCCACAAACAAACGAAAAATTAGTTTCTTACTTTTTTTTCTACCTACTATTGGTCATCAAAACAAGGAGAGGTAAATTTAATTTTCCTTCCCCTCCATTTTTTTTCTCAAATTTTTCTCCCTCTCTCCCACAAAGTTCCCAAACATAGTGTAATGGCACATGTTAACACATCGATAAATGTGTGTTTTATATGGATATTTTTACAAACATATTTATCAATGCACATTACATTTATCAATACAAATTTTAAGTAGAAGGTGCATTATTAAATGTGCTGGTGAGAGTACCCATGTAAAACACACATTTACCAATGTATTAACATGTGCCCTTAGGACACATATATGTTAAGAATATCTATAATTATATGTATAATAATTGTCACGACCCGTACCTGGATATTCGGAAACGAGTACGTGGGCTACACCCAGCCTATGCCGCAGTATCAGCGGTAGAACGCTGTCAGGTACCCTATAAATCTCTACAACATCTAAATGATCCATAAGAACAATGTATTCAAATTACATCACAAACAGCTAAGGAAGATATGAATAGGAAAGATATCAATAACACTGAATCAAACAGAGTCTACAAATGAATATACAAGACCAGAAAGTATCGGAGACAAACCCGATAACGAAGTATAAATTATAAATACAAAGGCCTAGAACTCCCGGGAGACAACTCACGATGAATAGAACATCGAGATCCGTCTAAGCTAGCGTCATCCGGGCATAATAATTCCTAAAAACGTGGTTATCCAGTCAGGATTGGAGCGAAGTACATAACCCTAAAAGCAATTCCAGTGCATGGTAGAAAATATAGAGCTAGCAATAGAATAAAATACATGACATGCTGTAAAGAAAATCAGGAAAATAGAGAAATAGCATCATGAAGATATAAGGAAACTGAGTACACGAATAAGATAGTGAACATGGTAAACTGTAATAATATAAGTGATTTAGAGCATAAGACAGTTATGTGATTGGTTTAGGTTGTACATAATTATTCTTCGGTAACTCGATTATACGTGAAGGCATAATCGACGTATACATGAGTACACTAGAGAGATTTAATCACATAACTGCTTCTACTCCCCCCTATCCCAATCAATACACAGGGATCCGATCACGTTATGTTACGTACATGATTGTTAGTTTGAACATGAAGCACATGTGAGAACATGAGAGTATATGAGAGCACATGAGAGTACATGAATAATACAAGTACAAGGAGTACACGATATACATGATAAAATACATGAACATGAAATATCCGATGTACCCGATAAGGGGATAACATCGCATGACAAGATCCATATAGTACCAATCCGTGTTAACAATGTGTCAGCATCAAGTAAATTAGTATAGAGTAGGCAATATAGATACTATCATGATGAAAATGATCAGAGAGAATGTACTCACCTCGATTTGGTTGGAGTCGACGTGTGTGACACGAACGTGTCGATACGGGAGGTACAACGCTATGTGTCACGACCTGCACCCACTTTTCGGACGCGAGCTCGTGAGCAAGCCAGCTACGTATCGAGCGGACTCCAGCCCGACTCGAGTACGTATAAGCTGTCAAGGTCATGGGTATCATGTCTAATCTAAACTATATCTCAATCCACAGGAATCATATAAAACAAGACTGAACAAGTATGGGTCATGGTCTGCAGCCCATTAGCATATTGTTCGATTAGACTCCAAGAATGATATGAGTCTATAAATAAGCAGAGTATATCATGGTATGGAATATAAAGCACGAGAAGATAATAAAGAAATATCACAAGCAAATACCTGTATCATATATCGCAATCCTCTACCATCCTGCTCTGCTAACTAACTCCATGCAGTCGCTAAACCTAAAGAGATCAGCAGGTCCTCAGAGGACTAGCAAGATACATAAAATATGCCTATCTAACAGTTTAATCATGTAATAATATAACCAGGGTATAAACAGGAACTAGACAGGATACTGACATGTGGCTACTGACAGGAAGCTATGAACACGGATACGAAATCAAGTATACATAAATGAACTGCTGGAAGATCAATGGAAAACCAACTGTCGCCCCGAATGTGGACTCGCGGGTCAGTTTCAAGACAAGTCACCCTCGTCTTGTATGTGGACTCGCAGGTGCAAAGGACAACCCTCGCCCCGTGTGTGGACTCACAGGTTGTGGAAAAGACAAATGAATATCAGTTCACTCACACATACTTGCAGACACGACTCAGTCAAGATTCAGGTGAAGACATGATACGACCCAATCACGATATACGAGAGAACCAATCCAATATGAACTACAAGGCTAACCATGTACAAGGACTATAGCTACACTAGCATGCACGATATACAAATCACAAGTAATAACCAACTAGTAAAACTATATAATAACAGAAATATGCATGTAAATAAACTGTAGAGGGAGACAAGGTATACTTGCCTGGTGGTTGCACGCAGATCAAACAAATACATAGTCAACTGGTAAGCCATACAGTCCAAGTCATCGCAACTGTCTCCGAAAGCTGAAACAAACATTGCCAACATTCTCAGAATAGTCAAATTAGCTAGGATTGCCTGTCCTTAAGTCCAATTCTGGACACAGGAACAAAACGATAATTTTGGGCCAAAACGATGTCCGCCGTTGGACCCGCTTTGTACCAAAAAACGTGCCAGAGTCAATGGTCTCTAAATTCGTCAAACTATATGTCTACGGATCCGGTTTTCTGATACGAACCCAACCGTATGTCCAAAGTTGGATTTCGGTGGGCCGTGCACAAAATCAACCGTTGAGTCGGACCGTAGGGCCCGCAAAACGGCGATTTTGTCAACTGTCTCCGAATCGGACCAAACTTGGCATACAGGACCAAAAAAATGATACGGTCCTGTTGGCGTAAGTTTCGTCTCGATCTGACGAGCGTGCATGAAGTAATTGAAAAATTTGCACAGAGGTCGATACGATAAATTTTGACGGATACGCATCAAATTCGTTGCGCATACGCGACCAATTTGAATTCCGTCAAAGCCCACACGACCACGAAGCCGTTACGCACCTTTCGATGACATTCGGTTTGCGACCACGTCGCCCGGATTGGCGGGACGCATGTGGTATCGGACAATTTTCTAGTTTTTAAAACAGGTTTTCGGTCAACTTCGTAATCGAATAACTTTTTATCTGTTTAATGAAATTAGAATCTACAAGAAGGGTTGTGATATCCTATATGTTGTCTAAAAGTGTGTTCAAATAGTTTTCTAAAATTCTTATTAGACTGATCAGGGATCACCTTCAAACAGGAGCATATGCCAACCCAGTTCTGTGAATACCACAGTGGTTTTATGTCGACTTCGTGTCGATTTTGTGAATCGACCGATCGTCCCCGTTGGGATCTATTCATTAGGATCTCTAGAGGGTCATATGGGGTTCCTATAGCAACTTACGAAATTAGAAACAATGGAGAACACATGAAGAAATTCGGTCGAGAAGTGTACCTCACTGCTGTCGACAAACAGAGCAACGCTCTGTTTCCGGTCGGCCACCGCGGATTAGGCGACGCTCCGACGCCTGTCACGGTGGTGTAGGGCGGCACGCGCGATCGTCCAGAGGTAGAAAGTCAACTGGGGTGGCGTCCATGGTGGCGCGGCTAGGTTTTTCCTTGGTTTTTGTTTTCGAACTCCCCTCTCGGTTAAAACTGCATATATATACTACTTCTCTCAGTTTGGCTTATCATCAGACGCTCGGGCTGGGGAGCTTCCTGTGCGGGCCTAGGCTGGGGGCTTCCTTTGTTGGGTTGGGATTTTGACTTGGCTGGGATGGGGTTTTAGAGTCAGGCTGCTACTGTTGTGGGCCTTGCTAGGCCGGGCTGGGATGGGTTGCTGGGTTCCTATTCCTCGTTATTTAATAATAGCCCTATATATATATATATATATATATATATATATATATATATATAGACACACACACATATACATGTATTTTATATCTATACATACACACACACTTATATAATATAAATATATCTACGTACACATACACACATATATATAATCTATATATTTATATATACGTACACATACACATATTTAATATATTATATTTGTGCATAAATTATAAATCACATGATAAAAATTTCATATAACAATTAAATATAACCATTAAATATAACCAATAAAGTAATAATATTAAATAACAATCCCAACAAAATAATAATAATAGTAATAATAATAATAACGAAATTTAAAAAACCAATAATGGTGTATATACCATTTTGTACCGTCTAATAATCCTAAAAAATGTACAAGGCCTATCTTATACAAATATTATTAAATATCAACTAATAACAATATTTATAATATTTAATTAAGAATATTTAGAAATATTCATTAGATGACTAAAATGGAATATGACACAATCATACCAAAAATGCATCAACACGAATGTCATTGGACGTACCACATGACTATATGGGCTTGGGCTCAGTTCGGGTTCAGTTTTACTAGTTTGGTGCGACCGGGTCACCTAGACGTCAAATAATATTAATAATGAATAATTAAACTATTTATAATGGTCATGTCACAACTTGGCCTGGTTTTCCTAGTTAGGACATCTCTATGGCTCGGCCTTCCTTGGCATGGCTAATACACTGGTCAAGGCACGCCACTGCACTATCCGTGCCATGATTCCTAGTCGTCTGGTACTTCAAAACTCAACCATGGCTAAGGTCATCTACCATAATAATTATCTAATAAACTTTATAAAATTCTAAAATCACTATTTAAATCAAAAAAATATTTCGAGAAATTCTCCAGGAAGGGAAGCTACAAATCTACCCACCTTAAAAATAATTTCGTCATCGAAATTCTAATCCATAACTATGCCTTAAAATTCAAAGTCTACTATTACCTTAATCTCCTCAATTTAATTTCTAAAAATATTTTATAGCCTTCTCTAGTCATTTGGTATTTACAAAATCTCGAGGACTTCTACCCACCTTTGGTCACACTACTCCTCAAAATTGCGGTCACTAAAACCCTATAATCTTCTAACCAGTGGCTAATAATTCTACCAATAATATCTAGGACATATGGTATCTATAATTTCACATATCTACAAATAACCAATTATTCAATAATCAAGCAATATTCTAATATAACTTAAGAATCTCTGATGAATTCTAGACAGCACGATCATTCGTCACCCCGAAATAGGAAGGGACGAGAGTCAAGGGTACGGAAAGCAAGGAAGTATATTCGAGAGCAAATATGGAGTTTTCAAGGACGTAGAGAATTTCTAGGAGAATTTTCAAGACAGAGTGGATTGAAATTTCTAAGGATTTAGTCATAGTCGCAGGCTCGTACCAGTACAATTACGTAACCGGTACGATATGCTCTGACCTGCATGGGCCACCACAAAAACTTGTCACGACCCGCACCCACTTTTCGGATGCGAGCTCGTGAGCAAGCCAGCTACGTATCGAGCAGACTCCAGCCCGACTCGAGTACGTATAAGCTGTCAAGGTCATGGGTATCATGTCTAATCTAAACTATATCTCAATCCACAGGAATCATATAAAACAAGAATGAACAAGTATGGGTCATGGTCTGCAGCCCATTAGCATATTGTTCGATTAGACTCCAAGAATGATATGAGTCTATAAATAAGCAGAGTATATCATGGTATAGAATATAAAGCACGAGAAGATAATAAAGAAATATTACAAGCAAATACATGTATCATACATCGCAATCCTCTACCATCCTGATCTGCTAACTAACTCCATGCAGTCGCTAAACCTGAAGAGATCATCAGGTCCTCAGAGGACTAGCAAGATACATAAAACATGCCTATCTAATAGTTTAATCATGCAATAATATAACCAGGGTATAAACAGGAACTAGACAGGAAACTGATATGTGGCTACTGACAGAAAGCTATGAACACGAATACGAGATCAAGTATACATAAATGAACTGCTGGAAGATCAATGGAAAATCAACCATCGCCCCGAATGTGGACTCGCGGGTCAGTTTCAAGACAAGTCACCCTCGCCCCGTATGTGGACTCGTAGGTGCAAAAGACAACGTCCTCGCCCCGTGTGTGGACTCGTAGGTTGTGGAAAAGACAAAGGAATAGCAGTTCACTCACACATACTTGCAGACACAACTCAGTCAAGATTCAGGTGAAGACACGACACGGCCCAATCACGATACACGAGAGAACCAATCCAATATGAACTACAAGGCTAACCATGTACAAGGACTATAGCTATACTAGCATGCACGATATACAAATCACAAGTAATAACCAACTAGTAAAACTATATAATAACAGAAATATGCATGTAAATAAACTGTAGAGGGAGGCAAGGTATACTTGCCTGGTGGTTGTACGTAGATCAAACAAATACATTCAACTGGTAAGCCATACAGTCCAAGTCATCGCAACTGTCTCCGAAAGCTGAAACAAACATTGCCAACATTCTCAGAATAGTCAAATTAGTTAGGTTTGCATGTCCTTAAGTCCAATTCTAGACATAGGGGCAAAACGATAATTTTGGGCCAAAACGATGTCCGCCGTTGGACCCACTTTGTGCCAAAAAACGTGCCAGAGTCAATGGTCTATAAAGTCATCAAACTACATGTCTACGGATCCAATTTTCTGACACGAATCCAACAGTATGTCCAAAGTTGGATTTCGGCGGACCGTGCACAAAATCACCCGTTGAGTCGGACCGTAGGACCCGCAAAACGGCAATTTTATCAACTATCTCCAAATCAGAACAAACTTGGCATACAGGACCAGAAAAATGATACGGTCCTGTTGGTGCAAGTTTTGTCTCGATCTGACGAGCATGCACGAAGTAATTGAGAAATTTGTACAGAGGCCGATACGGTAAATTTTGACGGATACGCATCAAATTCGTCGCGCATACGCGACCAATTTGAATTCCGTCAAAGCCCACACGACCACGAAGCCGTTACGCACCTTTCGATGCCTTCGGTTCGCGACCACGTCGCCCGGATTGGCGAGACGCACGTCTTATCGGACAATTTTCTAGTTTTTTAAAACAGGTTTTCGGTCAACTTCAGAATCGAATAACTTCTTATTTGTTTAATGAAATTAGAATCTACAAGAAGGGTTGTGATGCCCTATATGTTGTCTAAAAGTGTGTTCAAATAGTTTTCTAAAATTTTTATTAGACTGATCAGGGATCGCCTTCAAACATGAGCATATGCCAACCCAATTCTGTCAATACCACAGTGGTTTTATGTCAACTTCATGTCGATTTTGTGAATCGAACGATCGTCCCCGTTGGGATCTATTCATTAGGATCTCTAGAGGGTCATATGGGGTTCCTATAACAACTTACAAAATCAGAAACAATGGAGAACACGTAAAGAAATTTGGTCGAGAAGTGTACCTCACTGCTGTCGACAAACAGAGCAGCTCTCTGTTTCCGGTCGGCCACCGCGGATTGGGCGGCGCTCCGGCGCCTGTCACGGCGGTGCAGGGCGGCGCGCGCGGTCATCCAGAGGTAGAAAGTCGACTGGGGTGGCGTCCATGGTGGCATGGCTAGGTTTTTTCTTGGTTTTTGTTTCCGAACTCCCCTCTCGGTTTAAAACTGCATATATATATACTACTTCTCTCAGTTTGGCTTATCATCAGACGCTCGAGCTGGGGAGCTTCTTGTGCAGGCCTAGGCTGGGGCTTCCTTTGTTGGGCTGGGATTTTGACTTGGCTGGGATGGGGTTTTAGAGTCGGGATGCTATTGTTGTGGGCCTTGCTAGGCCGGGCTGGGATGGGTTGCTGGGTCCTATTCCTCTTTATTTAATAATAGCCCTATATCAATATTATATATATATATATATATATATATATATAATATATATATATATATATATATATATATATATATATATATATATATAAATTTTTTTTTTGTTTTTGTTTTTTGTTTATATATATATATATATATATATATATATATATATATATATATATATATATATATATATTATATATATATATATATATATATATACACATATACATGTATTTTATATCTATACATACACACACATAAATGTATACACACACACACACACACACACACACACACACACACACCTGTGTGTGTGTGTGTGTGTGTGTGTGGTGTGTGTGTGTGTGTGTGTGTGTGTGTGTGTGTGTGTGTGTGTGTGTGTATACATTTATGTGTGTGTATATATATATATATATATATATATATATATATATATATATATATATATATATATACACACACACATATACATGTATTTTATATCTATACATACACACACACTTATATAATATAAATATATCTACGTTCACATACACACATTTATATAATCTATATATTTATATATACGTACACATACACATATTTAATATATTATATTTGTGCAAAAATTATAAATCACATGATAATAATTTAATATAACAATTAAATATAACCATTAAATATAACCAATAAAATAATAATATTAAATAACAATCCCAACAAAATAATAATAGTAGTAATAATAATAATAACGAAATTTAATAAACCAATAATGGTGTATATACCATTTTGCACCGTCTAATAATCCCAGAAAATGTACAAGGCCTATCTTATACAAATATTATTGAATATCAACTAATAACAATATTTATAATATTTAATTAAGAATATTTAGAAATATTCATTAGATCACTAAAATGGAATACGACACAATCATACCAAAAATGCATCAACACGAATGTCATTGGACGTACCGCATGACTACATGGACTTGTGCTCAGTTCGGGTTCAGTTTTACTAGTTTGGTGCGACCGGGTCACCTAGACGTCAAATAATATTAATAATGAATAATTAAACTATTTATAATGGTCATGTCACAACTTGGTCTGGTTTTCCTAGTTAGGACATCTCTATGGCTCGGCCTTCCTTGGCATGGCTAATACACTGGTCAAGGCACGCCACTGCACTATCCGTGCCATGATTTCTAGTCGTCTGGTACTTAAAAACTCAACCATGGCTAAGGTTATCTACCGTAATAATTATCTAATAAACATTTATAAAATTCTAAAATCACTATTTAAATCAAAAAAATATTTCGAGAAATTCTCCGGGAAGGGAAGCTACATTATGCTCCACAAGATGGTCCCAAATGATAGCACAGGCAGTTCTATTGAGTCCGGAATAGTCCAAATAGCCTAGTTTGGTATATAGAAGTCCAAAATTAGAATTTGGTACGATAATCGGTCAAGAAATGGAAATGACTATAATAGTCGCGATTTGTTTGGATATGTTTAGAGGAGAAATTGATTAAGAAATATAGTTAATAATATTTATCCAAAAATTTATAGAAAGTATCAATATCATCTTAGAGGCTTATGGCTAACTATTAACTTATAATACAAGCCCCTACTCATTAATCGAATAGTCTCTAGGGTTCATAGCCCAATTAATGAAATCAAAACGATTTATATTTATTTGATTTTAAACAAAAAAATGGTATGTTAGGCTCAAGGCCATAATATAAATAATAATAAGTATAACACTAGTATTATTAGTATCATACAAAATATTATACAAATACATAAACATATGGGCTTAAGGCCTACGACAATTCCAAAAATCACATATTAAGGACCCAAAGTCTAATCCAAATAACAATTAGACAAAAAGGGCTTAAGGCTCCTTCAAGCCTTAAACCAATAATCAAATTAACCCTATAACCTAATAAAACTTTTAGTGGGCTTAAGGCCCAATATTAATCATTCATTAATACCAAAATCTATTATATATATATATATATATTATATATATATATATATATATATATATATATATATATATATATATATATATATATATATATATATATATATATATATATATATTTTATATATATATATATATATATATATATATATATATATATATATATATATATATATATCAAAAGCCTAAAACATTATTTATTTGAATATCCGGGCTTAAGGCCCAAGCCCAAACAATTAAATTTAAGTAGTGAAATGGGCTCAACCCAAATCAAAGCTTCATAGTCCATTAATGAAAATAAAAAACCCTTATCAATAGTAGCTGATACTATTTAGCATACTTAATTGCTAAACAATCAAAATAGTAAGGGGGGGGGGTCTCTCAAGCTGCTGACCCAAAATTATAACCATTAATAGTAAATTAAATACTAAGCAAGAAGCAGTGCTACTCTCAACATTTAAAATAAAAAATTAATAAAAGAACAGAGAGAGATGAGGGTCTGATGTTGTTGCAAAACTCATCCCCATTTGATTTCCCCCAAAATACAATAAGAGGGAGAAAAGGAAGTCATTCTACAACACCTCTATTAAGCTGCGGAAAACTTTTCCTAAATTTTCGACAGAGAAATAGAGAGAGAGAGAGAGAGAGAGAGAGAGAGAGAGATGGGTCTCTGTGCCTTAAATTCGAAAGGGGTCAATGGTCATTGAACTCATCCCCAAAACTTAAATACCAAAAAAAAGTTCTTGATGCTTCTCTCTCTCTAATCCAAAAAGGATTCAACCAAACTAACTCTTATACCCAAACGAAAGGGAAGGAAAAGGGGTGATCGGCTTACAGCGGGGGGGGGGGGGGGGGGGTCGTTCGCTGGCGAGGGACGCGGTGGCCTGGGGTTGCCGAGAACGACGGAGTCTCGACAGCTCTGAAGAAGCAGCACCACGCGGAGGGGGTTGCAGCGCCGTACTGGGTCGCCGGGTGGTAGTAGTGGTGGTGGAGGCTAATGGTGGTGATATGAAATTTGGGGCCGGTGGCCGGCTTGGTGTGGTGAGGGACGCCGAGGTGGCATCGGCCATGGCTGTGGTGGCGGATTGGTACCGATGGTGGTGGAAGTGGTGGTTTAGTGGCTGCGACAGGGAGGCGGGGAGGTGTTGGCTATTGGCCGTGGTCGGGATTGCTACAGGAGATGGGGGTGGCGGCTGCTTTGATGTAGGAATTTTAGGTTTAGGAAAAATTTGTTAGGTAACATTGGAAAATGTGCTATTTGTAGGAGAGCGGGGAAACCCTAAAAATAAATTGTAAAATATAATAAAAATTAGGAATTATAGTGGAAATACTAACTACTAACTGCTAACACTAACCACTGACAAGTTGCTATTCATTAATTTGATTAGTTATTAAACTAAATAGTAGCTTTTAATTAATTAATTACTATTTTATTAGTAATTGTTAGGTAATTGCAATTTAGCTATTTCCCATCAAAGCCGTAGCCCACAATCCAAGCATAGGCTTGGTAGGCTAACGTTAGGACTGATATTGGCCCTAACCCGACGCGAGGGAAAACGAATAGCCAATAAATTGCCAAAAACCTTTAAACTAAAATGATTAGTAATAACTATTTTATTTGTAAAACATAACTTCTCTAATATTTCTCCATATAAAATAAATATTTATTTTATATATATTTTCTCGAAGTGGACAAAAAATTAAGTTAGTGTAAATATCTCACATAAAGTAGTTTTTTACCAAAACCAACGATCCAAAACTTCGATAACTATTTACGATTGAAAATATTCCCTCAATATAAGAATTGCACGATTTTCAAAGATTCAGAAAATTCTGAGATTTAAAAGATACACTTTTTTTGAAAAATCTAAGAAATCGACTAACGGAGGTTACAAATCTACCCTCCTTCAAGAAATTTTGTCCTCGAAATTTAAGGTTGGCAGAGGGATCAAAACACGATAGAGTTTAGTGAATAACTTAGGCACGATCAAAGAATGACGACTTGACGCGATTATGATATTCAAGTTCAAAATAACTTAGGCACGACACGATAAAATCATAATATGAACAATATTGTTCAGACACGATTTAGGAATACATATAAATCAATTTAGGCATGATCCTAGTCATGGCTAGCAGAATCGAAGAGAGAATTCGAGATTCAAGTGCCGAACAGTCAGTAGAGTTTAGGCTTGATGAAAATGAGGCTCAAGTCGCACATGCACGATTAAGATGAAATCTTAGTTATAACCAAGGATACAATTTAGGCACGATCAAGTTCAATTTAAGGTCGTATAGGCCCTATCGAAAATCAAATGAGCGTGATTAATTAAGTCATGAAATACAATCTGAGTTCAGACATGATTAAAATTTGGAACTGATCTAAGTTCACTTGGCACGATTTGAGATACGACTGTGAAAACCAAAACTTGGGCATGTTTTAGGAATGGAACCTAAGCACGAGTATCTACAGAATTGAATTCCGACAGGACTAGAAAATTGTTCAGACAATAATCAAAGTCCAAATTCTGGCACGACTAATAAATCATATAGTCGTGACCGAGGATCAAGGTTTTAGGCAAATTAGAAATAATATTCAAGTTATTTAAGCGCGAAGTCACGACTAGAAAAATCAAAATTGTTCAGTTACGATCAAATTAGGATCAAATCGAAGAATAGAATGATCAATAGGCTCCAGGCTCGATAAGATTAGATTCAAGGTTATATAGGCACGTCCAAATACGGAAACGACACGATTGGGCGTCGCTAGGAATAATGAAATATTTGGCACGATTTATGCTAAGGATTAAAACCACTTGATCACGAGTAGAATCAAGGAAAATTTTGGAATGACTAGAATCACTTAGGCACGATTTTAGGGTAGAGCGACGAAAGAATTTAAACCTAGTCATGATTAGAAATGAAATCTGAGCACGGATGACTAGAGAATCAAAATTTAGGCACGATAGAAAATTTATTTCGACATGATCAAACTCAAATTCTGACATAAAAAGTTCATAATCAAATCAGATAGTCGTGATCAAGGACCAAAAATTTTAGGCACGATTCAGAGGCAATTTAGTACGCATAGTCATGATCGTTAAAATCACGATCATGGGATTCAAAGTCGTCTAATCGTGCCAGTCATCTAGGCATGACTAAATATGAGGATTTCAGATATAATCAGGAAATTAAATCATGGTTAGAAAAGAGATTAGATACGAGTGTTAAAATCCAAACATGATCATAATTGAAATTCGACACGATCATAGATAAGGTCAGTCCAATCTTGGTCAACAATATTTAGACATGATGAAGAATATAATCGTAGTCCAAGCACGAGCAAAATATTGATAGAGATCCAGGTCACGATGGAATTTAAATCAATTGAGTACGATCAAGGATTAAGAATGTTGGTACGATAAAGGGGACCAAAGTCGATTGGTCGTAATCAAAGAAAATTAGAAATTAGTGATATTTAAACTTAAAGAATGATTCAAGGATAGAAAAAATAAATTCCTTTTTACTAGGATATGACATCAAAGATAGGATTGCAAAAATGAAGTCAAATCATCTCACTCTACTACTACCAAGTTTATCTGATCATCATTTGCCAATTATACCTTTATTTCACAAGTCCAAATATAAAATCAACCTTTATACGACTACTACAAAAATTATAATCTTCCGTCATGAAGATTGAACCCTACTATAATACTATAGGCTTGACCTTTATTCCAAGGTTACTAACCCATGAATTATATTCTTTGTTAGAACTCAATCCCCTTTTTTGACTTGGTACTACACTATCAACTTAATCATCTTTAAATCCAAATTCCTCCACCTCGTCCTAAATTGGATCCAAAATCTCTAAATCAAAGTTTATGAAATCCTTGAACATGTTCAAATCACACTCCTCGTATTACTCAAATCTAATACTATTATGCCATATAGAAAATTAATTTCCATTATAAATCAACATTCACATTTTCTTCAATGTACACCTTCAAACATTATCCTTATAAATTTAGAATCCTCACAAAAATCTCTAAGAGTTTCCTTTAACTCAATAACATTGTGTTCTCCCTGTTCCTAGTCATTCTCTTACCAATTTGTGTTCAATTTTGTATCATCACAGCATGCGGTTAAAATCTCTTCTCTATTATTTAAATTCCTAGATTTGGTATCATAACATTAATTCAAATATGAGATATCTCAAGAATCAGTAACCTAAAAATATCCCGGTTCTCAAAATAATTCAACCTCGAATATCCTTGTTAGTTTCTAAAAATATAACTATAAGATATTACAGTTCTCACCATTAATGTATATTCTACTGTTCTTCTTACTCAAAATCCTCCTACGCTCTTTCCAAAATAATCTATACCCAAAATAACCTCTCTAGTGTAATCGTTTTCAAACTGATACTATCGGTCTCTTCTTGTCTCTAATCTCGGTCATATTTTCTTTCACTAATTCTATCATAATATCCAATGCTCTATACTCCTACCAAGATCACCATTGATGACAATTACATCCTTTTCCGAACTAGATGATTACGATGCTTTCTCAGCCTTTCCAAGGTAAAGAGGTACGAAAATTTGAAAGGATTTTAAAGTGTATCTGACAAAATTTGATGCGAGATAGTTGATCGATGTAATTAGGACAGAGTTAATTAAGACAAAAAATAATGGTAAAACAAGAAAACAATGGTAAGATAAAGAAATAATGATAAAATTTATTCTTGCTCATCTGGTCATAACGAAGTGAACCGATTTAAGATATGACCTGATAACCATACACGTCTTCCTGAAATTATGTTGCCAAAATTTTTGCTACGCCAGTAAGCATAGCTGCAATAAACGATAAAGTCCATAACTAAGGTATATACCCTATAATCATGTTATTTAGAATTCTTACCACGCCAACCGGTATGACTGTAAGAAAATCTAAATTCCATAATTAGGATAAGTATATCCAAAATCAGGCTCTATTCCTTGTCATGCTAGCTAGTATGACTGTGATAAATTCTAAACTCTATAAATAAAGCAGACATTTACCTTTCTCACCGTCCTCATCAAATATGCTATCAGAATATACCTTAATTCATTCCGTAAAATTTATCTCAATACAAAGTCAAAGTCAACAACGAACACTAGGAAATCAATTTCAACAATGAATCATGGAAGAGTAAATGGAAATAAGTGGAAACATATTTCGAGATAGAGTTTAAATAGAGGTTCTCAGGGGTTGTCCAAAAGGTACTATCTTGGTCAAAATTCAAAACTCCTTGAATATAGCCTAAAAATAATCCTCCTCCTTCATATAAGGTTGGCTAATCATGTTCTTTTCTCAACCAAAATGGTTATATATTCAACTTCTACTTTCTAAACTCATCCTAATGCAAGAATATGGTTGGATAAGAGACATATATTCAAAATCAGGATGAGAAAAAGCAAGTGAGAATAGGCTCAAAAGAGTTTCGAAATAAGATTCTCAAGGGTCATCCTTAGAATCTATCAAGAGTTCCTAATATGTGATTGAGTACCAAAATCCTAAAATATTCTATGACTCAAATCCTAATCCTAGGACAGGCTCGCAGTAGTATGGCTAAGCCTAATTACTACCACGACTTTACAATAGTTGCAAAGACTGACCTGCATGGGCCACCACAAAAATGTGTCACGATCCACACCCAGATATTCGGGCACGAGTACGTGGGCTACGCTCAGCCTACGCCGCAGTATCGACAGTAGAACGCCGTCAAGTACCTAATAAATCTCTACAATATCTAAATGATTCATAAGAACAATGTACTCAAATCACATCACAAACAGCTAAGGAAGATATGAATAGAAAAGATATCAATAACACTGAATCAAATAGAGTATACAAATGAATATACAAGACCAGAAAGTATCAGAGACAAATCCAATAATGAATTATAAATTATAAATACAAAGGCTTAGAAATCCCTGGAGATGGACCCAAATGATGGCACAGGCAGTTCCATTGAGTCCGGAATAATCCAAATAGCCTAGTTTGGTATGTAGAAGCCCAAAATCAGAGTTTAGAACGATAATCGGGTCAAGAAATGGAAATGACTATAATAGTCGCAATTTGATTGGATATGTTTAGAGGAGAAATTGATTAAGAAATAGAGTTAATAATATTTATCCAAAAAATTATAGATAGTATCAATATCATCTTAAAGGCTTAGAGCTAACTATTAACTTGTAATACAAGCCCCTACTAATTAATCAAATAGTCTCTAGGGTTCATAGCCCAATTAATGAAATCAAAACAATTTATATTTATTTGATTTTAAACAAAAAAAATGGTATGTTAGGCTCAAGGCCATAATATAAATAATAATAAGTATAACACTAGTATTATTAGTATCATACAAAATATTATATAAAAACATAAACATATGGGCTTAAGGCCTACTGCAATTCCAAAAATCACATATTAAGGGCCCAAAGTCTAATCCAAATAACAGTTAGACAAAAAGGGCTTAAGGCTCCTTCAAGCCTAAAACCAATAATCCAAATTAACCCTATAACCTAATAAAACTTTTAGTGGGCGTAAGGCCCAATATTAATCATTCATTGAAATCAAAAATCTATTTATATATGTATATCTATTATATATATGTGTGTGTATATATATATATATATATATATATATATATATATATATCAAAAGCCTAAAACATTATTCATTTGAATATCCGGGCTTAAGGCCCAAGCCCAAACAATTAAATTTAAGTAGTGAAATGGGCTCAGCCCAAATCAAAGTTTTATAGTCCATTAATGAAAATAAAAAAAACCCTTATCAATAGTACTGATACCACTTAGGGCCTGTTTGGTAAACGGTAAGTGGTGGAAGATTTGGATTTAGACTTTCAAACATGGAAGAAAAATAGAAATCCATGTATTTTCTTGTCCCCCTAGTAGGGGACAAAGGTGTTTGGTTAGGGTAAGGAAGTGAGAAGTGGGAAGTAAAAAAGTATGTAATAATAATAATAATAATAATTATTATTATTATTTAAATTAATTAAAATTAATAAAAACATTTAGTGAATTAGTTAATTAGTTAATAATTCTAATTATATAATAAAAAATATAATATTAATTTAATAGTTTAATCTTCTCAATAAATTTAATACTTAATTAATTAATACCAATTAATATTATTAAATATATATTATGGACTGAGCTGTTACGCATGTAAATACCAATTAGTCAGTTGGGAAGAGAAAAGGACGCATGTTGGGAAGAGAAACATTTCATTCCCCAAAAAAAAAAATTCTTTGCTCTTCTTTCCCTCCGATCACCTTCCCTTCCGTCCAAGGCTCTAAGCCTCTTCTTCCCCAGTGATCTTCCTCCTCTTCCTCGCAGATCTCCTCTGGCAAGAAAACAGCGACGGCGTGGCGGATCTCACAGCCGCTCCGCGCGGCGGCGGCATGGCAGATCTGAAGAAGACGGACTCGTCGGGACCGGCACGGGCGCCTCGACGGAAAAGGCCGAGCTCCGGCCAGGTATACTTTATTTTCCATTACTCTTAATTAGTTACATAAATAAAATTTTCATAAAAAATTAGAAAATATCATTTCCCTCCCACATCCAGATGGGAGGAAGGATGTTGAGAATCGAATTTTAGGAGGGGACAAAGGGGACATGAACTGCACTTTCCTGCCTATTTCCAAATCTATTCTCAGTTCCTCCTCTACCAAACAGTGGGACAACCGAATTTTGGACAACTTCCAATAGAAAGTGAAATTCCAAGCCTAAATCCCGTTTACCAAACATACCCTTATTGTATTTGAGGGAAATCAAATGGGGATGAGTTTTGCAATAGCATCAGACCCTCCTCTCTCTCTGTTCTTTTATTATTATTTTTATTTGAAATGTTGAGAGCAGCACTGCTTCTCTCCCCCTCGTTTTGATTTGGGATTTAGATAAGCAGCCTCTGCTGCTGCTTAGTATTTAATTTACTATTAATGGTTATAATTTTGGGTCAGCAGCTTGAGAGACCCCCTATTACTATTTTGGTTGTTTAACAATTAAGTATGCTAAGGGTCTGTTTGGTAAACGAAATTTAGGCTTGGAATTTCACTTTCTATTAGAAGTTGTCCAAAATTCGGTTGTCCCACTGTTTGGTAGAGGAGGAACTGAGAATGGATTTAGAAATAGGCAGGAAAGTGCAGTTCATGTCCCCCCTTGTCCCCTCCTAAAATCTGGTTCTCAACATCCTTTCTCCCCATCTGGATGTGGGAGGAAAATGATATTTTCTAATTTTTTATGAAAATTTTATTTATGTAACTAATTAAGAGTAATAGAAAATAAAGTATACCTGGCCGGAGCTCGACCTTTTCCGTCGAGGCTCCCGCGCCGGGCTCGACGAGTCCGTCATCTTCAGATCTGCCACGCCGCCGCCGCGCAGAGCGGCTGTGAGATCCGCCACGCCATCGCCGTTTTCTCGCTGGAGGAGATCTGCGAGGAGGAGGAGGAAGATCACCGGGGAAGAAGAGGCTTGGAGCCTTGGACGGAAGGGAAGGTGATCAGTGGGGAAGAAGAGCACAATTTTTTTTTTTTTTGGGAATGAAACGTTTCTCTTCCTAACTGCGTCCCTTTCTCTTCCCAACTGACTAGTTGGTATTTACATGCGTAACATCTCAGTCCATAACTATATTTAATAATATTAATTGGTATTAATTTAAGTATTAAATTTATTGAGAAGATTAAACTATTAAATTAATATTATATTTTTTATTATATAATTAGAATTATTAACTAATTAACTAATTCACCAAATATTTTATTAATTTTAATTAATTTAAATAATAATAATAATAATTATTATTATTATTATTACATACTTTTTCACTTTCCACTTCTCACTTCCTTATCCTAACCAAACACCTTTGTCCCCTACTAGGGGGACAAGAAAATACATGAATTTCTATTATTCATCCATGTTTGAAAGTCCAAATCCAAATCTTCTACCACTTACCGTTTACCAAACAGGCCCTAAGAGGGAGAAAGGAAAGTCATTCTACAATACCTCTATTAAGCTGTTGAAAACTTTTTCTAAATTTTTGACACAAAGAGAGATGGGTCTCTGTGCCTTAAATTCGAAAGGGGTCACTGGTCATTAAACAAATCCCCAAAACTTAAATACCAAAAAAGTCCTTGATGCTTCTCTATCTCTTATCCAAAAAGGATTCAACCAAACCAACTTTTATACCCAAATGAAAGGGAGGGACGAATGGGCGATCGGCTTACAGCGGGGCGGGGTGGAGGGCGTCGTTCGTCAGCGGGGGACGCGGTGGCCTGGGGTTGTCGGGAATGACGGAGTCTCGACGGCTCTAAAGGAGCGGCGCCACATGGAGTGGGTTGCAGCACCGTGCTGGGACGTCGGGCGAGCTCGTCGAGGCACGGCTCGACAGGTGGGGGGCACGAATCTGGGTCACAGGCGCGACAGTTTCACGTGCGGCCATGCGGGAACGACGCGAAGGAGGCGCGACTCTCCAACAAGGAGGCGGAGGAGACAACGGCCGACCGGTGGGCTACAGTCGGGTTCAGGTTCACTCCATCTCGCTCTATACTCTCTCTATAAAATGGGTGGTGGCGATGGTTACGGTGGCCTAGGGCGACCAGGCTGGTGGGATTCTTTCCCATTAGTCCTGGCATTTGGTCATTTCGAGAGGATTGAGACATTTTCTAAGAAGATTTCAGAGATTGCAGAGGAAAAATTAGGGAAGAACAGTAGGATCGGGAAGAGGAATTTTATAGAAAGCTTGAGGAAGAAGAAGTTACAGCTATATGGAGAAAATACATATTCATCAGTATCCTTTTTCCTGCTATTACATTGCATTTATATATGAATACTCCTACAGTTTTGTAACGCCCCAGTCCCAAAATACTTAGGGCTAGGTACGTATCCATGCCAGCTGTATACATACGAAGTAAACTCCAATGTATGGATCCCCGTATATATACATAAGCTGTAAAATACAGTAAAACTATGATAACTAAATCCTATCCACTAGATAAATAAATGATATAAAAGCAACTTTGAATTTGTCATGTATACAATCGTTGGGCGGAGACAAAGTCCACTACCAACTATCTCAAATAAAATGGACAAGAAGGAATAGATGAAATAACAAGACGGGCCAGGTGCAATCATCTTCGAAAGGATGGAGAAGATCACGGCCCGACTAGAACACCTGCAATATCACAGAAGCACACAAACCTGGAGAGATAACCAGGTCCTCAGAGGGACGTAACAAGATACATAAAGAACATGCCATAATAAACTGAATATAATAAGTCACAACCCGAAATAAGTGACAAGACGATAATAAGGTAATCTAACCGTACTACAGTATTTATGCAGTTAAGAACAAACCTCCAACGCATGGGCACTCTGGCTCAGTAGCAGTAATCTCAGGTATGGCCCATCAGGATACCAGGGACCTCAAAGTATAACATTCATCGAATGTCAGAGGCCAGCAGTAAATCAGTATCATGATCCAGGACCGTATCTCCTGCGGAGATAACCGGCAATAGGGAAGTGCATACTTGGCCCATACGTTAAGGAACTGTTCTTCCCACCCAATGTCTAACAGAGTCACATCCATGACTCACATACCTCTACTAACTGCTAAGTCTCCTAACATGCCTCTATTAGCAGTTAGCCCTAACGCATGCACATGGGGGATCAGTCCACACGCAAGTACCTCTACATGCTACTCATCTCACACATCATCGTGGTACAACTGTGTCAAGGTATATGCAATACACTACAAACGATAGTCTCTTAACTCTAGGTCCACATGCAAATCAAAGGATAATAACAAAGTATATCTAATATCACTGAGCAGACAGTAAGCCAAGAACGGTAAGAACTGGAAATAAATGAGTAGTGATATGTAATAAAATGCAAGCTAAATATAAATAGTATAATGGCAAGGTATATTGCCTGATTCTGTGCTGTAAATATGAAACACCGCTCCTGCGTCCACGCCTCCGGAACCCGACACTCCTAGATAATTAATTAACTAAATTAAGTCACTACTTATGAAACTTACGATACGACTTAATTAGTCAAATTAATGTGTTAAAATTATATTCAATCTCTCATGGAACCATTTAGATCCATACAATCACACACAGGTTCCACGAGACATTGAAACATAGTTTTAGGGTTTCTAACTTTTAATTAGTCGGTTATGCCCCTACTTCAATAACATACTTAAAAATCATATAAAAATCATAAAAATAATATTTAAACTAATTTTTTTACAAATTTATCTCTAAAATTCCAGAATTAATATTTCTAAAGATATTTATGACTAGTTGATTAATAAGTCAGCTAGTCTACCCGAAACTCGTCCGAAACATAGTTAATGACTCAAAATTTATAAAATAATCAAAAATATATTTTAAACAGTAATAAAATAACTTATTTCATAAAATAATATCAGAGTTACAAGGGTTGATTTATACTACAAGTTTGGGACATTCTAGGTCAGCTGGTTACCCGAAATTAGCTAGTTTTGACCTACAATTTTCTCGACCAGATTTGAGTTGCTAAAATTATGGAAAAATACTTAAAAATCCTAATTTATGTATATGAACACATATAAATTCAGTTTCAAAAATATGCACCAATAACTCATAGTTCCTTCACAATGGGGTTAATTTGATCATACCGACACATGAATATTATGCCTATATTTTATGAAATCTTTATGGATGATTATACCTAACAAAAGCCATCAAAATATGATTTCTAAAAAATTAATAACATATTTTTTATAGAATTTTAGCAAAGATTTTTAGAAGAAAAGATTAGGGTTCTTACCAAAGATTCTTGCTAGAAAGGGTGATGATGACTTCTCTTCACCAGAGCTCTAATCTTTTTCGCTATCATCGCTTGCTAATCCTCTATTGGTGAGTATGAGAGAGTTTATAATGGCTATAGAGGATTGGACGGCGGAGATGGAGTTTTTAGGGTTTGTTTTGAGGGGTTTCGGGGATGTATGGTGGAGGAGATGAGTTTTTGTGAAGGATTGAGAGATGTGCAATGGAAGAGATGATGTATGGAGACTATGGAGAGTTTGTTGCTGCCAAAATTATGGAGAGGGAGAGAGTTTTGGTCGGCCAAAGGTGAGGGAGAGAAAGATTAGGATTTGGTTGAGATTTGGGATAAGTTGGTATATTTAAACGTATCCTTAAATGAATTTTAAGCAATCTAGGATTTAAATCCTATTTAATTTGATGAATTTGGCCATGGGAGGGTTGCTTGGCCGAAATTATCATGGTGGGGGTCCACTTGACATGATTTGGTTGTTTGGTGAGTTGGCAAGTTGATTGGATTGAGGATTTAAAAAGGGGTTTCCTAATATAGAACTATTTAATTCTATCTATGTAATTACACTAAAAAAATCTGAATCAAATACAAATAAATATAATTATTAATATTTATTAATGCCCAATATGCCTTCATAGGGTTGGGTTTGGCTTGGAAGAGGTTTGGGAAGGTTTGGTGCAACCGGGTCTCCTAAAAAGTCATAAAGGCTTTCTTAACTAATTAATTAAATAAAAATGTAAATTGTGCCATAATTTGAATGGTTAACATGCAATAGATTACAATATGACCATGGCATTCCTAACATGGCTAGCATACTAGTTAAAGCACCCGACTACGCTAGATATGCCATACTTTCTAGTCGCCTTGCATATTCAAACTCAACCATGGCTATAGTCCTTTTATATAATATAAATAAGATAAAAATAAATTAGAATTAAATAAAATCCAAAAATAATTTAAAGATTCCATTAAATTATAAGGGATTTTACATCCTACCCAACTTATGACAATTTCGTCCTCGAAATTAAAAATAATCATAATATCAAGAATTGCGAAATTTTGTACGGTGGGAGTGTAGGTACGTCAAATTGTAGCTCTTTTTTTTTTGAAAGGATGGAGGGGTGGTTGTCATAGAAATCCCAATTGACCTCATATTCTATAAGATGGGGTATGCTTCCTTCCAGACTCTACCCAACTTATAGAAGTTGGCCACCCGTAAAGATCGCCATCATTACAAGACTTTAAGGAGGACAATTTCTAGGGAGGGGCACGAAAATAATGGACACTTCTGACCGTAGTCTTTGATTCTAAGTGAGCCTCGATAATACCGTGACGTTCTTGGTCAATAAAAACTATAAGAAAGTTACTACAATCAAACATTGTCACTCTAGGGGTCATGCTTTTGACAAGCTAGTAGCAACATCTTGTTTGAATATACTAAGGTGTGTCGGTTCAGAAGGATTCGTTCCACGTCTAACATGGGAAACAAAGAAGTGAGCTTAAAAACTTAGGGAAGAAAAATTTATGGCCAAGTGATGAGAATCAAAAAGAACCTATAGAATATGAATATGCAAGTGTTTTGAAAACTCTAAGTCAAAACGACTAATATGTGTGGGCTGATGTTTAGTGTTGTATAGGAGGCATGCACTTGCTTGTTGGAAGGCATATGTCATAGGTGTGCTATGTATTGCATAGATCTTGAATATTCAGTTTAGTTAAGAGAATGGGTCGATATTTGCATAGGTGAAATCGAATAGATCGAATTTGGGTCTCTATGGTTTGTTTTGAGAAAACAATGTGTCATATACGTGGTGTAATTTAAATAGAGCACTGGAAAGTTCGTTTGCGTGGGACATGTATGTCATGTGATTAGCATGATTAGTCTAGTTCATGAGTGTGAACTTTGTCGAAAGAAAGAGTCTAGCATTGTGCTTCAATTATCAAAATCACGGTCGAGGGTATCACATGATACGAATATGGGTCGACGTTATGAACCATTGTATTATTAGTCTAATTGGAACCAATCATTTCCAACCACTTGCTAATTCCAAAATCTTATATTTCTTAGAGAGGCTTGCGATCTATTTGTCTCAAAAATTTACTATTGATTTAAACAAAAATGATTCTATGATTGACTTGAAGAATTTAGGTTGCAATCTGTTACCGTAGTTATCTAAACGCACGAGCAAAGGGATATAAAATAAAAAATAAAAAATCATTTCATAAATTCCATACAGACAGAAGAACGGTCACAATTGTAATCCCATTCTGAGAGGTAGAGTAGAATAAGTTCAATGTTCTACCCAACTTATAGAAGTTGGTTAATCGGGGAAAGCACAATAATAGGGCTTCTAAGAAGGTCAAATTTCAAGGAGGTATAGGAAGTATGAGATATTTCCAATCATAGTCACAGACTCTATAGGAAGTCTAGGTATTATCTATTTAATATGGCCCATATATTAATTATGTTTGGTCAAGACAGTATGAGAGGTCTTGGTCAAGTATATCCGGAAGCAAGTTGGTACTGAGAGATGCATAACATAGGCTATGAAGAGATGCAGTTACGAAATCTATGGAAGGTGAATTAGTGAGCCAAGAGATGGGACCTACATAATAGGGGTGAGGGCCTATTTCATCAAGTTTGGTTTTATAGTCCCAATATGGCGATGGGCTATGATGGGTTTAACTGAGTCTCAATAGGTTCCCTAATTGGACTTCAATCTTTGATTGCATGAACTTTAGATTTTAATCTATAGTAGCTGGACAAAATTTTGTAGAATTTTAAACCATCCCTATTAGGTTAGAGTAATGTAGAATAGGTTCAAATTCAAGTGGTTGGGCAAATTTTCCGTCGGGTTGGTAGAATAGGTTCTGTAAGTCATGAGATGCGCCTTCCATGACTTTTGTGTTTAAGTAGCACACAAGGCCTCTATTGAGTGGCACACTAGTGGCATGTGCGTAGAGGGCTTCGAGTAGATCACAACCGTATATTGGACCAAAAGATTTGAGCTAAGGTTGGATCTCTAACTGCAGTCCGAAAGTACATCGGTGTTATGGTAAGGGTTATCGCTATTCCCTTTTGACCTGAAAGTCGTATCATAATAATAGAGTCCAAGAAGATGTGTTTGTGTGGGACATGATATGTCTACTTGAAGGTAGATTCGTTTAAGTTTTGCATATAAATTTTGTTAGAAGGTAACAGCTAGTATTACACTTCAAATATCAAAGTCACGGTAAGGGACACCAAAAGATTTAAAAAGAAAGTGGGAGTTCACGAGTCACTAATTTATCATCCTAGTGAGAACCAATTTACCTCAATCAATCGGTGATCCCCAAATTCCTAAAAGTAAGAATAGCTTACAATCTATTCACTCTAGAGACTAGGATATGATTTTAGGAATAATGAGGTTAGGAATATTTGAGTCGCGATATCGTACCTTGACATTTGGTAATAATAAGTCACGATGTGATTGATAACATGATAGGTAGTTGTGAATCAGTTTCGAGGATTGTACCCCTGAGTCCTAATAAATGGAAATGATCGCGTACAGTGGTACCTGAGTCGATAAGATGGAATGACCCGCTTGTCCATGGTATACGAGAGTCTATCGGTGGAATAACGAACTCTAAAGCACGTCATGGGAAAGATCCCTAACTACTAAGTCGTGAATTTCTATTTGTGTCAAACCTGCCAGACTATAGTCACAAGCATTCTAGAGGTGTTAAATGTAGTGCTCATGTATCACTTGTTGATTACTAATACAACATAATGACGGGGCGTCATGCTACAGATTTTGGCTAAACTGGTGAATGTGTTGTTCTAATATTATGTCACTTCTTTGATACTAGAATTTTGTACCTAAAGCAACATCTGCTGAATCTCTAATCTTGGAATGGGTGTCTACCATAGTCCTTGCAATGCTTGTCCTTGTTTTGGTCTATTCTTCTCTGTCTAAACTATAGGGGCCTAGTCAAGTAAGGTTTGAGTTAAGGCATACGGGTTGCTAGTTAAGCCAAGAATCAAGATGAATATTTGGAGACTCACAATAAATAATTCCTAGAGATTAGATGGTCTCATAGGTTTATGGTTTTACCCAAGGGTAAGATCTTACTCATCTTTCAAGCTCAAATGACTAGAAGGTCACGATATTACTATTAGGTTCAAGGAAAGGACGAGCAACTTTAGGCAAGGTCGTAGTTATATGGCTTGGCCGATGGTTGCTATACTTGTGCATATAACTACCATGGCCATAGGGATACTCTGTATTTATCTATCAAATACGAGCGTTCGTCTTTCCAATCAGTGAAAGACAAAAGCAATAAAGAGTTCAAGAAAGATATCATTGAATACAATTACGTAATTCAAAGGCGAATGTGTAATTCAAGAGAAATTGTCAATACAGTCGCGGATGAGATCCTAGATACCTCTATATCTCAATCCATGTGGGATAATCATATGAAGAGCGAACCAAGTGTACTATGGTTGATCAAACCATAATATATTGATTCTAATTAGACAATATGCTTGTGGGCGTCCCCAGTATACATATGTCCTGAACAAGCTCGACAAAGAATAAGCTTGCAAAATTAGGCTATAAATAGCATCGTCATTCATGGTAGTTTAAAGTATAAGTATGGGAGAATACGTTGAAAGCAGTAATAAATAGTTCGAGTTTTACAAGGATCTAAGTCTTATCCAGTGTGCTTGCGTATACAGTCGTCCTACTGGTTCTTGTATTAGGCCTTAGTTGACCAATAGGTATGGGCTACAAAATCTCTATATTCTAGGTAAACATCTCTCCTACACTAGCATATAATCATTATCACTCTGTTACACTTTAATACTAGGTTAAAAGGATACGGGTGGTAGGTTGTAGTCATACTACTCAACTTATAAAGTCAACTAATAGAGTAATTGAGGAATATAACACGTATACTCGTATGAGTTATCTCCTACCCTCCCTATTTATCATGAAAGAAGATAAGATTTATAGTGAAAGGAATCAAGCAGAAGAAAGTCAAGATAATCGGACGAGAGTTCGAGATTTGGAATTGAGGAACGAAGTCAAACTTGTGGATGAGATTCCTATATCCTAATCCTATATGCAGGTTCACATCGGTACAGTAACGTAACCGATGTGACAAACTCGACCTGTATGGGCCACCACAAAAATATGTAACGCCCCAGTCCCAAAATACTTAGGGCTAGGTACGTATCCATGCCAGTTGTATACATACGAAGTAAACTCCAATGTATGGATCCCCGTATGTATACATAAGCTGTAAAATGCAGTAAAACCATGATAACTAAATCTCATCCACTAGATAGATAAATGATATAAAAGCAACTTTGAATTTGTCATGTATACAATCGTTGGGCGGAGACAAAGTCCACTACCAACTATCTCAAATAAAATGTACAAGAAGGAATAGATGAAATAACAAGACGAGCCAGGTGCAATCATCTTCGAAAGAATGGAGAAGATCACGGCCCGACTAGAACACCTGCAATATCACAAAAGCACACAAACCTGGAGAGATAACCAGGTCCTCAGAGGGACGTAACAAGATACATAAAGAACATGCCATAATAAACTGAATATAATATGTCACAACCCGAAATAAGTGACAAGACGACAATAAGGTAATCTAACCGTACTATAGTGTTTATGCAGTTAAGAACAAACCTCCAATGCATGGGCACTCTGGCTCAGTAGCAGTAATCTCAGGTATGGCCCATCAGGATACCAGGGACCTCAAAGCATAACATTCATCGAATGTCAGAGGCCAGCAGTAAATCAGTATCAGGATCCAGGACCGTATCTCCCGCGGAGATAACCGGCAATAGGGAAGTGCATACTTGGCCCATACGTTAAGGAACTGTTCTTCCCACCCAATGTCTAACAGAGTCACATCCATGACTCACATACCTCTACTAATTGCTAAGTCTCCTAACATGCCTCTATTAGCAGTTAGCCCTAACGCATGTACATGGGGGATCAGTCCATACGCAAGTACCTCTGCATGCTACTCATCTCACACATCATCGTGGTACAACTATGTCAAGGTATATGCAATACACTACAAACGGTAGTCTCTTAACTCTAGGTCCACATGCAAATCAAAGGATATTAACAAAGTATATCTAATATCACTGAGCAGACAGTAAGCCAAGAATGGTAAGAACTGGAAATAAATGAGCAGTGATATGTAATAAAATACAAACTGAATATAAATAGTATAATGGCAAGGTATCTTGCCTGATTTCGTGCTGTAAATATGAAACACCGCTCCCGCGTCCACGCCTCCGGAACCCGACACTCCTAGATAATTAATTAACTAAATTAAGTCACTACTTATGAAACTTACGATACGACTTAATTAGTCAAATTAATGTGTTAAAATTATATTCAATCTCTCGTGGAACCATTTAGATCCATACAATCACACACAGGTTCCACGAGACATTGAAACACAGTTTTAGGGTTTCTAACTTTTAATTAGTCGGTTATGCCCCTACTTCAATAACATACTTAAAAATCATAAAAAAAATCATAAAAATAATATTTAAACTAATTTTTTTACAAATTTATCTCTAAAATTCCAGAATTAATATTTCTAAACATATTTATGACTAGTTGATTAATAAGTCAGCTAGTCTATCCGAAACTCGTCCGAAACATAGTTAATGACTCAAAATTTATAAAATAATCAAAAATATATTTTAAACAGTAATAAAATAATTTATTTTATAAAATAATATCAGAGTTACAAGAGTTGATTTATACTACAAGTTTGGAACATTCTAGGTCAGCCGGTTACCCGAAATTAGCTAGTTTTGACCTACAATTTTCTCGACCAGATTTGAGTTGCTAAAATCATGAAAAAATACTTAAAAATCCTAATTTATGTATATGAACACATATAAAATTCAGTTTTGAAAATGTGCACCAATAACTCATAGTTCCTTCACAATGGGGTTAATTTGATCCTACCGACACATGAATATTATGCCTATATTTTATGAAATCTTTATGGATGATTATACCTAACAAAAGTCATCAAAATATGATTTCTACAAAATTAATAACACATTTTATACAGAATTTTAGCAAAGGTTTTTAGAAGAAAAGATTAGGGTTCTTACCAAAGATTCTTGCTAGAAAGGGTGATGATGACTTCTCTTCACCAAAGCTCCAATCTTTTTCGCTATCATCGCTTGCTAATCCTCTATTAGTGAGTATGAGAGAGTTTATAATGGCTATAGAGGATTGGATGGGGGAGATGGAGTTTTTAGGGTTTGTTTTGAGGGGTTTCGGGGATGTATGGTGGAGGAGATGAGTTTTTGTGAAGGATGGAGAGACGTGCAATGGAGGAGATGATGTATAGAGGCTATGGAGAGTTTGTTGCTGCCAAAATTATGGAGAGGGAGAGAGTTTTGGTCGGCCAAAGGTGAGGGAGAGAAAGATTAGGATTTGGTTGAGATTTGGGATAACTTGGTATATTTAAACGTACCCTTAAATGAATTTTAAGCAATCTAGGGTTTAAATCCTATTTAATTTGATGAATTTGGCCATGGGAGGGTTGCTTGGCCGAAATTATCATGGTGGGGGTCCACTTGACATGATTTGGTTGTTTGGTGAGTTGGCAAGTTGATTGGATTGAGGATTTAAAAAGGGGTTTCCTAATATAGAACTATTTAATTCTATCTATGTAATTACACTAAAAAATCTGAATTAAATACAAATAAATGTAATTATTAATATTTATTAATGTCCAACATGCCTACATAGGGTTGGGTTTGGCTTGGAAGAGGTTTGGGAAGGTTTGGTGCAACCGGGTCTCCTAAAAAGTCATAAAGGCTTTCTTAACTAATTAATTAAATAAAAATATAACTTGGCCATAATTTGAATGGTTAACATGCAAGAGATTACAATATGACCATGGCATTCCTAACATGGCTAGCATACTAGTTAAATCACCCGACTACGCTAGGCATGCCATATTTTCTAGTCGCCTTGCATATTCAAACTCAACCATGGCTATAGTCCTTTTATATAATATAAATAAGATAAAAATAAATTAGAATTCAATAAAATCCAAAAATAATTTAAAGATTCCTGTAAATTATAAGGGATTTTACAAGCTTTGCTTGATTATCAAGCTAACAAACTAATCTGGTGACTGTACAGGTGAGCTGGCTGATTGGAACCAACTGAGCTGGCTGATAGAATCAACAGTGAGCTGGAATCCTAGATGGCAATCACCTGAGCATGTTACCTGGCTTATTAACAAAAATAACTGTCAAATGAAGACTGAAGGAAAGGAAAGGCAGTCAGGTTTGCAGAGCCATAGGTTTTGGCTCGTAATAATACCTCCCTCTCAATTTGACCTTGTCTCAAGGTCAAAATGAGGAAATTTCTTAATCAAATCCTCATAGGGAACCCATTGGGCTTCTTCTTGGGGACAATCTTGCCATTGTACTAGCAAGTCCACTGCTGCCCTGTTCTTCCTTTGAACCATCCTCCTGTCCAACACCCAATGAGGCTCAAGAACCATTTCTTCTGTATAAGAGGGGGTCTCCTGATGCACTGTAGGGTTGGGCTAAGAGTTTTCTTCAATTGGGAAACATGAAAGACTGGATGTATTTGGGATTCATCAGGGAGGGCAAGCTTGTATGCTACAGCCCCAACCTTAGAGAGTATCTGATATGGACCAAAATATTTTGGGGAGAGTTTTTGGGGCCTTCTCTGTCCAACAGTAACCTGTCTATAGGGTTGTAACTTCAAATAAATCCAGTCTCCAACTATGAACTCCCTGTCAGTTCTATGGCTATCTGTTAACTTCTTCATTCTGTTTTGAGCTAAAGTCAAGTTGTCCTTGAGGATTTGTATGGCATTATCCCTAGACACCAGGTTCCTTGCTACCTCACTTTCCTGAGTTGACCCTGGTACATAAGTAAGTAGATGGGGGTGGAGGCCTACTATAGACTACTTCAAATGGGGTGGTATTGATTGCAGAGTGCCAATTGGTGTTAAACCAGAATTCAGCCCATGCCAGAAACTTACTCCACTCCCTGGGCTTGTGACCATAGTAGCATCTGAGATATCCCTCTACACATCTGTTTGTTACCTCTGTCTGCCCATTAGTTTGGGGGTGGTAGGCAGTGCTATACTTGAGTTGGGTGCCTTGTAGCTTGAAAAATTCTTTCCAGAACTGACTGGTAAAGAGGGGATCTCTGTCAGTAACTATAGATTTAGGCATTCCACGTAATTTGAACACCCCTTCAAGGAATACTTGGGCCACCAAGGCAGCAGTATAGGGATGTCCCAGTGCAAACAGATACACATATTTAGTGAGCCTGTCCACTACCACTAGAATGATGGTTTTATGGTAGCTGCTAGGGAGTCCTTCTATAAAGTCCATAGAGATATCTTTCCAGACTCTGTTTGGAATTAGCAGAGGTTGTAATAGACCAGCTGGAGAAACATTTTCACTCTTGTTTCTTTGACAAATATCACAAGATTTTATATAATTTTGGACTGCTCTTTTCAACCCTTTCCAGTAGCATACCCTCTTGATTCTGTGCAGTGTCTTGGCAACTCCTGAATGACCAGCTTGCAGTCCATCATGGTGTTCTTTAATCATCAGAGAAGCAAATTCTGAGGCTGGATCAACTAAAAGTCTATTTTTATAATAGAGGAGCCCATCTATCAAAGTGTACCTGTCAGTATTCAGCTTCCCTTGTTCCTATTCTTCTTTCTTCTTAATATAGTAGGCTGATTGATTCATCTCTTCCTTGAACTGTGTGAGCCACCCTGCATGGACCATAGTTACAGCAGATTGACTTAATATTCCCCTCCTGGATGTCTGCAGCCATATTTTCTTTTCCCTTCTTGTACTCCACTCTATAATGGAATCCATGTAGTTTGAGTATCCATTTGTACTAAGCATCAGTATACACTCTCTGTTCTAACATGAATTTAAGGGATTTATGGTCTGTTCTGATAATAAAGACCCTTCCCCATAAGTATTGAGACCATTTTTTAACAGCCAAGAGTATTGCTAACATTTCTTTTTCATATGTTGAGAGGACTTTGGCTTTACCTTTCAGTGCTTGACTTAAGTAGGCAATAGGCTTGTCCTCTTGCATGAGTACTGCTCCCACTCCTTCACCAACTGCATCACACTCTAAGATGAACTCCTTCTGGAAGTTGGGCATACACAGGACATGAGGTTCAGTTAGAACTTTCTTCAGTGCTTCAAAGGCCTCTTGAGCTTTGTTATTCCACAGGAATGCATTTTTCTTGAGAAGTTCAGTTAAAGGCTTGGCCAAGCTTCCATATCCTTTGATGAATCTTCTATAGTACCCAGTCAACCCCAAAAAACCCCTCAATTCTTTTAGAGTGGTTGGTTTAGGCCAGCTGATCACTGCTTGAATTTTGTCTGCATCAACTTCTACTCCCTGACCAGAGATAACATGCCCCAAGTAGCCCACTTGCCTTCGGAGGAATTGGCACTTGCTCCTCTTAACCTTCAGTTGGTGTTCATCAAGCTTCTGCAAAACTTTCTCCAAGTGTACATAATGATCTTCTTCTTTAGGACTATAGACTAAAATGTCATCAAAGAAAACTAACACAAATTTTCTGAGATAGTCTCTAAATATATCATTCATCATAGATTGGAATATGGAGGGGGCATTGGTCAAGCCAAAGGGCATGACCAAAAATTCATAATGGCCTTCATGGGTTCTAAAGGCAGTTTTGTGGATGTCTTCTTCTTGCATTCTAACTTGGTGGTAGCCTGACCTTAGGCCCATTTATGAAAAAATGTGAGCCCCACTTAACTCATCAAACAGTTCATCAATGAAAGGTATAGGGTATTTGTCCTTAATGGTGTTAGTATTAAGGGCCCTATAGTCTACACACATCCTCCAACTACTATCAGATTTCTTTACTAGGATTACAAGGGATGAGTATGAGCTACTACTTGGCCTTATGATTCCTGTTTCAATCATATCATGCACCTGCCTTTCAATTTCATTTTTATGAATGTATGGTTGTCTATAAGGCCTACAACAAACAGGTAATGATCCAGGCAGTAAGGGTATTTTGTGGTCATAAGGTCTTTTAAGAGGTAATTCTTTAGGCTCTTCAAAGAGATGATTATACCTGCCTAGTAGCTGCACCAAGTCTTGAGTGTTGTTCTCCTCTTGAGGTTGGGCTTGGACTGCACATAGCTGGATGATGTATATTTGAGCCCCTTGCCTCAAGTCTTTGAGATTGGCTTCATTTAAGGCTTCTCTCTGATTTTGTATTCCTCTGAAGATGTGACTGACTCCTTGATCTTCATATCTCATTATCAAATCTTCGAAATTCCATAAGATATTTTCCAAGGTTCTCAACCAATTTGCCCCCAAGACTACATGGCAACCAGTTAAGGGCAGTAATAGCAGATCAAATATTATTTTTTTTCCTTGACAGTCAATTGCAACCTTTTGACAGAGTCCTTGGCTTTGTAGTTTGTCCCCATTAGCTACCATCACTTCAAATCCTTCTTTGTTAGTGATCTGAAGCCCAATTCTCTCACATAATTGGCTATCTATGAAACTGTGAGTAGAGCCTGAATCTACTAATATCATCACAGGCTTGTTGTGTATGCTTCCCCTCAATCTCATAGTTGACTGTTGCAATGTCCCAGAGAGGGCCTGTAAGGATATGGCAAAAGTTCTTGGGGGTGGTGTCTCCTTTGAGTGTGGTGTCTCCTTTGAGTCTTCTGTGAAAACATCTTCTGTTTCTTCTACATCTGGTTCTTCAACATCACTGATCAGCATAAACAGTTTCTTCTCCTTGCATCTGTGCCCCTTGTACCATTTGTCATCACAAGTGAAACATAAACCCAGTCCTTTCCTTCTATCAAGCTTCTTAGGAGAGATGGTAGAAGTTTTTGGTGTGTCTACAGGCAACATGGAATTGGCAGCATGATAACTATGAGTTTTCTTGTCATTTTCATGACTAGAGAGCTGAGAAAAGCTTTGGAAGGGTGCTGCTTTATGGGAATACAGCTGAGTCTTGTATCCCTTCTTAAGAGAATGTAATTTGGCTTCATAAAGCCTTGTCCACTGCATGGCTAAGGGCAATGTGGGAGGATTTGCCACCAGTAATTCATACCTGATTTCATCTTTCAGGCCCCCTATATACTGACTAACCAGGTCAGGTTCCTTAGTCCCTCTGACTTTCTTAGAGAGACTCTGGAATTGAGAGTCATATTCCTCCACCATCCCAGTTTGAGTGAGTCTCTTCAATTCTATAGCATAATTTGTGAATTGGGAGGGCCCAAAATTGAGCCTAATGGCTTAGCAAAAATCTGTCCAAGTTATAAGTCCCTCCTTGATTTGAATGAGCCAATCAAACCAATGGGCAGCTCTTCCCTTTAGCTGAACAGAACAGACCCTCACTCTCTCCTCTTCAGGTATGTGATAAAAATTGAAGTAATGATGGATTCTCAGAAGCCATCCTTCCACATCTGGACTTCTATCATATTCAGGTAATTTCAGCCTCAGGGAGGGTTTTTTCCAGGTATGATTTGTATTATCTTATTGATTCCACAGGTTGGAAGGGGCAGGATTCATTCCTCCTACTGCTTGAAAATGGTGTGGACTGAAAGAATGGGGAGGCCCGGATTGATTAAATGGGGGTAATGATGATGGTATTGGAAGGTTTGTCACAGACGATGGGGTGTGGTGTTGATAATGTTGTGGAATATGGTTTGGATAACCATGGTTCCACTCCATTCCTGGAATTCCAGACATGGCCATTGGTGTACATATGTTTGCAGGAATTGGAGTAGGAAGGAGAGGCTATGTCTCTCGTCTGGATCTACTCATTTCCCTCATCATACTCTCAAACATGTCTGTGAGTTGCAGAAATTTACCTTCCAAATTCTGAACCCTCAGATCTGTAGCCTGTGCTTGTCGATCTTCCAATGATTCTGGCCTGTAGTTGTTGCTAGACTGTTGCTCCTCGCCGACCTCATTGAGCAGATCCATGCGCTCTGATACCAAATTGGTGGGATTCTTTCCCATCAGTCCTGGCATTTGGGCATTTCGAGAGGATTGAGACATTTTGTAAGAAGATTTCAGAGATTGCAGAGGAAAAATTAGGGAAGAACAGTAGGATCGGGAAGAGGAATTTTATAGAAAGCTTGAGGAAGAAGAAGTTACAGCTATATGGAGAAAATGCATATTCATCAGTATCCTTTTTCCTGCTATTACATTGCATTTATATATGAATACTCCTAAAGCTTTGCTTGATTATCAAGCTAACAAACTAATCTGGTGACTGTACAGGTGAGCTGGCTGATTGGAACCAACTGAGCTGGCTGATGGAATCAACAGTGAGCTGGAATCCTAGCTGGCAATCACCTGAGCATGTTACCTGGCTTATTAACAGAAATAATTGTCAAATAAAGACTGAAGGAAAGGAAAGGCAGTCAGGTTTGCAGAGCCATAGGTTTTGGCTCGTAACACAGGCGGTGGTAGCAGTGGAGGCTAATGGTGGTGATGGAAAATTTGGGGCCAGTGGCCGGCTTGGTGCGGTGAGGGACACCGCGGTGGCGTCGACCATGGCTGTTGTAGCAGGTTGGTACCGATGTCGGTGGATGTGGTGGTTTGGTGGCTGCAACAGGAAGACGGGAAGGTGTTGGCTATTGGCCGTGGTCGGGATTGCTACAGGAGATGGGGGTGGCGACTGCTGTGTTGATGTAGGAATTTTAGGTTTAGAAAAATTTGTTATGTAACATTGGGAAATGTACTATTTGTAGGAGAGTGGGGAAACCCTAAAAACAAATTGTAAAATATAATAAAAATTAGGAATTATAGTAAAAATGCTAACTACTAACTGCTAACACTAACCACTGCCAAATTGCTATTCCTTAATTTAATTAGTTATTAAACTAAATACTAGATTTTAATTAATTAATTAATTACTATTTTATTAGTAATTATTAGCTAATTGCAATTTAGCTATTGCCTATCAAAGACGTAGCCCACAATCCAAGCCTAGGCTTGGTAGGCTAACGTTAGGACCATTATTGGCCCTAACTCGATGTGAGAGAAAACAAATAGCCAACAAATTGCCAAAAACCTTTAAACTAAAATAATTAGTAATAACTATTTTATTTATAAAACATAACTTCTCTAATATTTCTCCATATAAAATAAATATTTATTTTATATATATTTTTTCGAAGTGGACAAAAAATTAAGTTAGTGTAAATACATCACATAAAGTAGTTTTTTTATACCAAAACCAAAGATCCAAAACTCCGATAACAATTTACGATCGAAAATATTTCCTCAATATTAGAATTGCATGATTTTCAAAGATTCAGAAAATTTCGAGATTTGAAAGATACAAAAATTTAAAAAAAATCCAAGAAATCGTTTAACGGATGTTACAATAATTATATTTAAATATAATTTTACCACAATTTTAATTTTGGGCCTGGCCCATTAAATAATAAAAGTAGTCTGACCGAATAAACTGAATCGATTATCAGTTTTGGTTATGACCAATTTCGGTTCGGTTTTGAATTTTTAGAAGTTTGGTTTATTCGGTTTTGACTATTTTGGTTTGGTTAAAATCGATATCATGAATTTCGATTGTGGCTAATTTCGGTTCAATTTTGATCTTTTAGAAGTTTAATTGATTCGATTTTGACTATTTCGATTTGGTTGAAACAGAATAAAGCAAACACTCAACCCTACTCATACTAGGTAAGTACTTAATCTTGCCTGAGATAAAAGAATTACAAAAAGTCTTTGTATCAACTTATACATGATATTTGATGCATTTTTCTGCCATGGATCAGAATGATTGGGCTGTACAGAAGCATTTTCATGCCTACCTCCCATGGCCTGACTTAATATGAGACCAATGAGGCAGTTGCCTCAGGCCCAAAATTTTAAAGGGCATAAAAAATTATCTATTGTGTATGTAAGCCCAAATTTTTAGAGGGTACATAATTTTTTTTATAGTGTATGTAAGTCCTCTATAATTTTTGGCCCTTTAAAATTAACTTGTGCCTTGATTTTTTGATCGAATCTATAGATTAGAAGGCACGAAAAGATTAGAAGCTACAAAAAAGATTACAACAGAGAATATCTTTTAGGTTTTGTTTTGGTAGAAAAGACTCATGTGGCTCCCAACTTTTTTTTCTCTATTCCTAATCCATATTTCTGAAGCCACGGAAAGAAACCACGAAAAGATTAGACTCATGTGACCAATGAGTTATTAGGACATAGAATTTTTTAGGTTAGAAAGAGAGACTTGTGGTGCTAGGATTTTTTTTTCTAAAATAACTAATGATCAGACCCTCCAAATATGAGACTTTGATTAATTTTTTATAAATAAAAGTTGTTACTGTTTGTCTTATTTTTAGTTAATTTATAATTTATTAAAAAATTATGTTATTGCCTAATGCCTATTAGCCGAGTTGATTTAGTGGCCAGAGTCGACGACTACAAGTGAGTTTTGTTCTTAAAAGATCTATTTGAATATATCATTTTCCATTAGGTGATCTTTATAATTTATTAATTTATTTTTATAAATTGTTGTTGAAATATCCAGTGATAACTTAGAAAATTGTTTATTGAAATATTCAGCAATTGTTGAAATATATATAATTGTTATATAATTGTTTCAGTGCTATAATTATTGACTTATTTCTGATTGACTTATAATTTATTAAAAAATATATTCTTGCTAATGCCTCTAGTTATTCATGCTGAGATGATCTAGTCGCCGGAGTCGAAGATTACGAGTGAGTTTTGAGGGCATCACTTTAAGCTTTTAGGGTGTAACTTTTAGAGTTCGCCTCGGGTCTCAAAATCTAAAGTCCGGCACTGCTACCTCCGTACATTATATGACACAATATAGGAGACTCATTCTAGAAAACTTTTGATTTAAGAAAAGACCACAGTTAAAATCATATGAATAACAGTGCTGATGAAGGGGGAAATAAAATAGGACAAATTGTATTAACTATTCCTATGTTTTACACTTGTTACAAAAACTATCTCTACTTTGAAAATAATTACACGGACCATGACTATAGTTTATATTTCCTATTGAAACTTATAATATTGACCATCCCTATGTTTTATAAAATTTATAAAGGAGAGGAGTGGTCAGTGTAATTATTTTCAGAATATGAGTAATTATTGTAATACTCATGAAACATAGGAGGGGTCACTGTATTTATTAAACAAGATGAAACGAAATAAACTTCCTCAAATATACAAAATTCGATTAAGATATGAAAAAAAAAATATTGCAATATAAAATGCCTTTGTATGAGCCGAGATTGTTTAAAAAATAAGTAATAAAAATCTAATCGTAATCCTAAACATAGGAGAAAAAGTTCTTAGTCAATCAACGTCAAATATTATGTTTTGTTAGATTTATTATATGCATAACTTAATAAAAATAAAGCATAAACTAATCAAAAAATAGATTTATATATTAGGGTCATCAAACTTTTACTGATCCGACTAAAGATGTCAACTTGTCGGATAATTTATTGTAGGACCGATCCAAGATTCTTTCGTGACCTGGACAACAATTAAAATGATACATCTCCTAAAAAATATAAATAAAGAAGTTCTTAAGAAAAAGAAATAAAAGCCAAAAACATTACGCAGTCAAAATTTTCTATATTCTACATATCCGATTAAAGGTGTCAACTTGTCAAATTATTTATTGTAGGGCCGGTTTAGAGTTTTTGGGTGTCCTGAACAAAAATTAAAATAATGACTCTCCTAAGAATATATACATTGTTATTTGTGGATAAATCCAAATAATGTATGCCCTTATCTCTATCTGCAACAACCTTATCTTATTCCCTCTATCGATAAATATTTTCTTTCTCTTCCGTTTTTATAACACGTTATCAACACGAAAACTCGAGGAGCTCTAAGCCGCTGGTTTAATGACGAAAAAAGACATGATATGGAGGATGGTGGACAAGATTTCATTGCAACAATGCTACTATCAACTCAAACCAAACCAAACCAAACCAAAAAGGTACCAATATTTCATTAGCCATACCAAAGGTCACGTCCCGATCCCGTATGATCGAAAGTTGTCATTGGACTGGTGTCGGACATGTCTAAATTGTACTTGTACAAGACAAGCTCCAAAACCGTCGATAAAATAATCTAAGATATAAAGCCATTACAGCAAAAATAGTAAGCAAAAAAGTTGAATCAACATAAGATATACAAAAGTTAATCTCTTTATTGATAATTGCAGCAAAATTATAACGACTCAAAGCCAAGAATAAAAAGATTACATGGACTCTCTCTCAATGCAATACAACATGCCACAAGGCTTCAAGCTCAAGGACTATACAAATGATGATGTTCCATATATTTATGTCCTCTATATACACAAAAATCATCCATCTGCCGAACTGCTACAAGTTGCCAACTGAGCTCCAACATCTTAGTACGTCGAAGCAAACTCCGCATCCGAAAAGATCTGGTGGAGGGTTGGTACATAAGAACTGGTGAGTAACCTCTCGTCGACACCACCAAACCAACACGTTGATTAGTGAGTGCAAACATGTAAGGCCCCAGTCCTAAAATATGTAGGACCAAGACACGTAAACATACCAGCTACGTATCAAGTGGACTCCAGTCCAGCTCGAATACGTATACGACGTCTAAGTTAGGTAGTTATATTTCTATATCACTATGATAAATCTATATCTCAATCCACATAGGATAAATCCTTCGTAAGGCCAAGTCTACTAATATTGGTCAGGCATTAACACACTGGATCCTACAGACAAACAAGAATAGACAATAAATAATAAAGTGGATCAAACTCTAATACAATTATATGAACAAGCTTATAACAAAGAATAAAGCTTGCAAAACTAGGCCATACTACAAGAAAATACCACTTTTACAACGTTCCACCTACAACACTTCTTAAAAATATTGTTAAAAAGGCGGCTCTTCTTCAACCTTTATAGAAAAAAAATGTTATAAAATACATGTGCAAATAACGTTTTATATTCAAATGTTAAGGCTTCTACAATGGTGATTCACAAAAGTCGTGAATCATTGCCTTCAACAACATTTTATTTACATTGTAGTATTTATTATTTTTGACAACATTTATTTAAAGTTGTCAAAGTTATTTATTTTGACAATGTATTTAAAATATTGTAAAAATGTCATGTTCAACAACGTTTATCAAATGTTGCAATTTTTTTTTATATTTTACAATGTTTGTTTGATGTTGTAAAATTAATTTTATTCTACTACTTTATATAAACGACAATGTTTAAGAAACATTGTAAAAGGGTTACATTTAAGAAACTTTATAAAATGTTGTAAAATATGCATATTTCATAATGTTTAGACAATATTATACTGCCTTTATGATTATTTATGCTATAGCATTTGTGATGCCTTATTGCTTACTATTGTGATATATAATTACTATTTTCTTGATTGTACGGATTGAATATATGATTTCTTATGACCATATGAACTGTTGGATTGTAAATAACCTCATTGTCTTTCAAGAGTCATGATTGTATTTCCACGTGTTGGTGTACTCCATATGCATAGCTGGCTGATTCATACCACGTCCTCTGTATTCTAGTACTGGTTGTGATAGTTTTCATACTGGACATAGGTCAAAATCAATTACTAAGTTAACGTGATTATGCGAGGGTGGATCGCAAGGAAGACCGCCATCATTATGGTGAGAAAAGGCACACAAAAGGGACTACAACAAGCTTAAGGATGAAAACGCAAAAGGCAAGGAAAATCTAGAGGATTTGACAACTTCGTTGATAAGGATTTCATTATCGCAATGACTGTGGTGTTTTACTCTTTTATAATGTGTGATAATCGGGATTGAGTCTTGTACACTAAAGCATCTTATTACGCTTTTCCATGGAGGGAGGTTTTCACAACATATTAGTGCGCCAAGTTTAGATGAATAAAGATGGACGATAAAGGGACTACATTATTGTGGGGTAGGGGATGTGCACTTGGTGATGAACCTTATACATAAGCTTGTCCTCAAGGGGTTCAACATATACCAAGTTAGTGCCTCAACTTGGTTGTCATGATTCACTTTGACTTTTCGGGATACGAGTAGATGGCCAAGTCCAGCCTATGTCATAATATCGACACTAGTACACTATTTATACTTCTAATACATATATCATCATCCAATATCAAAATCAATAATACTAAACTATCTCAACACAATAATATAACTATAAAGATAAGATAACATATCCTAAAGAAAAAAAAAGATATTTGTCCCTCCAAATTTTTTCTCCTTATGTGAGCTTACGTGTCGTCCAACATGGCAACTGACAATGTAAAGTTTAAAATTATAATTAAAATTAATATGAAAATTAAAATTAAAATTAAAATTAAAATTAATATTATTATTAACATTAAAATTAAAATTAACCTTAAAGGTTAAAACTAAAATTAACGTTATCATTAGCGTTAACATTAAAATTAAAATTAAAATTAAAATTAAAATTAAAATTAAAATTAAAATTAAAATTAAAATTAAAATTAAAATTAAAATTAAAATTAAAATTAAAATTAAAATTAATATTTACATTAACATTAATATTAAAATTTTGAGTAATTAATTTTTGGGGTTAGAATTTGCCATTCAACTGACATATCAGATGCCACGTCAGTTGCCATGTAAGGAGGGATAGTTTGGAGGGTCATTTTGGAGGTACGAATAACATTACTCTATTCTAAAAGTCTTTAAATAAAATAAATAAGTCACCAAAGAAATCATAAATAATAAATAAGAATAATCCAAGACTCCTAAACAAACCCACTAAATAAGTAAAAGACTAAAAATAAATAAATAAACTATAGACTAAACTACTATAATAGTCTAAGTTCTTTCAAAACATGACCGACTGTGACGTTTACGTCACCCTTGTCATTACCATAAAAGGTTAGTTAGACCTTATAATCTAAATTTATCAACGTTATCTAATCAGGATATGAGCAAAGTACAAGCAATACAAAAGTTACAATATGATATAAGTGCCTACCATGCATAAGAACAAAATACAATATGCCCACTAGAGTACAAAAAGTGAGAGAAAATATGCATGCCTGACTATAATAATCTATGAGACTTGTATGCAATATAGCAATCAATAGAATAACCACACATGTACTCGTGTACTGTATAATATATACTTTTTTGCATGTGGATGACTATAGATATACGACAATCAGTGCGTAAGGTACAAGATTGTCATATTTCATGATTAGACAATTTAAAAAGAGTGATCCAATTCCTTGACCACATGCATAATTGTTATATTCTCTCGTCCAACACTTACTAGTAAAACATGATCACGATACTATAGAGACAAATAATACGGTAAACAAGTAAGCAGGGTAACAACATGAAATGTAGGAATGTTGAGCACCTTTAGAGAGGGATGAATAGAGTACGTGTGTACAACGGAAAGATTATATGCAGTGTCACAGGTGATAAGTTCTAGGTAGATGATAATAAGCTATATAACAAATTAAATGCGTAAAGTAAAGAGCATCAGACTAAACTCTAGATCGAGCCGAAATGCCTTTGAATATATAGAGGAGAGAAGAATGAATGAGTGATTTGGAATGTGAACTTCACATCTATTTATAGCATTTTTATGGGCATAATTTGGCATGAGTTCGGGTCCATATTTTTTATAATTCATGTTGGCCCATTGGTCATGGTCGAACCAGATTTTAATAATTGATCTAACCGTGTCTCGATATAAGGGCTACTTGGACGAACTGCTAGAATTGCTACTGCTACTGTTCAAGACTTGGAGCCGTGTTTGTCATTGCGTCCGTGTTTTAATTTTTCAATTATCAATGTATTTTTTATATTTTATTGAGTCTAGGAAGTACAATGTACACCAAGTCGTACTGACAAATAGGCTACCCAAAAATATTTTCAAAAATACCCATTTATTTTGAAAACAAGCCTAAAACCAAAAGCCCTAACTGCTTGAACATTCGAAAGCCCAAAACTTGAGTTTCAAAATCCAAATTTACCCATTCTGAACCAGCAAAACTCTGGGCGAATTTGCCCAGATTTTTGCCTGAGTTCGGTTGGTGGAACGTTACTTTTTAAACTCAGTCTTTCCGTAGTTACAGATGCAACAACTATATACCGAGATTCTCTCATAAAATTCTGTCCGAATTCTTCCATTGGAAATCCCATAAATAGAGAAGAATTTCTACCATTTCAACACACCAATTCCTCATTTCTCCTTTCTAAGCTTATTACGTTCTTCCAAAGCCTTCTAAGCTTTCATTTTTAAATCTCAAGCTAGTTACAATCCTCTGGTCAATTTGCTAATGCGGTACAGTCTAGAAGTTCAGAGTGATTATAATCAAAAGGCTTGATAAGAAGTAAGACACTTCACATTGAAGTTGGTCGAGTGCGTCGGATCAAAGCTCGCGTCTGTAGAAGTTGCAAGGACTTTGTATGAAAACTTACAATTTTCTATAGTGGATTTCGACCGGGAGCTAGAGTTCTCTCGACTGGATTAGTCCTCACAATAGGAAGACCAGTATACATCGCCATATTTATATTTGCTCTCTGCTCTTTAATTTTATATTTTTATATATCTGTGATATATTTCTGTGATCTCGCTACTAATATTTTTTTAATAGCTAATATTCTGCTACCTACTCTATTTACCCCTTAGAGTATATTATTTTATATTTCGATCCTACAATTGGTATCAGAGTGGCAGGTAAAGCGAGGTAACATTGTTATTCATTTCTTTAATATAACTGATTTTACATAGATCACTATATCACATATGGCAATTGTAAAATTCATAAGTGAAGGCCAAGCCACAAACAGACCTCCACTGTTTGATGGTACCAACTACACTTACCGAAAACACATATGAGTTTCTTTTTGATATCTCTAGATTTTGACTTATGGTCAATTGTAGTTGACGGCTATAAAAAGTCTTCCCGTTGTCACGCACAAAAGTTTGCACCCCACCGAGACGGATTTGCATAACTCTCCACGGACCGAAATTATGCAGGAAGCTTCCAGAACATTCTAGAAGATGACGAAAGTCTCTAGAAGATAGTGGATCTCTCCGGAAGGCCCAAGATCGTTCTAGGCGGCCCAAGATTCTTTTGGATGGTCCGAGAAGTTTTCTTTTATGTTCTTAGGGAATAATACTGGATTATGCCGTTCTAGTTATGGTAGGAAGAATAATCCCTGGAAAATTCTTTCCAGAAGTTTTCTTGTAAAGCTCTATGAGCCATTATAAATAAGGGGGGAGGCCTCATTTGTTTCTCACCACCCAAAGTTGTAACCTTTTCTAGTATAGTGAAGTTTTAATCTTCGATACTCTCTCTTTTGCTCCACATTGTTCTCAATATCGCCTTAGCAATCTAGCTAAGTTGGTTCGGAAAGGCTTGCACGACTCTTCGAGAAGGAAGATAGTGCACCACACGGGACGAAGTGCTAGAAAAATACTAAGTCCATGACAAGGGGTATCAGAGCGAAGGTCGGTTGGTGCTATGTCAACATTCGAGAACGTCCAGGAGGGACCCACGCCGCCTAAGGAGGGGAACGCCAAGACGCACAAGAGAAGCAAGAGCAAGGAGTCTACGGTGGAGCGTAGCCTTGCCGGTCTTACCGAACGTGTTGAGGTCTTGGAGACGGGTTCGAGGGACATGGAGATACGCATGGACTCCATGGAGCAAAGCAATACGAGGCTAGAAAGGTACTTCGATGGGCTGGAGAGTGACGTCACTTCGTCCATGACAATCTTTCAAGAGCAATTCTAAGAGATCCGATCCACACTTGAGGAGGAGCTCAAGGGAAATCGTGCAGAGATTGAGGACTTGGGTAGGAAGGTCCAAGGATACGAGGAGCTGAAGACCGTGGTTGAGAGTTGTGGAGAACTCAAGACTAAAGTTGCCATCTTGGAGAAGGCCGTTGCGAATGGTGAACCTTCGAGCAGGGAGGCACCGATGCAAAGGAAGATGCTTGAGCCAAAATCCTTCAGCGGGGTGTGTGATGCGAAAGAAGTTGAGAACTTCTTATGGAATATGGAGCGATACTTCAAGGCGTTGCACATCAACGATAATGCCGAGAAGGTGGATATTGCGCCACTCTACTTCATAAATAATGCGATACTGTGGTGGCGTCGAAGGTGCACGAAAGCCGAAAAGGGTTTGTGTTCGATAGAGACTTAGGAGGATCTCAAGAAGGATATCAAGTCCCAGTTCTTTCCAAAGAATGTGGAGTTTGCAGCAAGGCGGAGCTTGCGACAACTCAAGCATACCGGGACGATCAAGGAGTACGTCGCAGAGTTTACACGCTTGATGCTTGCGATATCTAGCATGGACGAGGAGGATCGTTTGTTCTTCTTCCTCGAGGGACTCAAACCTTGGACGACTCAAGAATTACAGCAACAGAGGGTTCAAGACTTGAACACCGCCATGGCAGCAGCGGAGCGGCTCGTCTAGTACATATGGGACGACAACGAAGCCGAGGCCAAGCCAAAGTCCACCAAGAGGAATAGTAGGGGAGAGCGGGAGAGATCTCCTAAGGAAGGTTCGTCCGAGGGGAAGAAGCACGAGAAGGCCCAACCCGAGCGAGTTGTTTCATGCTTCATATACGGAGAGAAGTACTTTGCTCGAGATTGTCCGATGAGGAGCATGTGTGTAAATATCGTCCAAAGCGAGGAGGTAGAGGACGAAGAGTGCAAAGTGGAAGCACAAATGGAAGCGTTGCACTTACTCAACACCGTGAAGACCAAGTCTGCTGTGTCGAGGACTCCGAGCAGGGAGCTCATGTACATTGACTTGAGGATCAATGGCATGAGCATATAGGCGTTGGTTGACACGAGCGTCACTCACAACTTCATCACGGGCGCGGAGGTCCGTCGCTTGGGTCTAGCTTTAGAGGAATATTCGAGCATGATGAAGGCGGTCAATACGGAGGCACGTCCCGTACAGGGGGTAGCCAAGGGAGTCCGTACAGCAGTGGAAAATTGGTCGGGTGTTACCAATTTTACTGTTACGTCGCTGGATGACTTCAAGATGATATTGAGCATGGATTTCCTTATCATGGCTAAGGCGATTCTGATGCCACATTTGGGAGTTATCGGCTTGATGGAAGAAGGCTCATCATGCATAGTAAAAGGTATACGCTGCAAGCCTTCGAAGGGGAAAGCTATCTCCGCTATTCAGCTCAAGAGAGGTGGCAAAAGGGAGACGACATACCTAGCGGTGCTCAAGACGAAGGAAAGCATCGAGGAGGAAGGCCTTTCGTACGAGACCAAGGGTGTTGCAAAGGGGCATCCCGATGAGCTACTTCCACGGAGGGAGGTGGACCGTGCTACCAGGTTAGGCTCGAGGGTAGAGAAGCATGTCGCTGTTTGCCATTAAATATCAAGCACAACAATTTACAAATAAATTGAACTTGATTGCAAACTCGCTTGTACAAGAGAAAGCCTAGAAATAAATCCTAGGAAATAATCTAAGTAGAATTGTTTAGTTTTGATTCTAGAGGGTGACGATAGAGGCTCGAAAAAGTGTAGCAACTCTGCCTTACTCCTTGGACTATCTGATGCGTTCCTTGCTCTTGAAGAAATTGCCCTTCGTAGGTTGTCAGCCTTTTGCAGGGGTGTGGCACCCTGCTATTTATAGTGGTAGATATCTTGAGCCGTATGGATGGTCGCGTGGCCACGTGGCTACAGCAGCACACAAAGACCCGCTCCTTGGCCGCCAGCTGGCGACTTGTTGAGATTTTGTTGTAGTAAATCTAGGTGGTTGAGACTTGGTCAGCCTGCCATGTGTCCTATCACAGGATAGGATTAATCTGCTTGAGTCATTTTGAGCCGCATAAGCCTTTCAGTGTTCGGTCATGCTGGACCGCATAAGACTCATGCGGCTTAAGTCGTAAACTTTCTTAGTCCGCATGTAGCTTGGGAACTTTTTAGCCGTATAGGTTCTATATTCTGGGCCGCATAAAGTGTATGCGACTCAGATTACAGTCACCCTTGGCCGCATGAAGCATATAGATTGAGTCGCATAAGGCTCATGCAGCTCGAATCGTAGTTCTTTTGGCCGTATGGCTATGTACAAACTGGTGACATGACGTTTTGTCTAATCACATCTTATCTTCTTTTTTGTCAGAGTGTCAGAGCTGTCATTTTTGCCAATTTTGACAGAGTTTTGTCAGCTTTATCAGAAGGGTTGATCAGCTTGGCCGCATAAGTAACTATTCTTTCTGTGGCTTAAAAATTAGTCTGGTGAAGATGGGCCGCAAGGGGCATGCTGAGTCTGTCATGCGACTCTTCTTTATGCGGGTCAATCTGTTCCAGAGTACTCATGCGGTCAGTTGTGATCCGTATGAACCCCATATTTTCCATGCTTCTAAAAGACCACCTTCAAAGTTTTCAAATTACAAATTTGGAATACTTTGAATAAGAAGCATGGACATATGTCAAGCTGTAGAAAAAATTTCGAGTCAGGAGAGACGTCGTACAACAGGGACATTTTGAGTCGCAGGGACGTTTTTGGGCCACAGGTAGATCTTGTACCGCATGGAGATCTTGTGCCGCTGTCACTGCTGTATTTAATACTTTGATTTGGGCTCTTTTTTTGAGATAAAGCTGGCGGTTACTAAGGATAAAAATCTCCAAACGTCATTATTATCTTTAATGGGCTCGAGAATCGAAATGGCACACTTTCGAAAAACCTTATAAATATGGGTCATTCGGAGGAAGAGATTTTTCTCCTTCACCTTCTTCTCCTTCGTCTTCATTGTCCCTGTCGTGCTTTCTGTTTAGCCATGGCTCCAAAAGCTTCCAAGTCGACTGACGCTGCGGCCAAAAGGAAGGGACCCGCCTCTCCGTCGAGAGCTGTGGATTCTCCTTCCATTCATCCTGACGTGCACCCTCTATCAAGGGTAAGGACGGCGAGAAGACGACGACTTTAATTTTTTTTGAATGGCCATATCGTATATTTTATACGTCGGCCTGTCATGTGTCGCCTTTGTGCGTCAAGCATGATCGATGCATGCCCTATCTCATTGGACCGCATGTGTTCTATATGATAGGGCCGCATGGGCTGAGCCGTATAAGCGTTATTGACCCGCATGGGTGCCTCATAATGGGGCCGCATGAGTGCTATATAACTGGCCCTGTCCAAGCCGCATAAGTAACCCACATAAGTGCTTCCTTGATTGATTCGCATGAATACTGCATAACTGAACCGCATAAGTGGCTCAAGACTGATCCGCATGAGTGCCTTCTAACTGGGCCGCATAAGTGCCTCCTGACAGAGCTGCATGAGCACTGTGTAACTTGGACCACATAAATAGCTCATGTTTGGCCGTATGAGCACTGCATAACAGAACTGTGTAAGTGCCTCATGATTGAGCCGTATGAGTGCTGCCTAACGGGACTGTACGATTGAGCCGCATGCATCTCATGTTCTTGAGCCGCATGCGCATCCCTCATAACTAGGCTGCATAGGTCCTGTTTGGCTAGGCCACATAGCTGAAGAATGAACTTTGTTTTCTTCTAACTACATTTCTACTTTGTCCTTTGCAGTGACCTTGCCCATAACTCTATCGGGGGAACTCTTGATAGGATGTGCCCAATCTGCATTGGGTGTGAGATTTGACCAGATAGTCGAACGTGTGTCATCCCAGATTACCCGTAATTAACCTGAAGACAGGTTAAGGGAGATCAGGAACCAATCATTCTTTTACTTACTCAGCATGATAAATTTTGGAAAACTGGGGGACACTCATCTGAAGCCTGCATTCTTATTCGGAGATGCTATAGCTGTCTCGAACCCCCGCATACTGGAGCTATCTGAAAGCTGGGATTTTATTTCCAACGGGATAGCAATTCACCTTCCTCAGATGGAACACTATTTCTTCCTATCAAGTTTTAACATGGTGCCTATCGAGAGGCAAATGACATATCCCATAACTCAGGACCGACAGGAAGTCTTCGTAGGTAATATCCATTATAATAGACAAGTGCGATCGGCGGTTGCGACCAGGGAGTCAGTCAGTTGTTCTGTCGTCAGACTAGCCCCCGGTAGTTTTATAAATGAGTTGAGGCCTAATAACAGGTTCTCTGAAGCCGACACCTTCCTGAACCAGATTGCTCGCAAGGGATCATATCCCACGGGTAGACTGTCGCTGTCGAATTGGATGTATCGTTATCCTCCGTGGGTCAACTTGACACTCTAGATTCTATCACGGTATAAGGATACTTTGTATCAGCTTGGCCTCTACTATGCCATAAGAGGCACCTGCTACGGTCTTCCTGTGAATACAAGGCTGTTCATAGCACTCCTAGAGATATACAACCGTCGTACGGGGACCTTTTTTATGCCTGCTAGGGAGATGGGGCTTGCTCTCTATGAAATGCATGACGTCTCCAAGTTGCCCTGGGGAGACGAGGCTTATGAGGGGTATACTCTTACGGATGAGGAGTTTGAGGTTTTAGAGCAGCGGTTCCCCGGGTTCGTTGCCGTTTACCGAGAAGTGTTATGTTATCATAGCACTTGTCAGCAAATATCAAAGAAAATGATAAAAGCTCTGAGGGGACCCTTCCCTATACCAAGGCTTGGATCAGTTACCTGTTCGACCTAGGGGCCTCGGGCCAGGTTGTCCTTTGGAGCCTTCAGACTCAAGCATGGATGGATGCTCAAGTGCAAAGCGCCAAGAGGACCAAAGCTTCTGGTGATATATTCGGGAGCCAATCCGACACATTCAGCTACTTCTATCAAGATATCCAACTCTTGTCTGACAAGGCCAACTAGGCTGGGTTCCTGATGATATGGCTGAGGATCTGTGTTGTCTCAGGCAGTTCTGGTTCTATTGAGAGAATCAGTCGCAACCTGATCCTCTCTGCTGTTAAATTATTCTTCGGAGGTAGGCTAGCTCTACTCCCAGCTATGGTGTGCAGCATCCATCGGGGCCTTCGTATCTTTATGGCCAGAACCATAGATCATGATGTTACAAAGGATTTCAACCGAATCGAGTTGCCCTACCACTATCTGATGGGGTGGCTGCTAATGCACTACCCCTCTTTGATGTGACCTAGCCCTGAGGAAAATACGACGGTCAACGATGCGTTCATCTATCAGTGCCATGATATGCCTTGGGCCTGTTCAACTATGCTCGACTGCCGTGTTGTGCTTGCTCGGGTGGACAGCTATTCCTTTTTTTGTGTCGGTCCCACCTTTTATTGACGAGGAAATGGGGCATATTTAGCTTGATGGCGTTGTTGTGCCCCAGATCCTATCCGAGAAGATGTTCCGCTGGTTGCAGAATATCTGCCCTGCACATTTGGTGTATCACAACCGTAACGTTATTTTCTTGGAACCTTACTTACCCAGCCGATATTTGCGATAATTTGGGTACTGCAAGTTATTTTTGGATAACCCGAGTCCCTGCTTGGGTTATGAGGGCAGCGTCCTGGATGGCATCCGGGCCTGGCATTACAACAGTGCCGTCTACACCCGCACCAGCTTTTCTTTACCTGATACCGGGGGCTCAATGCGTATCTCATACATGGCTGCCCTTTACCATGTCTCTTTGAATGGGCCTCCCCATGACTTCGACATAAGTACCAATTTTATAACCGGTACTAAGTTGGCAAAGAAATACGAGGAGCCCAAAAAAAGGAACAGGGCAGGGAAGTCGAAAGCCGTCGAAGTGTCTGACTCTGATTCTACTGATATGGAAGAGGAGGATGAGTACAACGGTCTGTCACTCGCTGTAAGTACTTCAGTGATGCGCTTGCCTTCTTCTGTGCCGAGTCCTCCGCGTAAGCGAAGTAAGCATGGACTCTCTGTTGCTGACAGGCCTCGTTCCCAGAAACGGGTTGCATTTAAGAGTCGAGGGTCTGATATTACGGAAGAGGGTAGTGACGTCGAAACTCTCCCAGAGGTAAATTTCATTTTGACCGACCACCATGTCATTATTGGGATTTTATCTTATTGTTTCTCTCTTTTTCCTTTGTGCAGGCTTTGGAAGACATAAACCCTCCAGAGCTTGATGTTGCTTTCGAGATTCCTCCAGTTACAGGCACCCTGGTCGAAGAAGGTGCAAGCCTTACAGAATCAAATATTGAGGCTGCAGGGTCTCAGTTAGTCGCAACCGACCCAGCTACATCTCCTTTCGGGTTGACCGAGGCTGGAGGGGTAGATGCAGGTGATTCAGATATTGCTATTGAGGAGGATATGGAGGAAATAAGAGGAATTATGACTGTCCAGAGTGAGCCGCAGTCTCTACCGCCCTTCCCTGATAAGCTATGTCATATTCTTACCGACAAGGAGGTTCATTCGCTCTTTCTTCATATCCTTCGAGTCAAGCTGATTGTCGGTTGTTCTGGATCTATAGGCAGTGCTCCTTCATTTCCATTGGTGGACATAGCCGTGGAGAAGGAGATAGTGGAAGATGTCAGGGTGGACTTCTTACCGAAGAGAAGAAATAAACCTCATCTCCTTCAAATCGAAAAAAACCCCGCTGAGCCTAGTTCAGAGCCGCTTATACCAAAAGTGTCGATGGTAGAGGCGGTGGTTCCTATACCAGCATCGGAGGATGCAGGGTCGATTGAAGCTGCCTTTTCCCTAGAGATTGAACTCTCCACTCTGCCTAGTCTTCAGCTCCTTCGGGCTGCGAAAGAGGAGATTGTTGCTGTGCGGGAGTCTCGTCGCTCGGAGTTTGTTTTCCTTTTGACAGGATCGTCAAGCTCCGCTATGCCTTCTTCTCACACGCCTTCAGGTTCCTTGGCTGATATTCCTTCGACGCCGTCCTCTTTGGAGAATCTAGACGAATTGTCAAGGGATATAGTTGAGAGCTTCTACCGTCATCTAAAACGAGGGGTTGAAGCTACTTCAAGGAGAGGGACTTCATTTGCCGTGGCCCGTCACTGCGCCCAAGGCCAGATTGACCTATTTAAGACGCTTTCGGGTAGAGAAGGGGCGGCCGTCCTTCTGGAGCACAAGCTGGCAGAGGCTGATCAGTGCCTAATCCAGTTACAAAAATTACGGCAAGTCGATGTGTCTGCTATAGTGGAGCAGGAGCGTGCTTTCCTTATAAAAGCCATGGAAAAGGTGAAGGCTGTATAGGAGACGACCAAGCCCACCTTGGAGAAGGACCTTCATAAGCTGTCTCTTAAGTATGACAAGCTGAGTCGAGAGGAGAGATCTGCTTGATTCATGAGGAGACCACCGTTCGTGCTATGACCAAAACTAACAAATAGCTCCTCAAGATCCATGCCAAGCTGACATCTCTGGAGACTGAGCTCCAAGCCACTCGTCAAGAGAGAGAGAAGATCTGCAAGGAGACTAATGAGGTCACAAGAGAAAATTAGAGTAAAATTGGCAGGCTCATGCACATCTTGAGGATGCTGAAAAGCTAACCCAGAAAGCTGAACGCCGGACCAGAGTGAGAATCGAGCGCTCAACTGCACGGTTGGAAGACATTCTTGCCAAACAATGCGTTGCTGATGAGTATTAGCATTTTCTTCCGCCCATTTTTTTTGGAGATGTAATGAATGTAACTGATTTTGAATAAACAGAATACATTCACCCCATTCTTTGTTTGTGGTATTTGTGGTGTCTGTACTAGAGGGCCTAATACAACATTTGTGTTAGATAAAGGATATCCCACTGGAGGACTTTTTGGTAGACCTATTTCTTTTTGTGCATCTAGAAATACGAGCAAATAGATTTGAATAATATTTTGTGGACCTACTACTCTTTGGTACACCGATGGTGCGAGTAATAGATTAGGATAACTTCTTTGGACCTATTACCCTTTTGCGCATTGGTGGTGCGGATAATAGATTTGAAACAAAACCTAACAGAGGTAATATGGACGTGATAGATTTTGTGGTCTTAACACCATGTCTTTTATCCCGGGTTGGGTACTGATGCTAAGTCAAGAGACTATCGATATCAGAGGTAATATGGACGTGATACACGATAATCAAATTTTTTTTTGTGGACCTATTACTCTTCTGTGCACTAGTGGTACGAGTAATAGATTTTGAGACAAAACCTATGGAGGTAATGTGGACGTGATAGGTTTTCTGGTCTTAACACCATGTCTTTTATCCCGGGTTGGGTACGAGTGTAAAGTCAAGAGACTATCAGTACCAGAGGTAATATAGACGTGATACACGATAATCAAGAATAATATTTGGTGGATCTATTACTCTTCCGCGCACTGGTGTACGAGTAATAGGTTTTGAGACAAAACCAACAGAGATAATATAGACATGATAGGTTTTGTGGCCTTAACACCATGTCTTTTATCCCGGGTTGGATACAGGTGTTAAGTCAAGAGACTATCGGTATCAGAGGTAATATAGACGTGATACACGATAATCAAGAACATAAAGTTTGCTCAGTAATAACAATAAGCTGGGCAGACTCCTGTGTGATAAAGTATTAGAGTGGGAGTTTAGGGGTATCGGCATACATGACTCGCCACTCAGTGAGATGTGATACGAATTTACTCGAAGAAAAATAGAGTTTGTGAGTTCAGAGGTACTTGGTGTACATAACTCGATGATCTGAGAGATTTAGTAGTTTGAGGAAGTACCAGCATATCCTTAGACACAATATTTCTTCAGGAATTTGCCGTAATAATCCCGAGGTCTCCCAGACGGGGTTGACAGCTGCAGAGGCGATCGTCGACCGTTGCCGTAATTCAGACCTGGGGTAGCCTCCATGTCGTACCCCTGTTTTTTGCATAAAGTACTTAGCTTGAGGACTATACAAGTAGAGTGGTAGTCTTTCAGTATCGGGTTCGAGATCAAACTCTTGAGGCATGAAGGCTTGAGGACCTTCTTTTCGGCCAAAGATGATCGTGTGATCCCCTTCTCTTCTGCCTGGGACTAGGAAGTAGGCATCTTTAATGGGAGTAAGTCTGTTTGTTGAATAGATGGTTGTCACCTGTGTGTTTAATGTCCCGACCGAGTCCTACAGCATACATCAGATTGAGTTTATTACACTCAGGATAGTTCAATGGCTGTAATGCCTGTAGTTCGTATTACGTATCTTGGAATACGTGTACGTATTTGTTCTTGTATTGCATATCTCTTAGCTTGGCCCAGTTTATTTTGGGTTGGTTCGGCTAGATTTGGGGTGCCTTGGTTCATCATGAACCAAGGGGAGAACCCCTACCTACCACCACCATCATCCTTCATTAACCCATTCCTTTAATTCTCTCTCTTCATTTACTTCTTCTTCTCCCACCATTACTTCTTCAACCACCAGGAGAGTGAGAGAGAGAGAGAGAGCTTAGGCAAGTGCATCTTGCTTCATGGAGGAACATAAATTTTATTGTTATATTCTCTTCTTCACAGCATTCTAAGACACTTTAGTGCTTGGCATTTTCAATTTCCATGGCTAAATTCTTCTAGATCTAAGATTATAGTATTTTCGGATTTCTTGGGTTTTGATCTATTTAACTTTATTATTTCTAAGTTTTGATGGTTTCATGTTGTAGAGAATTTCGTTCTACCCTATTTTGACCTATAGAAGTCCAAATTTAGGCTTACGATGAAGGTTTTAAGGAGCTTGAAAGCTATGGGTTCCATGGCCATCCTTCTCAGATTTTCTGAGAAGATGGGTACCCACTTACTCAGCCGCATAGATGGGTACCCACTTACCCAGCCGCATGAGATTTACTTGCTCAGCCGCATGGGTACCCACTTACTTAGCCGTATAGATGGGTACCCACTTACCCAGCCGCATGAGATTTAATTGCTCAGCCGCATGGGTACCCACTTACTTAGCCGCATAGATGGGTACCCACTTACCCAGCCGCATGAGATTCATTCACTTAGCCGCATGAGATTCATTCACTTAGCCGCATGAGATTTATTTTACTCAGCCGCATAGATGGGTACCCACTTACCCAGCCGTATGAGATTTACTTGCTCAGCCGCATGGGTACCCACTTACTCAGCCGCATAGATGGGTACCCACTTACCCAGCCGCATGAGATTCATTCACTTAGCCGCATGAGATTCATTCACTTAGCCGCATGAGATTTATTTTACTCAGCCGCATAGATGAGTACCCACTTACCCAGCCGCATGAGATTTACTTGCTCAGCCGCATGGGTACCCACTTACTCAGCCGCATAGATGGGTACCCACTTACCCAGCCGCATGAGATTCATTCACTTAGCCGCATGAGATTCATTCACTTAGCCGCATGAGATTCATTTTACTCAGCCGCATAGATGGGTACCCACTTACTCAGCCGCATAGATGGGTACCCATCTACTGCCGCATGAGCCCCCAATTCACCCTTGGCCGTATATTGTCTAATTTGGTTGTTTTTCTTGTCCTATTTAGCTGATTTATGGCCCAAATTTTTTCCAACTCCCAACATGAAAATTATAGATCTTTTCCTTGGCTTCCAGAATATGTTATTAACTATTTATGCAACTTTTCTCATTTATAATGTTAGAACACGATAGTGGCTCGTCATGGCGTACTCTTGACAAGTAACCCTGACATGATATACCTCGATATGCTGTTACGACAGCTAGCACGGCATGACAAGTATGAAAGACCTGGACACCGTGGGCGATTGTGTTTGTACAAATAAATTGATACTGTCTTGCATCATGTCTAGGATGGGGATCCCTGAGTACCACTGTCAGGGGTACCAACTGAAATTGACTAAGGCTAATTAACTAGAATGATTCAGTAGTCATGAAGAGATTTCCAGCTACAGGCAATCCCGTTATCTGGGCGCATTAAGTGGACTTGTAGCCTATCGACGAGTAGGGCACATTTCCAGCACACAGTCATGTGGTGCACCCTTCATAAACGGACATTCGACCCGGATAACCGGATGGTCTGCAGGGCTTGTGGCTGTTGGGATAATCTTATTGCATCTTACTAGTAACTAGGCTGTGATAACCCTAGTTAGTTAAAAGTATCAAGTCGTACTCTTGATTGGCCGTGATTGATTGGATGAAGTTTATTCCAGCTTAGTCTTATCCTGATCCTGTGCAAGATTGGGACATGACATGATTATTGATGCTTGCCTTAACAATAATGATCAGGGGTCCAGTTCTGTTCAGGCGAAGGGTTACAACCCCGGTCCTTGTTTGGTTTAAGGATTGTAACTGGCTCCCGGAGCAGTTCTGTGTCCTCTCTTCGTTTATTGTCTTATTGCAACCCATGCCATGCTCGTCATGTTCTTTTATCTTATTTCAATACCATGATTATTTATACTGGCCTTAGCAATAAAGATCAGGGGTCCAGTTCTGTTCAGGCGAAGGGTTACAATCCCGGTCCTTGTTTGGTTTAAGGGTTGTAACCTGGCTCCCGGAGCAGTTCTGTGTCCTCTCTTCGTTTATTGTCTCCACTATACCAATAGTATTTGAGACGAGTTTCTATTCAGGTGAAGGGTCATAACCCCGGTCCTTGTTTGGTTTAAGGGTTGTGACCTGGCTACTTGAATGGTTTCTTCGTACTCAGTTTACTGTTGTTATCTCTATTATTATCAGTTCTTTATTTATTATCTTTAATATTCTATTGTGATATGCTGGTTTTAGTTCCTAAGTGAAGCCTCCTTTGTGGCACTTGCTCTTTCTGGGGTCTGACCCAGCTGTTTTGTATGGCCAGATATCGGAGCAGCACCAGAGGATCCACCTGTCTTCCAGCCAGATGGTGACCACCAGGCGTAACCCTGGCAACGAGTGGGTTTCTTTTTGTTCTCCCACTTTATTGTAAAATTATTCTTTTGAGGCGTTTAGCCGACGAGCACGTGTTAGCTCGTATTGCACCTTTAATTACTTTCTGCCTACGGGCTGTAACATGATCGACAAATCCTAGGGTTGATCATGTATGACTGAAACTCTTGCTAGTCCTGACATTTTGTACGACTAGCTTCATGATCATCCGAATATGTAATATATGGGACGCCTTGCTATTATATATTTGGTGCTCTGATATCTTGTATACTGTTACTACTTGCTTGGGATTGAGACAATAGGCTTGTTCATGACCATAGAAGACTGTTGGCTTGTAGTTAAACCCTCATGTATCTAGACAGCCGTGATCGTATAGCGAGGTGGATGGCACTTCAATATACGTAGCTGGCTATGTATGCCCCCGCTCTCCAGTATTCTGGTTCTGGGGCGTGACATAGTTTAAGTGGTGGCCCATGTAGGTCTGTAAATCAAGATATGTGAGGGTTTACCGAATAGATGTCTCAATCAGTATTCGTCCTTGATCTCTGCTCGTATCTTCCGAATCCCTGGATTCTTGTCCTGATCATGTGCTTGTATCGTTGATCTGTCCTGGTCCCTCCTTATTGTTCCCTATGTCGTCTTCTTCAGCGGCATTGTTCCTGGAGCTGCCGATCAGCAAGACGGGGCACCTCCCGTGGACCAGCAGCAACCTGGGGATCAAGCCCAGCATTCAGGAGTAGCCTCCAGAGTCATGCCTACCGGAGGAGAGCCACCAGTCCAGCCAGTTCAGCCTGTCGAGCCTGATGATGGCACTTTGGTAGGTCTCATCAGGTCCCTATTAGATTCCCAGGATCGTCGCGGAGATGCCTTACACCAGGCGGTGGCAGATGCTTTGACCAGAGGCGGTCATCAGGGTAATAGTGCGGCCAACAGCTTCAAGCGCTTGAACCCTCCCTTCTTCGACGGTAGTGAAGATGCGATCGCTGCAGATGCATGGCTTCAGGACACCGAGGTGATTCTAGAAGCAGCCAGGACTCCAGAGAATAAAAAGGTGGCCGTGGTACGCCTGCAGTTACTAGATCTTGCCCGTAGCTGGTGGGCAGCACAGGCCGAAGGATTAGTGGCCCCTATTTCATGGGCAGTATTCAGAGAGAGATTCCAGACCAAGTATTTTGATGCTGTAGCTCGGTATGATCTACAGACGAGGTTTACCAATCTGAAGCAGATGGGCAGGACAGTCGATGGATATGCGGCCGAGTTTTTCAAACTCAGTCGGTTTGCTCCCACCTTGGTGGCAACCGAGTATGATAGAGCCCAGCGATTCCAGCAAGGGCTTCACCTGGAGATTCTATTAGCAGTTGAACAGTTTGAGCATCAGACTTTTGATGCAGTCTTGAGAGCAGCTAGGAGGCACGAGTACACCTTCCAGAGGATCGTGGATAGGACCGGAGGTCGGAAGCGATCTCACGGTCAGATGAATCAGTCATCAGCACCAGCCCCGGCAGCCAGGGCTTTGACCATTGGAGCCCCGAGGCGGGCGACCTCAGTGACGTCGGTTCAGCATTCAGTCCCGATGCACCCTCAGCAGCAGAAGCAGAAGCAGTCTTCCACAGTGGGATGTTCACACTGCGGGAAGCCAGGGCATGTGGTGTCCGAGTGTCGCAGAGCACAGGGTTTGTGCTTGGCTTGTGGTGCCCCAGACCACAGGATTGGGAACTGTCCGAACAGAGGGAGTTCATCCTCAGCCCTCACTAGTCCTTCAGTTAGAGGACCAGTACCAGTCCAGCAGCAGCAGCAGCTGCAGTACCCGTTCTCGAGGCCATTGCCAACGCAGGCCCAGGCGTTCCAGCAGCAGAGACCGCAGCAGTATGCCCAAGCCCAAGCCCTGATCCAGAGCAGGCAGAGGAATTTTCAGCAGAGGGGACCCGCACCCAGAGGACATGGTCAAGTGCTGGCTTTGACCATGGGAGAGGAAGGAATAGCACCAGGTGAGGTGGTGGCAGGTACTATTCTCGTCAACACCTTTCCAGCTTCAGTATTATTTGATTCTGGTACCTCGCATTCATTTATGTCTGCACGATTCGCGACACGGGTAGGACTGGAGCCCGAGTCATTATCAGTAAGGCTCAATATACTTACTGGTAACGGACTTGTGAGAGTAGATAGGGTATTTTTCTCGTGTCGGATCGTAGTTAGCGGTAGAGAATTCCCTGCTAGATTAATAGAGTTTTCGATGGCCGATTATGATGTGGTCTTAGGGATGGATTGGTTGAGGGACCAGTATGCTAGGATAGACTGCCACATTGGCAGGGTTGTTTTTAGCATTCCAGGCGAGCCGGAGTTTTCCTTCTCCCGAGGCGAAGTTGAACCTTCTACTCCAGTATTGCGGATGGCAGTAGCAGCAGTGCAGTTGCCCAGGATAGTGGATGAGTTCCCAGATGTTTTCCCAGAAGAGCTTCCAGGGATGCCGCCAGAGCGAGAGATCGAGTTCACCATAGACTTGATTCCTGGGACAGCTCCAGTGTCGGAGAGAGCCTACAGGATGGCGCCGTCAGAGCTAGAGATATTGTACAAGATGATTGAAGAACTCAGAACCAAGGGATTCATTCGTGCTAGTGGATCGCCTTGGGGAGCCCCGATGCTTCTTGTGAAAAAGAAGGATGGTACGTCCAGGTTATGTGTAGATTATCGTACCTTGAACTCAGTGACAATCAAGAACAGATACCCTCTTCCGAGGATAGATGACTTGTTTGATCAACTCCAAGGGGCAGCAGTGTTCTCGAAGATCGACTTACGATCAGGATACCACCAGATCAGAGTCAGAGAGCAGGACATCCCGAAGACAGCGTTCAGATCGAGATATGGGCATTGGGAGTTCCTTGTGATGCCATTTGGAGCAACCAATGCGCCGGCAGTATTCATGGACCTCATGAATCGCATCTTCATGCCTTACTTGGATCAGTTTGTGATCGTGTTCTTGGATGACATCCTGGTTTATAGCAAGAGTGAAGCGGAGCATGAGCAGCATCTCAGAGTTGTTCTTCAGATCCTCAGAGAGCACCAGTTGTATGCCAAGTTTAGTAAATGCGAGTTCTGGCTCGATCGTATTTCGTACTTGGGTTATATCATCACCCGAGGAGGAGTAGAAGTGGATCCCCAGAAGATTGTGGCCATTGAATCGTGGCCGGTGCCCAGCACAGTTGCAGAAGTTCGCAGTTTTCTTGGATTGGCCGGCTACTACCGGCGATTTGTTTCAGACTTTGCTCGAATCTCAGCGCCATTGACCCAGTTGACCCGTAAGGATGTGCAGTTTGCTTGGACAACAGAGTGCCAGGATTCTTTTGAGAAGTTGAAGCGAGGCTTGATGACGGCTCCAATTCTCACGCTTCCAGATGGAACCGGAGGATTCTCAGTGTATTGTGATGCTTCAGGCAGAGGCTTAGGATGTGTTCTGATGCAGCATGGGAAGGTAATAGCTTATGCGTCACGACAACTTCGTGATCATGAGAGAAATTACCCAACCCATGACTTAGAGCTGGCAGCTGTAGTGTTTGCACTTAAGTTGTGGAGACACTACCTGTATGGAGATAGGGTGGAGATTTTCACCGACCACAAGAGCCTGAAGTATGTTTTCACCCAGAAAGATCTTAACATGCATCAGAGGAGATGGCTAGAACTACTTGTGGATTATGATGTCAACTTGCAGTATCATCCTGGGAAGGCCAACGTTGTTGCAGATGCATTGAGCAGGAGAGCCGGAGTTTATTTCCTAACAGCGCAGCCAGAACTGTTGGCAGATCTTCAGAAGATGGGTATAGAAGTTGTTCTCCCTTCCAGTGTGGCATTGATGGCTAGTATGCAAGTTCAGTCTACTATAGTCGAGAGGATCCGGATGGCGCAGTCAGCAGATTCCAAGCTTCAGCGACTCAGAGCAGAGCGTGAGGCAGGACGAAGACCAAAGTTATGCATTCGTGAGGATGGTACACTTCGACATGGTAATCGTCTTTGTGTACCCAGTGGAGATATCAGGCAGGAGATCCTGTCAGAGGCTCACAGTTCGCAGTATTCCATTCATCCCGGTGGCACGAAGATGTACCGTGATATCCGCCAGCACTTTTGGTGGAATGGCATGAAGAGGGAGATAGCCCGGTTTGTCTCTCGTTGTTTAGTCTGCCAACAAGTTAAAGCTGAACATCAGAGGCCAGCTGGACTACTTCAACCATTGCCAATCCCAGAATAGAAGTGGGAGCATGTGACCATGGATTTTGTGACTGGACTACCTAGATCCCCAGCTGGTAGAGATGCTATTTGGGTTATAGTTGATCGGCTCACCAAGGTGGCTCACTTTTTTCTATTTAGGGTTGGCCAGTCGACGGATCAGCTAGCAGAGATGTACCTCAGGCAGATTATCAGATTGCACGGTGTGCCAGTCAGTATCACCTCGGACCGAGATTCAAGATTCACGTCGCACTTTTGGCGTAGCTTACAAGAGAGTTTGGGGACTCATCTCCAGTTCAGTTCAGCGTATCACCCGCAGACAGATGGTCAGTCAGAACGTACGATCCAGACTCTCGAAGATATGTTGAGATCATGTACGCTCGACTTTGGTGGTTCATGGGAAGATCACTTGCACCTGGTAGAATTCTCGTACAATAACAGTTTCCAGGCCAGTATCCAGATGGCACCGTTCGAGGCACTGTATGGCAGGAAGTACAGATCCCCGCTAGCATGGGACGATGTCGGAGAGAGACAGATGCTCGGTCCAGAAATGATTGCTCAGACAGTTGAGGTGGTCAGAAGAGTCCGAGATCATCTTCGAGTAGCACAAGATCGCCAGCGTCATTGGGCCGATTCTCATCGACGACCCCTTGAATTTTCTGTCGGCGATCATGTATTCCTTAGGATCTCGCCTACCCGTGGCGTCATTCGTTTCGGCGTACGGGGCAAGCTTAGTCCTAGGTATATAGGACCGTTTGACATTCTGGAGCGAGTAGGAGATGTATCCTATCGTCTCGCTCTTCCACCATTGCTACGTGAGGTGCATGACGTATTCCATATATCCCAACTGCGACGGTATATCCCGGACCCGAGCCACATCCTGGATCATTCGGAATTGGTTGTTGGTACCAACCTTTCGTATGAGAAGAGGCCCGTGTCTATATTAGACCGAAGAGAGAAGACACTCAAGAACAAGACTATTAAGTTAGTCCGAGTTGCTTGGGGTCATCACTCTTTGGGTGAGTCAACGTGGGAGCGTGAGGATGACATCCGATCGCGATATCCCGACCTGTTTGACTCATGAGGTATAATGTCTTTCTTATGCCTCATGCCATCGATTCCTTGCTTGCATGATTGATTGTTTGTCTAGTTATAACTTGCTTGTGATTAGTATAGCTTGTTCTTGCCACTTTAGCCTCTTGATTAAATTCCGAGGACGGAATTCTTTTAAGGTGGGTAGAGTTGTAATGCCTGTAGTTCGTATTACGTATCTTGGAATACGTGTACGTATTTGTTCTTGTATTGCATATCTCTTAGCTTGGCCCAGTTTATTTTGGGTTGGTTCGGCTAGATTTGGGGTGCCTTGGTTCATCATGAACCAAGGGGAGAACCCCTACCTACCACCACCATCATCCTTTATTAACCCATTCCTTTAATTCTCTCTCTTCATTTACTTCTTCTTCTCCCACCATTACTTTTTCAACCACCAGGAGAGTGAGAGAGAGAGAGAGAGCTTAGGCAAGTGCATCTTGCTTCATGGAGGAACATAAATTTTATTGTTATATTCTCTTCTTCACAGCATTCTAAGACACTTTAGTGCTTGGCATTTTCAATTTCCATGGCTAAATTCTTCTAGATCTAAGATTATAGTATTTTCGGATTTCTTGGGTTTTGATCTATTTAACTTTATTATTTCTAAGTTTTGATGGTTTCATGTTGTAGAGAATTTTGTTCTACCCTATTTTGACCTATGGAAGTCCAAATTTAGGCTTACGATGAAGGTTTTAAGGAGCTTGGAAGCTATGGGTTCCATAGCCATCGTTCTCAGATTTTTTGAGAAGATGGGCACCCACTTACTTAGCCGCATAGATGGGTACCCACTTACCCAGCCGTATGAGATTTACTTGCTCAGCCGCATGGGTACCCACTTACTTAGCCGCATAGATGGGTACCCACTTACCCAGCCGCATGAGATTTAATTGCTCAGCGGCATGGGTACCCACTTACTTAGCCGCATAGATGGGTACCCACTTACCCAGCCGCATGAGATTCATTCACTTAGCCGCATGAGATTCATTCACTTAGCCGCATGAGATTCATTTTACTCAGCCGCATAGATGGGTACCCACTTACCCAGCCGCATGAGATTTACTTGCTCAGCCGCATGGGTACCCACTTACTCAGCCGCATAGATGGGTACCCACTTACCCAGCCGCATGAGATTCATTCACTTAGCCGCATGAGATTCATTCACTTAGCCGCATGAGATTCATTTTACTCAGCCGTATAGATGAGTACCCACTTACCCAGCCGCATGAGATTTACTTGCTCAGCCGCATGGGTACCCACTTACTCAGCCGCATAGATGGGTACCCACTTACCCAGCCACATGAGATTCATTCACTTAGCCGCATGAGATTCATTCACTTAGCCGCATGAGATTCATTTTACTCAGCCGCATAGATGGGTACCCACTTACTCAGCCGCATAGATGGGTACCCATCTACTGCCGCATGAGCCCCCAATTCACCCTTGGCCGTATATTGTCTAATTGGGTTGTTTTTCTTGCCCTATTTGGCTGATTTATGGCCCGAATTTTTTCCAACTCCCAACATAAAAATTATAGATCTTTTCCTTGGCTTCCAGAATATGTTATTAACTATTTATGCAACTTTTCTCATTTATAATGTTAGAACACGATAGTGGCTCGTCATGGCGCACTCTTGACAAGTAATCCTGACATGATACACCTCGATATGCTGTTACGACAGCTAGCACGGCATGACAAGTATGAAAGACCTGGACACCGTGGGCGATTGTGTTTGTACAAATAAATTGATTCTGTCTTGCATCATGTCTAGGATGGGGATCCCTGAGTACCATGGTCAGGGGTACCAACTGAAATTGACTAAGGCTAATTAACTAGAATGATTCAGTAGTCATGAAGAGATTTCCAGCTACAGGCAATCCCGTTATCTGGGCGCATTAAGTGGACTTATAGCCTATCGACGAGTAGGGCACATTTCCAGCACACAGTCATGTGGTGCACCCTTCATAAACGGACATTCGACCCGGATAACCGGATGGTCTGCAGGGCTTGTGGCTGTTGGGATAATCTCATTGCATCTTGCTAGTAACTAGGCTGTGATAACCCTAGTTAGTTAAAAGTATCAAGCCGTACTCTTGATTGGCCGTGATTGATTGGATGAAGTTTATTCCAGCTTAGTCTTATCCTGATCCTGTGCAAGATTGGGACATGACATGATTATTGATGCTTGCCTTAACAATAACGATCAGGGGTCCAGTTCTGTTCAGGCGAAGGGTTACAACCCCGGTCCTTGTTTGGTTTAAGGGTTGTAACCTGGCTCCCGGAGCAGTTCTGTGTCCTCTTTTCGTTTATTGTCTTATTGCAACCCCATGCCATGCTCGTCATATTCTTTTACCTTATTTCAATACCATGATTATTTATACTGGCCTTAGCAATAAAGATCAGGGGTCCAGTTCTGTTCAGGCGAAGGGTTACAACCCCGGTCCTTGTTTGGTTTAAGGGTTGTAACCTGGCTCCCGGAGCAGTTCTGTGTCCTCTCTTCGTTTATTGTCTCCACTATACCAATAGTATTTGAGACGAGTTTCTATTCAGGTGAAGGGTTACAACCCCGGTCCTTGTTTGGTTTAAGGGTTGTGACCTGGCTACTTGAATGGTTTCTTCGTACTCAGTTTACTGTTGTTATCTCTATTATTATCAGTTCTTTATTTATTATCTTTAATATTCTATTGTGATATGCTGGTTTTAGTTCCTAAGTGAAGCCTCCTTTGTGGCACTTGCTCTTTCTGGGGTCTGACCCAGCTGGTTTTGTATGGCCAGATATCGGAGCAGCACCAGAGGATCCACCTGTCTTCCAGCCAGATGGTGACCACCAGGCGTAACCCTGGCAACGAGTGGGTTTCTTTTTGTTCTCCCACTTTATTGTAAAATTATTCTTTTGAGGCGTTTAGCCGGCGAGCACGTGTTAGCTCGTATTGCACCTTTAATTACTTTCTGCCTACGGGCTGTAACATGATCGACAAATCCTAGGGTTGATCATGTATGACTGAAACTCTTGCTAGTCCTGACATTTTATACGACTAGCTTCATGATCATCCGAATATGTAATGTATGGGACGCCTTGCTATTATATATTTGGTGCTCTGATATCTTGTATACTGTTACTACTTGCTTGGGATTGAGACAATAGGCTTGTTCATGACCATAGGAGACTGTTGGCTTGTAGTTAAACCCTCATGTATCTAGACAGCCGTGATCGTATAGCGAGGTGGGTGGCACTTCAATATACGTAGCTGGCTATGTACGCCCCCGCTCTCCAGTATTCTGGTTCTGGGGCATGACAATGGCAGCCTCTTATTGATGAAATAAGAAATTTTGTCCACAGAGATAACATTATCAGGAGATGGACTATCCACCTTTGTAACAAGATACTTCGCGAGTTCTGCATCCTCTTCAGCTACCCCTTGCGTGATCGGAGGTGGGGACGCTGTCCTGGGAAACTTGACCACCAAGGGTTCATCTTGTGGCATTGGCTTGTCTGAGGGTCTCGGATCGACACTTGGTTGCCGGCTCGTCTTGGAAAGACGGATGACCATCGGCTCGGTAGAAGACTTCGTGTCTTCCGAATGCTTTTGACTGGATCTTGGCAATCGGATCACCATCGGCTCCCCAGAGGGCCTTGCAACTTCCGGTCGCCTTTGATTAGATTTTGGCAACCGGGTCACCATCGGCCCTATGATGGACTTTGGCTCTTGGCTTTGGGAGTCGGATGACCATTGGTTCCGACTGCGCTGCTGGAAAGAGAGAACAATGGGGAATGTGTCTTAGCTAATCCTCTGCAAAATAAAAGAAAGAACCCTTTGGTCTTTTCTCAAACTTCCCTGGTCTATGACTCAGAGGAAGACGCATCAGATTCTATTCCTTTAAACAGAGGTCTTCGGATCTTTGATATCAGAAAGAATACTGATCAAACAGGCATCTTACCTACCCCTATGGGGTCTGGTCAAGATCTTCCCACCTTGCAAATTTTAAGATCTAAGCAAGGAAAATTGAAGGTATCACAAACAGAGACACCTGGAACAGAATTTTCTGAGTTACGCGCTTATCTCAATAGGCGTCTACCAGTATCAACTTTGGTGAAACGTAAGAACCCTATGCCAAAGGCCAACCTATACCAGAAGCCAAAGTTTGAAAAGAAAGACCCAACCACTTATGCTAATGAGTTGAGTACATCTTTGTACACTCAGGGAACTAAACATCTGAAGAATATGAGACATGTTCCTAACATCATTAAGAATATGTTCCTCTGACTTCTTCTCGTCATGTAGTTGTAACTGATCTTCGGCAACGTCTTACACAAAAATGGGAGATTACAGGGATGTTTCTCTCACCTCCAAATCATGCTTCAGATCGCCATTGCCTTCATAAAGTTGTCATCAACTGTTGTTGCCAATCGGCTCGACGATCTGTCTTCGATCGTCTGAACTATGCTTCAACTCCCGAACATATAATAGAAGATGAAGACGAGCTATTATATGCTTCTGTTAACATGACTTCTCAAGGCACTGGAGGTGGAAAACATCCAAGACGTAAGGCATCCCGTAATCCCAGTCAGCAATACTTGGATCGGATTCATGCATCCAGTGAAGGTGTATTTCAATACACTAGATCGAGAAATCGACATTTGAACCAAGGTGTCTTTAATCAAGAAGATCTCCCCATCGCTCATGTAGGAGATGACTCTTTCTCAGAGTTTGATGCAGATAGTGAAAGTTTTGAACAAACTATCTCACCAATAGCAGCAAGACAAATGACGGCATACACCATTACGGAAGATCAAGATGTCTCTACTTCAACCAGTCAAGAGCAACGAATTATCGCATTAGAAGACAAATTGAAGACCATGGCAGAAATGGTTACAAGTATGCATACAATAATCGTGGCTCAACATGCAGTGCCACCGATTGTAAATCCTGCTATAAATCCTGAGCTTATAGCATCTTCTGTACCTGTTAATCTGGGGGTACCAACTCCTCAGGTTGCTTCTGTGCCAATTCAAGCTGATCCCAATCAGTCTGGTGCTGGGGGTGGTAATTACCACGCTGTTCCTCCTCCTAACACTTCTAACCAACCCATCAATTCCCAAACATCAGGGGATGCTAATGAGGCTGTGAAACTCTTATGCACTCAGTTTGAGGCCTTAAAGCAGAAGGATGGCCTATAAAGACTAGGCATAAAGCAACCATATCCTACAGAGTGGAAGAAAGTTCCATTCCCTCATAAATACAAGCTTCCGACTATTATGTTATTTGATGGCAGCACTTCTCCAAGTCAGTACATCAATCACTTTGAGGTGATGACTGATCAATTACAGCCAAATGATGCTCTCCTTACCAGAGTGTTCGTCGGTTGTTTAGCTGGCACAGCATATGACTGGTATCGTAGCTTGCTTGATGGTTGCATAACTTCTTTTGCTGGTTTCAAGCAAATGTTCTTGGAATGGTTTTATGAGGAAGTCAATGACATGACAATGTCTGCCCTCATTAAGATTAAACAGAGGCACAATGAATCCATGGAGAGTTTTATTGAAAGATTCCACCGAGAGGCACTCAAAATGCCTTTAGAAACTCCATCTACTGTAACAATAGACACTTGCAAATCAAACTTGTTGCCTATTATCAGTATGTGGACGGGATCTACACAATTCCAGGATTGGTCTTCTTTTATTGTGAAGGCCAAGGCAGCTGAGGTCAGTGCCGAAAAGTTCAAACAGTTAGGAGTTCAGATGAATCATCCTAACCAAGATGAACATTCTACACCCGGGGGTAATAATCGCCAGAATAACCACAAGGGTAAAGAAACACTGGCCATCAATCTCAAGGGCAAAGAGTCTTTGGCTGTCAACGTCACTCAGACAGCACCCACTCCATCAACACCACCGCAGAAGACAACTCGTCCAATGGAAATGTGTTCTTTCGATAAAAATGATACTTTGAGCATCTTCGATTGCTTGATCAAAAGCAATAAGCTTCAACTTCCAGAGGCAAAACGGCCAGAAGAAGTGGGTAAAACCGATCACCCTAAATACTATGTTTATCAAAGATTCATAGGGCATCCAACCAGAGCATGTTATGTGCTCAAGGGTAAGATCCAAGAGTTGGTCAAGTTTTGAGCAATTACTCTTCAGCAGGACGAGAAGACGGTGACTGCTAATGTCATTTTTGTACAATTTGGCGACTTTCTACCACAACTTGTACAAGATGGTGTTGTCCCCATTCCAAGGACTACTCTTGAGATCGTGAATCTCCCACCTCCTCCAAATGAAGGTCTTGTTCCATTATCGACTGATAGAGGAGAGATTATGTGGATTCATCCAGATCTGGTAGCAGAGTTTGAAATGCCTTCCTCTTCTAAGCAGAAGAAGCACTCCAAATCTAAAGCCAAGAACTGCAATATGGTATCCTTTGAACCAGTAACAGAAGAAGAAATTCTAATGGGCACTAGATCTGGGAAACCCTATCTTCGGGAATATCCCAAAAATCAAGAGAATCCTGCTCCATCTCCTGATGCTCCTCCTTCATCATCTTCTCCTACTGAGAATATACCATCTACATCTTTGCCGGTGGTTGAACCATCTCCTCCTAAACCAACATCAGCAGACAAGGGAAAGCAACATGTTCGCTTTGACAAAGCACTAAAGAAGTCCTCATCTCTTGGACTTGAAAAGCGTTACAATTTTGACATATTGGCTCAATTGGCCAATACTCCAGCAAGATTATCAATCTTTATACTCTTACGTCTCTCAAAAGAAACTCGAGAGACGTTAAGTGAAGCCTTGATGAAGGCTGACGCTTATCTTACTCTTCTCAAGAAGCCTGAAAAGGAGCCAGTCAGCTGTGCACATTGTCATAGTGTATTCAAATTAATGCCTAATATTACTTTTACATAAGATGACATGTTGTTAGAAGATAATCGTCATGATCGTCCTCTCTACTTCACGGGGTATGTAGATACCATGAAAGTTGATCGCATTCTGATTGACCCCGGGTCTGCATTTAGAATCATGCCGAAGTCTTTACTGGATGCTTTGAAGATCCCAGTGCATAACCTTTCTATAACTAGCACTACCATCCTGGGGTTCAATCAAGGAAGAAGTGAACCTTTGGGGAAGATACGCCTAAAACTTCAGATTGACAATCTTCGTACAAAGGTAACTTTCTATGTTATTGACAATCATGGCTCATACAATGCTTTATAAGAAAGACCATTCCTCCATGAGCACAATATTATACCTTCTACTCTCCACCAATGTTTCAAATATATGGATGGTAATGGAGAAGTCCAAAAAGAGGTTACAGATATGAATCCTTTCAAAGAAGTTGAAGCATACTGCAACGATTCTCGCATATACAGAGAAGAATTCATTAAGGTGGTACTAACAATGGACACAGAGGAAGAACAGAAAAGTGTGTTGAATAATACTCTGTTGATTCCTGTCAAAGGACGTACTTCATGTCCTCGGTCTTCCAAACCACTGACCATCTATCTTCCTTCCCATGAGAAGCAGCCCAAGGGTGATAGTCAGGAACAAAGGGAGCTCACCTCCTCTGAGCCGCTTGTAATCGACCTTCGTCATAAGAAGCCCCCTCCTCCTTCTCGTTCTTCTTCTCTTCTCTTGTCATCAATCTGACTAAGCCTGCTAAGGCTAAAGTTCATGTTATAAATGATGGTGTAAAAATCAATAAAGCATCTCCTTTGCAGTATACTGATGTCTCTTACTATACTCAGTGTTATTTGGATATGCTAGATAGCTTTAAACCACTTACAATAGAAGTCGTATCATCTCTACGAAATATGGTACCACTGGATTCAATACAAGAGTCGTACTTCTTAGTACCGTCTCGAAAGAAAGATGAAAAGCCTATATTCTTCAATAAAAGAGAGGAACCAAAAATCATGCTCTATAACGATAATAGAGATGATACAGGAAGGCTACAATTACGTCGTTATAGTCCACAATCCAAAGTAATCATCCGTAAAATGGGCTATGATTTCAGAACAGGTCTCAACAACGGTAAAGGGAGGCGAACTCCTCTTCGTATTGTTGTTCCAAAAGGAAAATCACAACAATACCACAGTAAAACGAAGCGAGGACTAGGTTATGCTTCACCACTTCCAACTCCAGAACCTTCTGAATCTGATAAAGAAGAACGGTCTAACTCTTCTGATTCTATCTTATGGGATTCTGATACCAGCATCGGTCATGTTCATAGGGTGATAGTATCTTCTAACATGGTGTCTGCCAAATTTTTGGAAGACGACGAAGATGATATTGTAGAAACTCCTGAAGTGGACCTTTAGGCACAAAGGATGGACAATCAGTGGGAACTTTGTTTTGAATAACGAGAACCACCTACTGAGGATCAACTAGTCCAAATCAATACTGGAGAGAAGGGTGTATCACGACCAATCTTCATTAGCAAATATTTTTCAGAGGATGATAAACAAAAATTAATCCACCTTATTCGTGAATACATTGATGTCTTCGCCTGGAGTTATGAAGATATGCCAGGATTAGATCCTCAAATTGTAACTCACAAACTTAATATCTTGCCGAATGCCAAGCCGGTCAAATAACAACAACGACGATTCAAGCCTAAAATGATGGATGCAATTGATGATGAAGTCAAAAAGCTTATAGCTTTCGATTTTATCAGAGCAGAGCAACATCCTGACTAGGTAACCAACGTTGTTCCAGTCTTGAAGAAAACCGGAAGGGTTCGAGTTTGTATAGACTTTCAGGATCTCAATGATGCTTGTCCTAAAGATGAATTTTCTCTTCCAATTACTGATGTCATGATCGATAATACATGTGGATTCGAACAAATTTCTTTCATGGATGGGTTTTCTGGATATAATCAAATCCGGATGAATCCTGAAGATGAGAAACATACTTCGTTTCGTACTCCTCGTGGAGTGTACTATTATACGATCATGTCGTTTGGTCTAAAAAATGCAGGTGCAACTTACCAGCGGGCTATGAGTACTATTTTTTGTGATTATCTGCGAAAGACTATCGAATGCTATGTTGACGATATTGCTGTCAAAAGTTGTCTCAAAGAAGATCACAATCAGGATTTAAGAACTATCTTCAATCTAATGCGCCAGCATCAACTCAAAATAAACCCCACCAAGTCTTTCTTGGGAGTCTCTAGTGGTATATTTCTCGGCTTCGTCATTACCTCTAAGGGTATACACGTTGATCCCGAGAAGATCAAAGCCATTCAAGATATGCATCCTCCACACAACCTAAAAGAGCTACGAGGATTCCAAGCTCGACTTGCGTACATCAGGCGGTTCATTTCAAATTTATCTGGACGTTGCAGACCATTTACTCAATTAATGAAAAAAGGTGTATCTTTCGTTTGGACGAAAGAATGTCAGCGAGCATTTGATAACATAAAGCGGTATTTAATGAGTCCACCAGTTCTTGTACCACCGATCTCAGGAATACCTTTCTTAATGTATGTCCGGGCAATGGATCATTCATTGGGAGCTTTGCTAGCTCAAAAGAACAAGGAAGGTCATGAACAAGCCATCTACTGTCTTAGCCGAACGATGATTGGAGCTGAACATCGTTATAGTCCGGTAGAGAAGGAATGTATAGCCTTAATATTTGCTATTCAGAAGACAAGATATTACATCATAGGCCAAACTATTCATGTCATATCCGAGTCGATTCCTCTTCGAGTCTTAATGAAGAAGCCAAGTACACTCAATTCTAGGCTTGCCACATGGGCCATATTATTAGGACAATATGATATGGTTTATGTTCCTCAAAAGTCTGTGAAAGGCCAAGCACTTGCTGACTTTTTAGCAGCTCATCCTGTCCCTGAGACATCTAAACTCTATGATGAGATTTCTGACGAAACATTGGAATCAAATATGATCTCAGAAAAATTTCCTACATGGAGGTTGTTCTTTGATGGAGCTTCTAGAATTGGGCCTGGAGGTACCCTTGTGGCTGGAGTGGAAATTGTTCTCATTTCATCCAATGGATTAGCTATTCAAAGGGCTTATTCTTTAGACGAATCGTGCTCTAACAATGTGGCAGAATACAATACCTTGCTCATTGGACTCCAATTAGCCAAACAATTGAATATTGAATATCTCGAAGTATATGGTGATTCTAAGCTAATTGTTAATCAGGTTAGAGGCATATATGAAGTCCAACATCAAGATTTGGTACCCTACCATGAAGCAGCAATCAGGATAGCTTCTTCATTCAAAGGGTTCTTTATCGAACATGTACGTCACGCGTGCAATATAGAAGCTGATGCCTTGGCTAACCTAGCTGCGGTATTGGCAGTTATAGTTAAAAGACAACAAAATGGCAATGGGCGCCTGTGCTTCTGAGAGTAGGCACACATTAACAATGCGCTGATCAACAAGCGCCTATCAGCAATGTGCACTTATTCTCAGAAATACAGGCGCATCTCAATGATGTGCACTGATTAACAGGTGCATATCAAAACAGCGAACCGAACAATAAGCGTATCTCAAACAGCGTACACCGATCAAACAGGCGCATATCAGAAATACGTGCCTATTAACGGTGTCTACGACATACAGATCAGTACCTATCTTCAAAAGTGGCACAAAAGAAAAATGCTCATACTATTGGTTCTTTGTTGAGACTTACCAATTTCTGAAGGCACAGTATGCAAACGAATAGCATTGGGACGAGGTGGCACAAGTGAACTTATAAATAGTAAGACCTTGTGTGAAGCCATTTGTTTGGAGAAAATATGAATGGCTCTTTCATTTCTGTTTGTCCTTTTAAAGGTGTTAAAGATGAAACAGGCGCATCATTCTAGGAGCCTAATTTTGGAAAAGAACTAAACAATAGGTGATGAAAGCCATGTGATGACTGCCATGTGTCCCTCAATGAAACAGTAAGCATTAAATTTGCTAAAAGAACGTATCTACATGCGCCATTTGAAATCACAGCCACACAATGTATCAAAATTTTTAGTTTTCATTGCATAAAAGATGGGTGGACCCCTACAGACAAGGACACAAGAAAAAAGAATAAAAAGTTGTTATGCTAAAACATTATTCATTTTTCTTGTCTTCACCGGTCTGACGAAGAGCGGCGTCCAATTCTTGCATGTTGCGGATTCCTGCGACGCATCAGATTAAGGAATCCTTCTGAATCGACGCGTTCTTCAGAGGATGGCTTGCCATTCGAGCGATTAAAGACGGTTGGGTTTAACCTAAAGCAGTCTAGAAAGTTCGTCGCCCTCAGTACCGGATCAGCCTCCAACAAATAAGTCGAAGGCATGACGTCGGGTTTCGCTTTAGGGGACTTGATTTTGGTAACAACATTGGCCTCCATTTCCTTCTTAGACGCCATCGAAATCATAGAAGTGAAGAATAAAGTATAAAATTAGCCCCTACATATATCATCAAATTGACTCTTCATATTCCTTATGGGAAACTAAAAAATCATCAATAAAATTCGGGAAGACGAAGAGGAGATCGAGTGTTTTCGAGAAATTTAATTATGACGACCGGACGTTGACTGGCGCAACTTGACTCCGTCAAAACTTTTATAAGTTCAAAGTATTTCAAAAACTTTAAATATTTTTAAGTTTTTAAAAACTTTGAAGGGGGTCTTATAGGGCCAAAAAATCAAGTTGCACCATGAACATACTAACCAGTGATCAAGTTGCGCCCCAAAAATTAGGTTATGCCACTGATATGAAGCTCAGAGAACAAACTGCACCGCTGAACATGTTGCGCCATATATCAGACTGCGCCCAGTCTTACTGCGCCAAAATCTACATGGCGTCTGACGTTTAATAGCCATCATTACCTGACAGCACTGACAACTGACACCACAGTGAACGAGGAAAATCTCTTCGAATCCCGCAAATTATGCAGCTCGAGGAGAGTTGGTTGACAGCTGTCCTGTATGCTTTGTAAGTTGCGCCTAGGTACAATCCAGGCAAAATCTTTAGTTGCGCCTAGGCGCAATCTGAATGACTTTTGCTCAAAAGCTGCCACGTGTCTAGGTGCAGCTCAATCAGGCGCAGTTTTACTCATTGACTGAAGTTTGCGTAATCTGATAAAGTTAAGACAATTTTCATCTCTAAAGTAGGATGACGTGGCGCACATGCCACTAATATCTTAAGACGTGTCTACTATCCTGTATACGACCACGCGCATCTCAATCACATGATGCCACGCGTCTAAATACAGTTAGTACACGACTTATAACTGAATAAAAGTTGGCACAACCTAATGTGGTGCAATCCAGCCTCGTACACATCAGAATAACTGCTAAAACAATTATTTTTTGAACTCTATAAATAGAGTTTCCAATCATTGTTAAAGCATCAAATACATACGCACAGAGATCAAGAACTCTTGTAAAATTGTTGTTGTATTCTCCAGAGGCGCTAGTCTTCAAGTTCACATAGTCCAAGGGATAAAGTGATCGTCTTCTGATCAGATTCCTATATTTGTACTTCCCCAGAATTCATTATACTTTGTACTATTCTTTTATAAGTTTGTAATAAACTTTTTGTTTTTTGCAAACATTATAGACATGTTGTTTAGCCTATATTTGGCACAGTTTTCTATTTTAGTTAAGTTCTCTTTGTGTTAAGTTCAGTCATGTTTGATCAACCTTTATAGGCAGTGTGCAGACTCTTTACTATATACCATGTTCCCTTGGTTCAGACTTGTATAAGTTGTTAACTGCACTCAACATTTTATTACCTACCATATTGCATCATAGATTTTACTGGACCATTGTTCAGACCCCAATTATTGACTCACCAATATAACCATCAACCCCTTATCATATTCTGCATTTCTGGAGAGTTAGTATCATGCATATTAGAGGTCTGCACTCATCCTTACCTTCTGGACATGGTGACATATTGCATCTTTTAACATTTTACCTTACTTGATAGCCTTGCAATACCCTTCAGTATAACCTGCAGTACCTGCCCTACAGTGGAGTTTAAACTTTTTCTTGGGCATGGTTGTTCAGTCCATTTAGGACAGTTGTATACATTGGAGATATAAAGTGGGTTGTTAATAAGAGTTCTCCCTTGATCATTTGTTCTGTCCCTTTTTCATTGTATTAGATACGGATGATACCTGTTTAGCCCATCTGTCCAGATACATGTCCAAACCCTTTCTTTTATTGTTGGTTCAGTCTTCCAAAGCCTCTACCTGAGCATTTCTTCAATTTTCCATATGTATGTGTCCTACATATCATTGTCCTATATGTGATTGTTCTGCATCTTCATGTGCGGCCATGCTACACCACTGTTCTGTCCCAACACACCCTACAGTATCTGACCCCTTCCTTGGAGTGATAGAAATGTGGTAGGGAGTGTGAGTTGTTAGACTTTGAGTAGAGTTGAGGTGATGAGAGTTAAATATATATAGCTTGTATATATGTAATGTATTTTGATTTGGTATGTGGCATGCACTCATTTGCAGTATACTGCCTATTGCATTTCCTGCACACCAGTTTGGTTCATTTCTTTTAGACCACTATCCTGCATATAGTTTAGTAGGTGTTCAGTCCAGATAGAGAGGAGAGGCCCAGGTTTGATCTAAGGCATGTTTCAGTCACCATGTAGGTTTCCTTTCACTTTAACCTTACAAGTTGGACCCTAATGTCCTGTCCTTTTTGTCTTATAAAATTCAGTCACTTTAGCATCATTTCCTTTTGCTTACATTGATGTTTCAGACCATTTATCCTTAGCCTAATTTCTAAGCATTTGTTCAGTCCCTTATAAGTTTAGCCTACTTTAACACTTTGTTGATCAGTCACACACACACACACACACACACAAATATATATATATATATATATATATATATATATATATATATATATATATATATATATATATGTCCAAAAAATTTAAGTAATAAATAAATAAATAAATATATATATATATATATATATATATATATATATATATATATATATATATATATATATATATATATAGATGATATACTTAGGATATATGTGATGGGTTATTATTCTTGAGCTTATGTATATGTGGTATTTGGGATTGGTGTGCTTAGCTTATAGGTATTCAGTTATGGGTAACTTGATAGGATTGGAAAGTTAAGAGCTAGTCTATTATAGAGTTTTTCTTTTGCTAATTTCTGGTTGCCAACACCTAGATAGCTAGCATAGGTAAAACCCTAAGAAGTTGACCAGTTGTTGACCAAGTACTTGGATGTTGACAAATTGACTAGTTGTTGACCCGTAGTTGACCATTGACTATGTTGACTTAGTTTGACTAGAGATAGGATTAGAAGTAGGTTGTTGTCGTGTTTGTTTGATCGTGTTTGATTATTTAGTAACTTGAGACCTTGTCTGCGTTTAGGTCGAAAACATGGTTTTTTTGAGGATATCTTCGACTCGTGGTACCATACGTTTTGGTAGAGGTGGGAAGCTTAGCTTGCACTTCATCGGACCTTTCGAAATCAGCGGGAGAGTCAGTGACGTGGTATACAGGCTAGACTTGCCACCTGCAATAGTGGGTATCCACAACGTATTCCACGTATCACAGTTGAGACGATATGTGGCTGATCCTAGCCATGTACTTGACCATTCGGAGATTGAGCTGAGACCTACTCTCAGTTATCCAGAGCAGCCAGTTGAGATTTTGGATCGCCGAGAGAAGGTACTGAGAAACCAGGTGATACCCTTGGTTCGCGTCACATGGAGGCATCATTCTCCAGGAGAGTCTACCTGGGAGCGGGAGGATGAGATGCGCGAGCGATACCCATATCTTTTTTGACCTTGAGGTATGATTGTCTATCCTTCTCATCAGTTTATTATTTAATAATAGGATTTATGATTTATGGAAATTTTTAATTAATTTAATACTATTTAAAATTGGTGAATTATAATTTTGATGTGTTAGCTAGTGAACCCTAGAACTGTTAAGCCTAGAGACTAACCATGACCATGGGGACCTAACCATGTGATTAGAATGACTATTTGCAACTTTTTAGGCTAAGAGTATTTTGGTCATTTTGTGACTTTTGAATTATTTAAGATTTTGATTAATTGATGAATTTTAGATGATTTTAATAATATTTAAATTGATGTATTATGATTTTGGTCATTTTTTATATTAATATTTTGGGAAAATTTTATATTTTTAATATTGTTTTTATTGGATTTGTTTAGTCGGGTTTGAGTTTCGTCTCGTTCCGACTTGTATTGTGACCCGGGTAGCTTAAACACTAGATGGGATCCAATATTAAGTTAAGCATGTCCCACGAAACCCAACATTTAAGTTAGTTAGTTAGACTAATTTTTATCATGTTAGAATGGTTAAGTTAGAGACTCAAAACTAGATCCTTTTGACCCCAAACTTGAACTTAGTCTAGACTTAACCATATGAGACTAGAGAGGGGCAATTAGGATATTTCCCATTAGCCCTAATGGACTCTTTATGGCAGCCATCTTTAGGGGAGAATGATTTATTTCAGTCATTACAACCTTGTCTATTTTATTTTCATTTTGTTCTTTCCTAATTTTAGAGAGCCTTCCCTTTGATTTAATCTCCAAATCAAATCATTCCTTCACCAAATCTTCCCTCAATCATTCCCATTCTCCAAGGGAAGGGTGCTACCAAGGATTAGAAGAGAAGTGCAAGCAGGAGTGTCCACTTTGAGGGATCTTCATATCGGAGCTGTGTCCTAAAGGATTTCATTAGGATTCCACTCCCAATAGGTAAAACCCATCCTCTAAATCGATTTTCTTTGCATATAAATTAGTTTTGAATCTGTAGGATCCATCCTCATGCATGTGTCCCCTTTATATTCAAATTTGAGGCCATTTGGAGCTCTCTTGAGGATTTTAGATATGTGTCTTGTGTCCTACTTGATAGATCCCAAATTATGACACCTCATGTGTATGTATGTATGATAATAGTTTAAATAGATATTTAAATTCAGTTTTAGAATGGTTAGAGAGTGTATTGATCTTAGTTAGGATGGTTAGAATGAGTTTCATTTGGATACCTATGTTGGTATCCAAGTATCTTGGCCTACATGTGTTTCTTTTGTCCAAAATAACTCAAATTCGTCATAATATTCATCCACGTTTTTATTAACCAAAGCAACTTAGAAATGTCATAACTTTTAGCATAGAACTCTGTTTAATCTCCCATTTTTTTAAAAGAACCGTATCGAAGTTAGCTTTCCAAATATATATTTTAATAAGCAAAATCGTTCTAAAATTTTTTGTAAAATTATTTGAGTGTTAGCTGTCCGAAAGACAAACGCGTTTCGGTGTTTTCGCGATTCCGGAAGCTTCCGGACACGAAAATGCGATCCGTTTGAAGTTTCAAAAAGCTAATACGAAGGGCTACAACATACTTTAATTCTAGAATTTAGTGAAAGCCCAATTGGTACAGTATTGATTTTAAGTAAAAGAGTGACTATACGACATAGGCATTTTGTGTAACCTATGAGCCTATGTAGTATGGATATTAAATGAATGTAGAGTATGTAATGTATAATATGTTAGATAAATGAAATAATATATATATATATATATATATATATATATATATATATATATATATATATATATATATATATATATATATATATATATGATATGTATCCTCTTTACATTAATATATATATATATATGGTTGAATGCAAGCATGTAGGAATGCAATCAATGTAATGTATGTAAGCAATGCATAAATACATGAATGAAAGAATGATATACAATGTATGCATGAAAGTATATAATGAATGCTAGACATGAATGCAAGGTATACATGTAATGATAGATATGAATGTATAATGTATACACAATGTAATGCAATATATAATGATAGCATGTATGGTAATGTAGAATATATGATGCAAGCATGTATATGTCCACTGTTTTTTCTTTTCCTTACATTTTTTCTTCCATTCCCTTTCCATTTCAGTTTTTTCTCTTTTTTTCTCTCTTCTATTTTTACATGTTGTATACAATGTATATAATGTATAGATGCATGTAAGTATGTATATAGTGATAACTTGAATGAATGAATGTATAAATGCATGAATGAATGTCATATGAATGAATGAATGAATCAAAGGTATAAGTAAAATATAATGCATTGTAATGAATGTTAACATATATAATGTATAAAAGTATGTATGTAAATGTGCATGAATGTATATATCTATGTAACTATGTAAATATGCATGATGTAACATATGCCTATATATATAAATATGTATGTAATGTGGATATGCATGTATATATGAAGGTATGTATTTATATATAGTATCTATTTTATATTATGCATTGTTGTGGTTCACCTTGTCTTGTGATTGTGTGAGTGCTAGCCTAGGCTTGGTTAGGCCTAGTGAGACTTGTTAGACTTATTTTGGCTAGGACGACCTAGTTGACCTAGTTTGACTAGTATAGTTGACTAGAGTTGACCAAGGGTTGACTTTAGCCTAGATTGACCCAAACATCATGTAGAATGCATTGTAGCAGTCTATTTTACTATTTTGGACATGTAGTGACTTGTACTGTTCTATAGGAGCCAGACACCACTCCTTAGACAGTATATTCTCTTCAGACATACAAATATTAGGCGAGTACATTCTCTGATCATTTCATATCTTGTTTATGATTATATTCCTGCTTTAGATTACTTTACTTGATGCTGACACGTTGGTAACACGGATTAGTACTATATGGATCCCTTCATGAGATGTTATCCCCCTCGGGAGCATCAGATACTCATGTCTCGTGTGTTTCACTTACATCATGTATCTCATGGTTCTATTATCATGAATCTTTATGTATCAGCTTGTGATTCCTGTACTTTCATGAATCATAGAGCCTTCACGAATCTATTCATGAATCACTCTTGAATTACCCTTTATGGGCCAGTAGTATAGTCATGAATCTTAACGTAACTTGACTGGATCCTTGTGTATTGATTGGGGATGGGGGAGTAGAAACTGAGCATGTGAATAATTCCAAAGTAGTATAGTCATGAATCACCTCTTTAGTATAGTCATGAATCACCCTCCAGCTATTCATCTTGTACTCTGAACCACTAGTACTGATTAGTTCTCTTATATATTGTAGCTATTTACTTACAGTCTCTCTTTTACATTATATTGTTCTTCAGTTTCATGTATCTCATTCTCTAGCATGATTATATTTCCTAACCTGTTATGATTTGTCGAAATGTATTATGCTCGCTCCTGTCCTGACTAGACCTGTTGAAAATTTTACAGAGGATGATGAGGAACCTTGTACCACTTACCATGGAACTACCATAGAGGATTACTATGACTTGGATCTCCAGCAGGATCCATTAGCAGTGGATGACACACTATTAGTTTAGATTAGTGATTTTCAATTGTACTTATTTTCACTCTAGATTACTGTATTTGAGATTTGAGATATTTTTTGGATTGTGATATCTTAGACACTTAGACTTCTATCTGTTGTATCTCCTTATATCTGTTGTATCTCCTTGTGGATTCATTTCATATCTATCTATCTTATCGTATTCTACCTTAGATGTGATTGAGACTGTATTCTGCTTTGTTACCTCCATTCAGAGTATATATACTGTACAGGTAGCTTATATTGTTAGATGATTGACCTAGGACAGCGTTCTACTGCCGACACTGCGGCGTAGACTGGACGTACCCACTTCTCGTGCCCTTACTCTAGGGTACGGGTCGTGACAGCGGTCGACTCGAGAGTGACCGCAGAAGAGTTTGGCTGAACTCGAAATGCATGATAGGCCAAAAGTTTCGACAGAGGGGGTCGTACCCTCGACTTCGTCGCGAACGTCAGGAAGGAGTCGATCGTCAGAGGAAGCGGAGGCGGCCGCCTTGGCCTTTACCTTTCCCTCAGCGACGACGGTTTTTGGCGTCATGAAGTCGACAAGGATAGGTTGACGGAGACGAAGACGAAGGAAGAGAAAAAAAGTTTTTAAGAAACGTAAAAGCCTCTCTCCTCCATCCCAATCTCTATTTATAGAAGTGGCACACGCGTCTCAAGATGAGAACGAAACATTGTATGCTATTTTAAGAGAATAAACTAAATCAATGTGCGTCTATCCCAAGGAAGATCTTGCTGACGTCATCCAAGACACGCGCCATGCTTCTAGTCAAGTATTTTCAACTTTACTCAGAAAGTTAAAAAGCTTTGAAGGAGGTCTTGTAGAAGCATGGATCATGCACCATACAAACCCGTGCCTTGTCTAGAAGAGTATTCGTACCTTAGTACAAGGGCCTCATTTAGGTGTGGCACTTCGATCCTCGTGCTACAAGGGACTGCTACAACACAAAAGTTGAGGAGCCATGATTACTGAAGCTACTCGCACTTTGACAAAGGCGTGCCTTCCCTACATACGCGCTCCACTCACGCAGCTAGGCACGCCCAATTTTGCCCCCTAATCGTGCCTCAGCACAAATATTGCCTCATTTACGCCTCACTTAGGCATTGTGTTGCTTACGCCCAATCTTAAAACTTGGACAGGGCGTTTTGACTCCCGTACTAAAGATGACTATGACACGAGAGTCGAGGAATAATAATTATTGACATTTATGAAGGTGTGCCCCCACTGTAACACCCCAGTCCCAAAATACGTAGGACCGAGTACGTAAACATGTCAGCTGCACATATACGAAGAATACTCCAATATATGGAATCCTCATATATGTACATAAGCTGTAAATAAAATAATTACAGGCCAGAATAACATAATCTAATCTCATCACAGCTCAACACAGAAGAATATAGAGTCCAAATAATAAATAAGAGTATCAAAAGATAGCCGGGTGAACATGTTCACTCCAAATAGCTATGAAAAATTGTCTCACAAGATCGGAGTCCAACCTCTGTAAAATAGAAAGAAAAGAGATGTAAAAATAATGTCCACTAATGTCTCAAATAAGAATAGACTAGAAATCAGTAAAGACTGCATCGTCATCGATGTAGGATAGCTCCAACGTCGCTCCGTACTCCTGTGGAAAATCGTCTAAACCTGGAGAGATAACCTGGTCCTCAGAGTACATAGCAAGATACAAGATAACACCATGCCATATAAACTGTGATAATATAATAAGAGAAAAGGGTATGCATGCAATCACGTTCCTGACCATTCTACTGTGAATATGCAGTTGAGATACAATCCTTCGACGCATGAGCCATGGCTGAATATAGGATCCGGTATAGTCCCCTCTTGGGCACCAGTGACCAAGCGCATGACGTTCCAAGAACGACAGTGGCAAACCTGAGAGGCTAAACATACCCGTATCTCCAGCGGAGCTTCCGGATTACAAGGGAAGTGCAATCGAAGCTCATATGTCAGGTATTGTTCTCCCCACCCAATGCCTAGTATCATCATCTCCCTTACAGACATGTACCTCTAGTAACCGCCAAGTCTTCTAGCATGCAATTCTATTGGCAGTTACCCCTATCCGTCGCACGCTCCATACATATCGGTGGCTAGCCGACTACGCGGATACGTGTCCTACATGTGACTCACATCATATGATACAATAAGTGTCAAGGCCGTATGAGATATACCAATACCTCAACATCAATGGGTGGTCACTAGACTAAGTCAATGCAAGAGAAATAAATAAAGCGAGAAAAATGACCGATAGAGTCGTTTGCACCCAAGTGTGACTTGGACGCACAGTTTAAATATCAAAAAAATAAGAAATGCTGAAAATAACAACTAAAAATAAGAAATATAATAATCATGGAGTAAGGTCGCAAGGTATCTTGCCTGATGGTGCAAAGTGGCAAGTCCCGGGAATCACAATATCAGCTAAGAAATGTCACAATCTCCAAACAACTCCGGACGCTGAAACAAACATCAAAAATACACTCGGTGTAAAAGATATACCTAGGAAATGCCTGTCCAAAAGTCAAATTCTGGAACATGAGCAAAATCGTAATTTCGGGTCAAAACGATGTCCGCAGTTGGACCCGCTTTGCACCGAAATGTACACCAAAGTCTATGGTCTCTAAAATCGTCAAACTACATATCTATGGATTCAGTTTAAGGAGAGGAACTCAACGGTATGTCCAGTTTTGGATTCCGATGAGCTGTGTACAAAATCGCCCGTTTGAGTGGGTCGCGGGCCCGCCAAAAAGGGATTCCGATTCGACCTTCTCAGAATCGAACCAAACTTGGCACACAGGACCAGAATTTCGATCCGGACCTGTTGGCACAAGTTTCGTCTCGAATCGACGACTGTACACGAAGTTAGGACGAAGTTTGCAAAACGTCGATACGGGATATCTCGACGGATATAGACTGATTTCGTCGTGCACATACGACAAAACTGAGTTCCGTCAGTTCTCACACGTCAGCAACGTCCATACGCGCCTTTTGATGCATATAGCGTGCGACCACATCGCCCGGTTTATCGAGGCGCACGTCGTATCGGACAAAATTCAGAAAATTAATATAATTAACACAGGTTTTTCCTCAACTTCAACATCGATCTACTTTTTACACGTTAATCGAAACGACGATCTAGAAGATGCGTTGCGATCTCGGTTATATTGTCTTTTACTGTTTTTAATTAGTTCCTACAGTACTTTACTGCACAGCAAGAAAATTGGACGACAAGTTGTGGTTTTGAGTAGTTTTTAGTATTACAGAAAATAGATTTTTGTTCAAATTCGTCTCGATTTTTCAAGCAAGTTGATGGGTTGTTTTTGAAATCCACCTAGAGGATCTCGAAGAGGGTCAAGTCTACTTTCCAGAAAATCTTACGGATCGAAAATTGGTACTACGAGTAAAAAGTTACGTCGTAGGGAAGTAGGGTACCTTGAGTGGGAAAACTGCTCCGTGGGTGACGCGGGGCTGACTTCTGATGCTCCGTTCGTCGCGCACAAAGCTCCGTCGCTAGTGATACGAATTTGTAGGCGAAGAGGGTATGATCAGCCTCAACTTTTATTTTGGAAGATTAGGGTTTTGAGACTTGTGAAAAGAGTTACATATATAACAAGTTGTAACAAAACCTAATACTAATGGATTTGGAACTAAAATCCCTATGGTTGGGTTTTGCTCGGGTGAGCTTGCTGCCGCACGCAGCAGGCTATTTTGGGGGATGTGGGACCCGCCCACATGGAGTGGGGGGTTAGTTGCATATATTTTCTTACTACTATATGTATATATATATATATATATATATATATATATATATATATATATATATATATATATATATATATATAGTAGTAAAATATATATATATATATATATATATATATATATATATATATATATATATACACAAACTACCTCTTTAATGCTATATACTATATTAAAAATAATTTTTAAATCTCTAAAATAATTAGAAAATATTGGAGGTTTACACTCACTTCCACTTGCACCTCATTCACGCCTCTTAGGCGTGCCTGATCCCTTGCACCCCTACTTAGGTCTCTTGATCACTGTCTTCGAGGCTGCATTTAATGAGCTTAACTCTTCTCGAAGACACAAACATGGTGCTTTAATTCTCGTGTAGAAAATGGACACAAAAGTCAAGGTTCATTTTCTTCGAAAGCAGTGCAGACAGGCGCATCAAACTCATACGTGTGTTTGAGTTCCTCCCAGGCGCGCGTTAAGCTTAGGCGTGTGTTGCCTTGAGTCCTTCCTTCCAGGCGTGTGTTCTCCTACCCCGTACCTACAAAATCTCCCAAATAATGAACACGCCACCTAGGACAATAATTCCTAGGCGTGTGGGGAACAGAGTGTGCACCACGTGTCGAAGACCAAGTCGTGCCCAGAGAACTGGTTCTCAGTAACTCAAAGATCCTTTCCTTCAAAATCTTGACAAAATTACACATGGCGATTAGCTACCATCCCACATCAGTGATATGTGAGCGTTGTTATAGCTGAGGATGCCATGTGGCAATCAGAAGAAGAATGCGCCTACCTCTCATAGGCAAGTATGTCACCCTTCCCCTTATTATAAATATGAGAAGTTCTCCTCCATTTGAAGATCTTGATTCCCTTCGGTTCCTGATTCCTCAAGAGTTCCCATGCATTTCCAGAGAGAGTCCTTGTTGCTCCCCTCAGCCAATGAAGTTGAGCTCGACAGTTCTTCCTTATAGTCAGATCGTCAATGGAGTAAATAAATAATCCTCCACCGTCACAACCCAGATCAAAAATAAAGTACGATAAGGGATTCTTGCTTGGGTGTTCCTCCTTGCATTCTCGTTCACAATCTTCACAGAAGCCCACTCTCAAGCTCAGAAGTGATGTCGAACATCGCTGGTACTTTTACGATCTACTTTGCATCTAGCAAATCAGCATCAGAATATCTAATTAGGTCAAATGATATAGTTTTGGGATACCATAAGCAACAGTAGAAGTACCCTTAAGGTATCGAAAGATATGCTTAACTACGCATAAGTGTGATTCCTTAGGGTTAGCTTGATATATTATACAGGTGTAAATGCTAAACATAATATCAGGTCAACTAGCAGTTAAATGTAATAAACTACCAATCATACCTCGATAACTACGCTGGTCGACTAGTTTGCCACTTTTATCAAGGTAAAGTTTAGTTGATGTAGCCATAGGAGTCCCGATTGGCTTTGCGTTGTCAAAGTCAAACTTCTTTAGCAAGTCCTTCGTGTACTTAGCCTGATTGATGAAGGTTTCCTGAGAGTTTTTTTGATTTCTAGTCCAAGGAATTAGTTCAACTCTTCCATCATACTCATCTCAAACTCACTCTGCATACACTTAGTAAATTCTTGACATAGATATTCGTTAGTAGAACCAAATATAATGTCATGATCAGCATATGTATTCTTTGTTTGATGAAGACGATGAGTGATAGCACTATGAAAGTAGATGTTCTATTTTTGTACTTGTAGTTGCGTATTATTTGCTTATCGACTAAAGTTTACGTTGATTATCAAAATCAGGTATGACTATGACCAATGGACCAACAGAAATACATAAAAATGAATTATAGAATATATGAAAAATTCTACCTATCATTCACAAGTCGATATCAACATGAATCTAATACTAAAATAAGAATAATAATACAAAAAATATAATACACGTAACAATTTGTAATACAAGTACTTGCTTGAACCTTCCAATCGATTTTGAACTAATATGGATAGCTAGTCCCCAAGGAAAAACCTTCTAAATATCCTACACAATCGGCAAACAACACGTTCCCAAAGTTCAATGTACAAAAATTACAAAAATAGGTTAGTTATAATTTTATAAGAAAAATTATAGTTTTACCCTTAGTACTTTCCTTACAAGTCATTTGTCTTGCTAGGGTTTCTTGTAACTCCACCTTCCTGATAATTAAATCTTTCTTTAAATTTTTTTATTTATTTAATAAATACATTTTATTGCATTGATTAACAAGTGTGGAAATTGTGTATACTTTTAATAGTTGAAAGCTTTTGCAATATAATTTTTTTTTCTTTGTTATTTTCGGCCTTGGGCCATTCCTATTGGGCCTGCATTCATAGGCTTCTCCTTGCTTGGGATGGTTATAAGGATATCTCATGAACTGAGTTCCTTTCCAATTCAGTTGCAATTCAAAAATTCCAACGAACAACTTTTTCCTTAACCGATCTGATCGAGAGGAATTAGGATTTTTTCGCTCAAATGAGCTTGACCCTCACGCTACCATAGCTATCTATTTAAGTCGATTCTCTCCTCCTTATTGATTGAGCAATAATTTTCCATTCTCCAACTTCATCTTCTTCAAAACCTTTGTTCTGGACCAGCCATGGCAGTGATTGCTCTGAGGATTGATTCATCAATAGCAACCAATAAGGCACGAATTCAGTAGGTAGAATTCTTGATCTCCTTATCTCCTTAATCGATTTTGAAGTTTATTGTGATCGAATCAATGATTGGATTGATCGGTTTCAACTCAGGAGTTGGTCGATCGAACTCCGATCGTGAGTTGAAACAGATCGATTCCTGATCATCTGATCGATCGATTCTTTTATGATCAAATCATTCATGAAATAAGCCCAATAAATTCTGATCATGAGGTATTTGTATGTTTGTCTCTATGATTCGAATTGGTCATGAATAGATCCTGATCGAGTATATCGATCACATCTCGAGCTTCACTTACATTCTTCCTGATCCGTTCTTGTTTCAACTCTAAACGGAGGAACGAGGTGAGAATCTCCTTTAATCAAGAGTAAAATAACTCTATGATTTTTCTTATCATCGATCTTATAGATCTAATCAATTGTATGCTTGTGTGGATCTAGAGTGGTTTGTTACAGTGAATAGAGCATTGATTGTCGAATCATGGCAGTATAGGAAACTGAATTTGTAAGTATCAAATATTTCCTAATTAATCTAATTTGGAAGTAGAAAATTGTTGTTTATAGTTTATCATTTGGAACAGGACTAGTGCTCACCTGATTGCAATCTCGACTTAGTGGAACACTTTTGAGGTAATCCTTGATTCTCTGTTATGGTTAACTGTGGCTAAAAGTTTAGATTGTATGAGAGTGGTGTTGCATTATGTGATTGTGTAAATGATGGTGTCAAGTTTACGTGTACTCATGGGGATGTAGAATTTAATCCATGTAATGTGAATGAGCAAGTTAGATGTATAAGTATTTGATTTGAATAAGTGGACTGTTAGATCAGGGATAAGTTTGAATCTGTATTTGGTTTTCAGTGAAATAACACAGGGGGTATCCTTCATGATAACTCAAACCCTGCTGAGATTGAATGATCAATCTGAATGCTAATTTAATTAGGAAGACAGGATTAGTTGTTATGTCCTGATACTTCAGTTTGTATCTAGAAATGGGACTGGATAAGTTACAGGATAATTTGGAAGTCAGGGACTAGTTGTGTCAGTTCATTTAGACTGAGATATCAGTCCTATCCAGGGCTGGTATGGATCGAATGATCAAGATTAGTATCATAGGGAACTGGGGTTTAGAATGAATAATGAGTTAGTAAACTGGGAGTTAGGGTGGTTGACAGTTAGCTAATATAAAGACTGACATTGGACTCTAGGTTGTTAAATCCTTTTAACCTGAGAATGGAGGTACCTAGTTATGCAGGAAGGGGATATCAATTTACATGTTTAATTGTTGTTGTGACAGGTTGATTGTCTGGCCAACAAGATAGGATAAATTCTTGTATCAGAGTTGAGTATCAGATATGAATTTGGTCAGCTGGCAACAAATTCGTTTCACTCTTTGATTTGGGTATTCAAATCCTGAGTTCAATTCTAAATTTGAACTCCACCTTACTATTTCCATATTACTGCTCTAACTGATAGGAGGGATCTGACATGAGACTTACTATCCCCTGTTTGGTTGGGGACTATTATGCCAAGATTGCCAATATTTATTTCAGTCCAAAGCAGGATTGAATGCATCAGTATATCACTAAACAGAGTGTATTTTTCCATTAAGGAACTGATGTGTTTTTATGTTCTGTTATGGGCTGTTAGCTCACATGTTCTTTTTCTCCTAACTGAATCATGTGCCATCCTTTTTGAACTAATCTTGAGTGCTGATTTTGTAAGTCAATTTCAGGACATCAAGTCCTCTTGCATGACTACTATCTGTGTATACCCTTAACTGCAGTAGGGATAGCCTATAGTGAGTGAGAGTTAGGCTATATTGCCATATCAGTCACAAGAGTAATCTCAGTGTTGTATCTATCACTGATGAGTTGGGCTTGGTTTGTATAGACAGCAGTGTAATGGAGAGATTGTCCAGGCCTTGGTTGGCCTCGAGTTGGCTTTGCATTCAGAAAATACCATATGGCAGAGTGACCTTGGCAGGATAGTTAGGCTAGTACAAGTGAATGCCTTAGTGTATGAGTGTATAGGAGTGTTAGAATAGGGTGTCCATTATAGTGAGCTGCCATGTTGAAGTATGCCATGGCAGTTATGAAGAGAGTAAGGGATGAAGCATTTGGGTCCAGTAGACAAGAAATTGAACTGATATGGGGGGTTAAACTGTGGTTAGACAATGGACTGAACCATTGTTCAGTCACCTGAAAATTGATCACTGAGTTTAAACTAAGGTTGGTTGGTTTAGTCCTATTCTAGAGTTAATCTTTTTGTGATCTATGGTGGAACCTAGTAGTTCAAGTTACCATAATAGGCACCCTTAGATGCTGATCATTTAGAGGGTCTTGGTATATCAAGTTAGGAGATATTGAAGGTTGAAGTTGTTGTCCCACATTTTTGGGTTGTATTTAGATTTTACTTTAGTTGAGCAAATGTAAGAGATTAATAGGATTAATAGGTTTAGTATAAACTAAGAATTTTTGTGAATAATTTTCTAGATTTAGAAATAACTATTTTATATTGTTGACTTATCAACTTATAAAAATAAACCAGGAGGATATCCAGCTTCCATTGTTCACCCATACTTTTCGGAGCCAGGCAAGTACTTTTCTACGATTTTGTGTATTTACATTCTTGTACCCTTTCTTGTGACACGTCATGGCACGATATTCATGTACTCATGTATTCCTGTACCCTTGTTCTTGTACTTATTAGTGTCGGGTGTGGAAATACACTAGCCATGTGACCAATCCCCGTTACTATATATTCCTGTGCCTAGCTTAGGCCTCTCTCTGTGCACGCGGGTCCTAAGTTGTACCATATTCATGTACTCCTGTGCATGTACTCACCCCAGCCGGTCACATGGACTAGATGTATTTCGATATTGTGCACATTCATGTCTGGTACTACAGGATTATAGTTTCATCCCTGTACATTACATGTTCCTGTACTTTACATTCTTGTACTATATTTCCTGTACTCATTTTCCTATACTATTTTCCAGTACTTTCATATTCATTTCTGTATTTCATTTCCTGTACCTTTGTACTCATTTCATATCATGTTCTTGTTTCATTACCTAGAACTGTACTTTGCTCCACTCCTGAATAGGATATGTTGTAGGTGAGTTGGAGGCCCTGTGTGACACCTATTATGGACAGGATGTTGCTATACTTGCTGAGCCAGCTGGAGCTGTGTTGGACCTAGAGACTGCAGAAGCCTAGAGCTTACCTTAGTACTTTACAGTTTTACTTTGTATTGAGACTAGTAGACTATGTCTTTTATTCTGCTGGAATGTAATAAAATACTTAGACTTGTACTCTGGATTTGGGGACACATTTATAGATGATGTGATTTCATACTTGTTCACGTTTATCTGGTTAGTTTTCCTAGATTGGTACAGCTTACTTTGTTGTGTCCAACGACAAAGGCTGGGCGTGTCCGACTCGTATCCGATTATTCGGGAGCGGGCGTGACATGTTTTTGTGGTGGCCTATACAGGTCTATTCTAATGGTACCTAGGTATTAGTGTACTATTGGGGGAGTTGATTTACACTAGGGAAACTTGAATCACAACATAGGAAAACGGGTACATATGGTTATTATATAAACATTTATATTTTCTGGTAGATTAGGTTTTTATCAATCACAAAGTTTTCTTTCTATTACAGGATGGTCACTACAAGGAAGATCGCGGATCAGCCCGGAGTTGCAGGCAGTTCCGGAGTCGCAGGCAGTTCGGATCAGCAGGCTGCACCAGACGTTCCAGCAGATCAGCTTCCACCACCACGTCCGATCTTTCCGCCGCTACCCTCGACGATGATGTTTGACGGCGCTCAGGTGATGGCGATGTTCCAGCAGTTTATGGAGGCCCAGAATCACCAGGCTGCACAGTTCAGGGAGGCTCAGAGTCAGCAGGCCGCGCAGTTCAGAGCAACTGTCGTCGATGCACTCAGGACTCGAGAGACAGTAGCACCGGCACCAGTAGCACCTCCAGCACCACGAGCACCGAGACCAGAGACGGCCAAGGAGTACCAGAACCTCTGCCTGATGGACTTCTGGGGCGACGAAGGGATCATCTATACGGATGAGTGGCTGGAGAATGCGGAGAGGAGCTTGAAGTTGGCGCAGATTCCGGAGAACCTGAAGGTGGAGGTGGCTAGCAAGCGACTCTTCGATTTGGCCAGAGCTTGGTACCGGGAGGATCCCCAGTTGACGGAGCCCCAGGTGCCTTGGACAGATTTCAAAACTTTGTTCAAGGAGAAGTTTTTCCCAGAGGTAGAGAGGGATGAGCCGAGGATGCAGTTCGAGGCGCTGCAGCAGGGGACGATGACGGTTGCGCAGTACACTTCAGAGTTTACTAGGCTTAGCAGGTTCGCGAAGAACCTAGTCAGGACGCCAGAGGACAGAGCATGGAGATTTAAGAAGGGTCTCACCAGGGAGTTACGACACGCGGTGGCGATTAGTCAGGCGACGACCTATGCGAGCATCCTTAAGATTACTCAGGCTATAGAGAAGGAGGCAGACCCAAAGCTGAAGAGGGACCGAGACATCGGCAGCAGCAGTTTCCAGGCACCAGCGAAAAGGGTCCAGACTCAGATTCAGGCGAGACCTCAGCAGCCGGTACAGCAGCATCACCGCCCAGCCAGAGCTCCTACACATCAACATCAAAGACAGCAGCAGGCAGTTACTTACACATTCTGCTATCGGCCGGGACACCGCTTCGACGAGTGCCGCAAGAGGCTCGGGCTCTGTTTATTCTGCGGATCAGACGCACACCAAATGAGGGATTGCCCACAGGCTACGGCTAGACTGACTGGAGGACTTAGAGGAGCTGGAGGACCACCACCTGTACCACCCAGAGCTCTACTAGCTGTAAACAGAAAGGACCAGCTTTACCCACTCAGTAGCAGCAGTTTGTACAGCATCAGCAGAGGGAAGGACCGCAGCAGGGACGTGCTTACGTCATGGCTGCAGTTGAGAAGGACGAGGCAGTGCCAGATGTGATCATAGTTTCTATACTTTTATATTTTTTTCCCTGCCATTGCATTGTTTGATTCTGGAGCCACCCACCGCTTCGTATCATATGAGTTTCTGCATCGATACGGCTTCACACCCAAGCCTACTAGGAGGAACTGTCGAATTATGATAGGAGGAGGGATTGTGCCAGTCAGTGAGATGGTGGATTGCCCTATCACTATTGCTAGGAGAGAGATTAGGGCTCGACTTCTGGTGATGTCATTGACCGAATTCGACGTCGTCCTCGGCATCGACTGGATGAGCGAGCAGTTTGTCGTAATAGACTGCCATGAAGGGAAGGTGATCTTCAGCCCGCAGGAGTTCTACCGTTCGAGATCAGCAGGCGTGTTGTAGAGAGGCCAGAGGGAGTCTATTTCGGAGCTGTTGCAGAGGATCAGGAGTTGCCACATCCACTTATTGCAGAGTATCTCGACGTCTTCCCCGAGGAGTTGCCAGGATTACTGTCAGATCGAAATGTGGAGTTCAACATCGACCTATTTCTCGGATCAGCGCCGAAGTTCCAGCATTGCTACAAGATCGACCCGATGGAAGCTGCAGAGTTGAAGGCCCAGATTGATGAACTGGAGGGCAAGGGTTTTATTCGGTCCAGTGCTTCACCCTGGGGAGCACCGGTACTCTTCGTGCCCAAGAAGGATGGAACGGTAAGGATGTGCATCGATTACCGTGCACTCAACAACATCACCATCAAGAATAGATACCCTTTGTCGTGGATTGATGAGTTGTTTGACCAAGTTAGTGTAGCGAAGGTCTTTTCCAAGATTAACCTTCGGTCGGGGTATCACCAGATGAAGGTGCGAGAGCAGGATATTTCGAAGACAGCTTCAATACCTGATACGGCCAGTATGAGTTCCTGGTGATGCCGTTCGGACTCACTAATGCCCCAGCAGTGTTTATGAACTTGATGACGATCTGAAGACGATCGCTTTATCCCTTGAACGATGTGAACTGTGAAGACGATAGCCTCTGAAGAATGCAGCAACACTTGGGCAAAAACTCCTGATTTCTCTGATGATCTTGAATGATCTTCTCTTGATAATGAAGGATTTGAAACTCTATTTATAGAGTTCTAGAAAATAACTAATTAGTAGTTATTTTTGGATTGTGCAGACTGGATTGCACAGGCATTGGACTGCACAAGCAGCGAACTACGCTGGCAGTTACTCGATCGTGGCTCTACTGTATTAGACGTGTGGCATTATTTGATTGAAATGTGCATGGTCGTGTACAGATGGTTGCCACATGGTGAGCAATTGATGGCATGTAGGCCACGTGTAAAATGTCAGTTATCTTGATGGATTGTGCTGCATGAACTGCGCTAGCTTCAGACTGCACTGGGATCGAACTGTGCTGATAAGGATCTGGCAGACTGCACTTTGGTTGGGCTGGCAGACTGCGCTGGGGGTTGATAGCTGGACCGTGCTGACAGCTATCCTAGGATGCGGCGCGGCTCGAGAAACGAACAGACTCCTCGCTTTTCGGGCTGTCAGTTGTCAGAAAATCTAATTTTGTGTCAGGTAATAATGACGTTGCCATGTCAGCATTGCGCGCTTGGATGTTAGCGCGGTTCGACCTCGCACAGTTGATTTGTTGCGCAGTCTGTCTCCTGCATATTTTATTTGATGGGTGCTCTATTTGATTTTTATTACTCTTTTCATGGGTGCAACTTGATTTTTAGGACCTACAAGACCCCCTTCAAAGTTTTTAAAATTTGAAAATATTCAAAGTTTCGAAATACTTTGAATTTTGAATTTAAAATCAAGTTGCACAAGTAGCGCTTTGACTGCGCGTTTGGAGGAATCAGCTCCGACTTTTGTGGCACAATCTGAGGTGACTATTGTACTTCTGAAAACTATAAATAGTTTCCATTCTCATTCTGTCAACCTTTACTTATTTTCGATTTTCTGAAGAGATAAAAGCTTTCCTCCTATTCCGACCACTTCTCCTCCTTCTCGCCGTCGACGTTAATGGCTCCTAAGCGAACTGCCACCGAGAAGGGCAAGGCCCCCGCCGAGCCTTCGACTCGGGTTGCGCCCCGAATCTCTCGTTATGAAATTGGCCACCCAGTACTGCAAGGTAGATAAAAAACTCAATCGAAACCCTTTTTAGGGTTCTTGACATTTTTGAACCTTCATACCTCTCTCTTTTTAGAGATTGATGGTATTGTGCCGCCCTGTTTAGGGTTTTGGTTGCACACACACAATATTTTTTCATTTTTATGAAAACTATATTCTTGCGCAATCGGTTGGAAAGCGCTGGCAGATGTTCAGCGCAATCCATCGATTTGTGCAAGTCAGTTGAGCCAGCGCAAACTGATGCCTTGCGCAAGCGGGTTAGCGCAACCTATGCCTTGCGCAAATGGGTTAGCGCAACCTGATGTCTTGCACGAGTGGATGTGTTGGTGTAATTGGATACTTTGTGCATGTGGGTTGTATTGGCGCAATCTGATGCTTTGCACATAGCGCAATTTGATGAACTCTTTTCAAAGAAACTTTGTGATTCTGCATGTACTGATCTTTATCTCTTTATTTGATGCAGTTAACCTCAGGGAAGACCCAGATTATGAGGTCTTTACAGGATCTTTGGCTGAACCTGAGTTCAAGGAGGATCTTTCCCATGTGACATATCCTCAATATGCCTTGCCGTCATCTCAGCAAGCCATCCTGATGGCCCAAGATAATGAAACTTTACTGTGTTTAATGAACGGACAGCCACTCCAAACTGCAGATACAGTTACTCATAAGAAGCCATTGTTCCTGTTCGGTAAGGCTTTCGATAAAAACTCTCAGCCTCGACCTCGCATGGAGCAGAGGCTTTTTCAAAGAGGCGAGAAGATGATACTTCTACCGGAGATTTCCAGATGCCTTCCCCTGTCTCGCTATGCTTTTGCGAGCTATCCCAGAAGGATGGAATGGGATATAACTCCACTTTAGCAAGCTCGAACGGGGAACATCTGTGTGAAGAAGGGGCCGAACAGTAAAGACATGTTCTACAGTTTCTCGGAGCATCACAGCTCCCTTCTCAGAGGACTGAAACCTGGGTGCATCCCACCAGAAAACTCTTCCCTGCTGCTACCAGTCAGAACACCGATATTCGCAAATAAGTTTGCGAAGGTTGAGGGAAGATATCCAGACCAAGATATTCGATTGACAGGTCTTGTAAATCCAGATAACAAGAGGTGGAGCTGCATAGCCAATTGGATATTGGCTCAATTTGAAGACCGGCTCAAGAAGATTGAGCTGTACCAAGAGGTGTACGCCACCGTTTATGGTTTCCCACCTAATTCGCATCTATTCCTTGCATTGGCGGAGAGGTATAACTACAGAACAGAGACTTTTATGACACCATGCGGAGAGATCGGATTGGCTTTACATGAGATAAAGTACATCTCCAGCTTGCCAATGGGAGATATCCCCTATGAAGAATTTGTCCCAACCAATGATGAGTTGGATAAATTATGCCAAGAGAATGCCGACATGGTGGCTGTCTTTGAAGAGCTGATATACCACTACAAAATCTGTTCCTTGTACTACAAGAGTGGTGCATCCGGCACCTGTTACTTAACCAAATGGTTGCCACATCTCTTTCTCAACCACATCATTAAAAAAAAGATAAAGGAGCACGATAACTGCAAACCCACCTTCTTCAGACCACTTAGCAACAGCGAAGTGATAGGGTTGATGGAGGAGAACAAGGATATGGATATCAAGATCGAAGATGATCTTCAATATCCCCCTCTTAAGAAAGATGACATTATTGAGAGTTATATGAGGATGGGCTATAGGCCCATGTCGAAGGAGGCCCAGTTGGCGGGTTTTCTCACTTATTGGCTCCGACGATACGTCGTTCCTGGAGCCAGCGCCATCGATCACTTTCATCGAGGCATACTATTTGCTACTGTCCGCTTAGTCTTCGGATACCGGATGGATCTATTGTCAGCGATGACTTGCAGAGTGAATGTTGGTCTCTGCCTTTTTGTCGATCAAATGCTTCGAGGAAATGGCGAGAAAGGAAGCTTTCCCCGGCTGGAGCTACCATACACATATCTGTTCGGATGGCTGCTTCTGCACTATCCTTCACTGATGAACCCCGGTATGGGAGCGGTGAGCGGCAGCTTTTTGAGGAGATTCTCCAAAAGCAAGTGGATATACACCACTTTAAGAAATTGCAGACGCGCTCTGAATCTCAAAAAGGGATGGAACTTCTATTGTGTTCCCCCTCCAGCTGGCTACGAGCATATGTCCACCAATCTTGTCGACTCTAGGAGAGCACAGCCTCTTGGCCACACAATTTTCAACTGGTTGAAGACGATCCGGCCATCTCACTTAGTGTACCAATTTGAAGATGAATGCTAACTGGAGCCTTATCTCCCGAGCCGTTTTGCATGCCAATTCGGCTATGACCAATTCCACATAGGCAATGCCATAACGTGCCTACAGGGAAAAGGTTATCTGATCGATGGTGCCTGGGCTTGGGCTTACTATAATGCTCGGGACACGAGGACAATTTTCTCAATGTCGCTAAAGAGCGATCATGGTCCTCGTATGCTATATACATATTCACTCTTCTACACATCGGCGAACACTTTTGCTGAGAATTTCAGTTTAGTAGACAGTTTTACGACTGTGGCCCGATTAAAGAAGGGAGCATCTGTTGTGTTGGCTCCTGGTAATGATGAAGAGGATGAGCCAGTTGATGCACCGTTGGAAGCTTCAAGGGAAGCCAACTTCCCTGAAGAAGTCAATGAGCCACTGTGCGTCTCTTTGAAGGTTGTCAGATCTCCAATGAAGGAGAGGAAGAAAAGAAAGACAGAAGAACCTTCTTCTCCAGTTGCTAAGAGGAAGATTGTCTTAGAATCTTCAGAAAGGGTCACCACCCGGTCGCAATCTCGGCAGCATGCTGAGTCAACTCAGAGGGAAGAGGCGACGACTCCGACCTCTCTTCAAAGGCAAGTAGATGTTGTAGATGTAGAGAGTCCGGAGAGACCTTTACGCAGAAAGAAGATAGTTTTCAGGAGGAAAGTGGCCACTCCTCCAAGACCTATCCTGTCATCGGTCGTGACCAGTGCTGTCGTCGGAGTCATGATATCGTCTCCTACATCTGCCCTTGAACCCAGACAGGAAGCTTTCAGTCCAGAGAGAAGGGACGAGGTTGTAGAGACCAGGGAGGATATCGCGGAGACAGCATATGAGGCTACGAAGCCAAATGAGCCAGAAACAGAAACCGCCCACCTTCCAGCTTCTCCTCGATCATTACGTACCGAAGAAGATAAGTTAATGATTGAGGCACTGGACGATTATGACTTTGGCTTCCAAGATGATGTAGATCCAGTTGTCGCAACTGATGGTGAAGAAGCACGAGAAGAGAGTGCAAGTGATGAAGATACATCAGCAGAGGTTGTTGATGACACTCTGAATCCAGAAGAGGATGCTGATGTACATGCATCTCCAGAGAAGAATGCGATTAAAGAAGTAGCACCGGAAGGAGCTACTGTTACCCATCAAGGAGGTATTGATGTTGACTGATATTAATACCCTTCTTTTATGGATTAAATGGCTGACATCTTAATTTTTATCCATGCAGAAATTCAACTTTCTCCGATTCCTCCAACATGCACTGATATAGTGCAAATAAAGGAGATAGCCAGCAGTAGCTGTCACTTATCAGGCGGCTCTGAAACGGGTAGTAGCCAGGTAGTAATGTCTGAAGCTTCTTCCGCGAGGCTATAACCCATGTCAGCAGATGACAAACTTGTCACTGGTTCTAACAATGGTAAGATTGCCCTTAATTTTGATCCTTTTTGATAGTTGCTAATGACAGCAAACTGATGGAGTTTATTTGATTTTGCAGAGGAACATCTGGGAGGAGCAACCAGCTCTACCATGGCTCCCTTGTCCAAAGAGACTACAGTTCATGCTGCCGAACTTTCGCCTGTGCAGGCACCTGCTGCTTCAACGTCCATAGGAGTAGCTGCTACACCCGGTGCCATAGCTACTAACAGATTTATAATTGGTTCCTTCACCAACCTTTTCTTCAATTTATTAGGACCCTTAGTAGAAAGGGTAATGGAGAAAGAAGATATTGGTTTCATCACTGTTAGAGGTCCAACCTCTTATCTGATCGCTGCCATTCGAAGTCAAGTTGATGAAGCTCAAGCTGCTTACCTTGAACACATACTGGATGAGCTGGAGGAATCAGTTAAGATATACAAAGATCTTAATCGGGGAGAGGTAGAGTCCTTGGTACATGTTGAGTTTGAGAGGATGTCTCGAGAGGCTGTGGTTACAAAAGCTGATTTTTAGGTTTTTTTGGATACTTTTGCTGCCAAGTCTTCAGAGTATAACTCTCAGATGGAAATAATAGCATCTGCTGCTGGGGAGAAGGAAAAGAAAGTTGTCGAGCTGAAAGCAGAGTTCGATCGACTTCAAGAAGAGTTGAGAATTGTTCAACTTGCTCTGGAAGAAGAGACTACTCAACATCAAGCTGCAGTCCAGCAACTGGACATTCTGACCCACGAAAGAAATGAGTATGTCAGGACTCATCAAGCTGAAATCTCCCGCCGATTAACCTTGCCGACTTTTGATGATAATTCTGGAATAGAGGAAGCTAGAAGGCGGGTGATGGATTCTCGGGAGGAGCGACTTCAAACTTTAAAGCAGCAGATGGCTAGTTTGATGACCCCACCAGCTGATAGGAAGATTTTTTGTATCTTCTGTTTTGTAACATGTCTTTTTGTAATGCCTTTTAATTTTGATCAATAAAAAGACATTCTCTTTGTGGCTCTATTATTTGTTGCATATCTCATTCGGATATAAATAATAGTGATGGAAAATATATTCAGAGATCCGGGACATGATATATTTCTTGATTTAGAAAATAATTATATTCATTATACCTGCTCAGAGGTAATGTGGACATGGCAGAATATAATTTGTTGAATATCATTATTTCAGTAGACAACTTAATCAAATATATGACAAATTGTTGATATGAATGAACGGATGAATCATCAAAATGTATGAACGAAATGAATCATTGGAATGAATGGATGAACCGTCAGAGGGATTGAATGAATGGGAGATCCGTCGGATGAATGGATGAACGGGTGAACCGTCGGACGAATGGATGAACGGGTAAATCGTCAGATGAATGTAGTGAACGGGTGAACCGTCGGATGAATGTAGTGAACGGGTGAACCGTCGGATAAATGTGTCGCTTCGTTGTTTCACGAATCTCTGTCTATAAATAGAACATAAAATTAGATGGAATGATCACTTTCACTTTTCAACATAAAGATGTCATCTGGAGATGCATCCAAGAAGACTGAGATCACCTCGAAGGTTGAAGCGGGCACTGAAGAACGTCCTGCCGAACCGAATCAGCCAAAGCAGACAGAGGCGGGCGAAGGTTCGTCTGCACCCAAACCGTCGTGGGATGTCTTGGACTTCCTGGTTGAACCAGGGAAGACTGAAGAAGAAGAGGCCATGAGGATGGTTGCTTGCAAGTTCCTGGTGGGTTCGAGCAAGGATGTTCTCGGCTCTTTTGCCGACTTTATTTTTGAAAAGGACGGCAGTGGTCCTCGTCCTGTCTATAAAAAGGACGATAGTGATTCTCGTCCTTGATATTATGTAACGTCATTCATGATAAAATAAATCAAACTTTATTTATGCACTGTCTTGTTGTATTTACATGAAATCCTTGTTACATTCATACATAGTATTTCTTAAGGAATTTGCCATTGATAGGCACCATAGCAACTCGACCGTCCAGCTCTGAGAGTTGATAGGCTCCATTTGAAAAGACTTTGCTCATAATGTAAGGCCCTTCCCATTTTGCATCGAACTTGCCTTTGCTCATGTGAGTCATAGTCATGGGACGTCTGACTGTTAGAACGAGCTCTCCTTTCTGAAAGGCTCTGACTTTAACTTTGCGGTTGAAAGTCTTCGAGATACGGGCTTGGTATAACTCAATATGCTGTTGAGCCAATAGTCGCTTCTCGTCAAGCGCCTCCAATTCCTGAAGTCGAAGAATATCGTTGTTCTCCGTTGTCAGCTCATTAGCGATGGCAATCCTTAAGGACGGAATTTGAAGTTCCAGGGGTAGAACTGCTTCGTAGCCATACACTAAAGAGAAAGGTGTACAGCCTGTGGGGTTGCAGACCGTAGTACGATAGGCCCAAAGACATTCTCCAAGCTTTTCACTCCAATTCCATTTGTTAGTAGATACAAACTTCTTAAGGAGCTTGATGATAGTTTTGTTGAAGGCTTCAGCCAAGCCATTAGCAGCAGGATTGTAGGCTGTCGAAGCGAAATTGTCAATCCGGTGATTATCGCAGAATCTTGTAAACTTCTGGCTGATAAATTGAGGTCCATTATCATGAATGATTCGTCGAGGTACACCAAATCTATAAATGACATGACATTTAACAAAGTTGATGACGCTGCTAGTTTTGACTTCTGTCAAGGGTATAGCTTCGGCCCACTTGGAGAAGTAATCGGTTATAGCGAGTATAAATCGATGTCCCTTAGAAGAAGGAGGATTGATGGGACCTATAATATCCGTGCCCCAAGCTTCGAAAGGCCAGGAAGCAGCAGTCGGATGAAGGAATTCTGACGGTTGATGAATGAAATCTGTATGGATTTGACAAGCTCGATATTTTCTTGCATATTCGATGGCATCGGATACCATAGAGGGCCAGTAATAGCCCATGCGTCGGATACGATCTTATAACTTAGGGCCGGGTTGATGTGCTCCGCAAACACCATCATGAGCTTTACGTAATACTTACTTCGCTTCATCACCAGTAAGACAGCGTAAAAGAAGACCATCATAAGTCCGTCGATAGAGAGTCTTGGTGGTCTGATTATAGTAGAACCGGAGAGATCGTCGACGAATACTCGTAACCTCCTTGGGGTCTTCAGGAAGTATGTCATGGACTATAAAATCGATGAAGGGAGCTCTCCAATCTTCACTGATAACATTGGCTTCAATAAGATTACTGAACTCAATATTACGATTGTTTTCGATGCAGAATAATTCCCGATTAGAGACAACCACCACCTGCTGTCTTTTAACAGGGATGGCTAAGACTGCTGCAAGATTGGCCAAAGCATCTGCTTCAGTATTGCAAGCTCGTCGAACATATTCAATGAAGAAAGTCTTGAATGATATAGCCATATAAATTATAGCTTCATGATAGGGTACTAAATCTTGATGGCGAACTTCATAGGTTCCTCTAACCTGGTTAACAACCAACATAGAGTCGCCATAGACTTCAAGATATTCGACTCTCAACTGTTTTGCTAATTGGAGTCCAATGAGTAGAGCATTATATTATGCTACGTTGTTGGAGCAAAGTTCATCTAGGGAGTAGGCTCTATGAATAGTTGACCCGTCTTGAGAAATAAGAACAACCCCAACTCCTGCGACAATGGTACCATTTGGTCCGATCCTGGATGCACCGTCAAAGAATAGAAGCCAAGTAGGAAATTCTTCGAAGATCATATTTGATTCCAATATCTCGTCTGGAATTTTATCGTAAAGTTTAGATGTTTCTGGAATAGGATGAACCGCTAAAAAGTCCGCCAGTGCTTGACCCTTAACAGATTTTTGTGGAACATAAACCATGTCATATTGGGCTAGAAGAATGGCCCATGTAGCCAATCGAGAATTGAGTGTGTTGGGTTTCTTCATCAGTACCCGAAGAGGATTAACTCGGAAAATGACATGAATAGTTTGTCCAATGATGTAATGTCGAGTCTTTTGAACAGCGAACATAAGAGCTAAGCATTCTTTTTCGACCGGACTATAACGGTGTTCGGCACCAATCATAGTACGACTGAGATAATAGATAGCCTGTTCATGACCTTCTTTGTTCTTCTGGGCAAGTAAAGCACCCAATGAATGATCCATAGCACGGACATACATTAAGAATGGTATGCCAGAGATTGGTGGCACCAAGACTGGTGGGTTCATGAGATACTGTTTTATGTCGTTAAATGCTCGTTGACATTCTTCAGTCCAAATAAAAGATACACCTTTCTTCATTAACTGGGTAAATGGTCTGCAGCGTCCAGACAGATTTGAAATGAATCTCCTGATGTACGCAAGTCGACCTTGGAATCCTTGTAGCTCTTGTAGGTTGCGTGGAGGACGCATCTCTTGAATGGCTTTGATCTTCTCGTGATCCATGTGTATACCTTTAGAGGTAATGATGAAGCCGAAAAATTTACCACGAGAGACACCCAAGAATGACTTGGTGGGATTCATTTTCAGCTGATGTTGGCGCATTAGATTAAAGATAGTTCTCAAATCTTAGATGTGATCTTCCTTTAGACAACTCTTGACAGCAATATCGTCCACATAGCATTCGACAGTCTTACGCAAATGATCTCGAAAGATGGTACTCATAGCTCGTTGATAAGTTGCACCAGCATTCTTGAGACCAAATGGCATCACGGTATAGCAGTAGACTCCACGAGGAGTACAGAAAGAAGTGTGTTTTTCATCTTCAAGATTCATCCGAATCTGATTGTATCCAGAGAATCCATCCATGAAGGATATCCTTTCGAACCCACAAGTGTTGTCGATCATGACATCTGTGATAGGGAGAGGAAACTCGTCTTTTGGACAGCTTCATTAAGATCCCGGAAGTCGATGCAAACTCGAACTTTACCAGTTTTTTTCAAGACTGGAACAACGTTAGCTACCCAATCTGGATGTTGTTCTTCTCGAATAAAGCCACAAGCTATGAGCTTTTTGACTTCATCATCAATAGTGTCCATCATTTCTGGCTTGAATCGCCTTTGATGCTGTTTAACTGGTTTTGTATTAGGCAAAATATTCAGTTTATGATTGACAATTTTGGGATCTAATACTGGCATGTCTTCATAACTCCAGGTGAAGATATCAATGTATTCTCGAATAAGAAGAATTAATTCTTGCTTATCCGCCTCGGGGAGGTTCTTGCTGATGAATATTGGACGAGGTGACCCGTTTTCTCCTACGTTAATTTGAACCAATTGATCTTCGGTAGGAGGTTCTCGTTGTTCGAATCGAAGTTCCCATTGGGTATCCATTCGTTGAGCCCAAGGATCTGTTTCAGGACTTTTTTCGATATCTTCGTCATAACCTTCTGGAAGTTCGGCGGAGACCATATTAGAAGATACAATCAGCCGATGAACCTGACCAATGCTAGTGTCAGAATCCTATGATCTGGAATCAGAAGAGTTAGAGCGCTCTTCACTATCGGATTCGGAGACTTCCGGAGATAATATCGGAGGTGAAGCATATCCGAGACCTCTTTTTGTCCTGCTGTAATACATCTCTAATTTTCCTTTCGGAACAACCGTATGGATAGGAGTTCTTCTACCCTTACCGTAGTTGAGGCCATTCTTGAAGTCATAACCCATCTTTCGGATGATGTCTTTTGATTGTTGACTATAAAGACGAAGTTGGAGACGTCCTGTATCGTTACTTTTGCTATCATCCGTATAGCTTAATTTTTATTCTAGCCCTTTACTAAAAAGTATTGGACTTTCGCCTCTCTTTCGATAAGGGACAACAAAATATGAATCATCTGGGTGTTCGAGTAAGACCTCTGTTTGAAGAGATTGTACAACTCCCATTGTAAATGACTGAAAGCTATCTAACATATCCAAATAGCACTTAGCATGATAAATGACATCAGTATACTGAAAAGAAGATGCTTTTTCATTGATTTGTACATCTGTATTTACAACAGGACCTTTAGCCTTAGCAGACTTGGTCAGATTGATTACAAGAGGGGAAGAAGAAGAACGTGGAGGAGGATTGGACTTGTTACGACGGAGGTCGATAACAAGCGGCTCAGAAAAGGTGAGCTCCCTTTTATCCTTGTTATAAGATAAATCAATAACAAGTGGCTCAGCAGAGGTGAGTTGCCTTTTATCCTTGTTACGACGTAGGTCGATAACAAGTGGCTCAGAAGAGGTGAGCTCCCTTTGATCTTGACCACCATCAGTTGGTTGCTTCTGGACTGGCAAGTGAATAGCCAGTGGTTTAGAGGATTGAGGACGAGAAACACGCCCTTTGACAGGTATGATGAGAGTGTCATTGGGCACTGCTTCTTGTTCTTCATCAGTGTCCAGAGCCAGTACTACCTTCATGAACTCATCCTTATACATGCGAGCATTGTTACAATATGCTTCGACACCTTTGAAAGGATAGAGATCTGCAACCTCTTTTTGAACTTCTCCATTGTCATCAACATAATTGAAACATTGATGGAGAGTTGAAGGAACAATGTTGTGTTCGTGAAGGAATAGTCTCCCCAAAAGAGCATTATAAGAGCAACCGTGGTTGTCTATAATGTAGAAGGTCACCTTTGTGCGAAGATTGCCAATTTGGAGTTTTAGGCGAATCTTGTCCAGAGGCTCACTTTTTCCTTGGTTGAACCCCAGGATGGTGGTGATCGTACTTGAAAGACTATGTACTGGGATCTTCAGTGCATCTAACATTGTCTTCGGCATGATGCTGAGGGCAGACCCTGGATCTATCAGAATACGATCGACTTTCATCGAGTCGACATATCCTGTATAGTATAGAGGACGATCATGCCTATTATCTTCCATCAGCATATCATCATGTGTGAAGGTAATGTTTGGAATTAACTCTAACACACTGTGACAATGGAGGCAAGAGACAGGCTCTGCTTTCGGCTTCTTCAGAAGGGTTAGGCAGGTTTCCGCCTGCATGAGAGCTTCACTCAGAGTTTCTCGAGTCTCTTTGGAGAGGCGCAAGAGCTCGAAGATTGACAGCCTGGCTGGTGTATTGGCTAGTTGGGCCAAAATATCAAAGTTGTATGGCTTCTCAAGTCCAGAAGGAGATGACTTCTTCAAAGGTTTGTCGAAACGGACTTGTTGTTTACCTTTGTCGGCTACCGTCGGCTTGGGAGGAATAGGTTCTACAACCGGCGAAGACACAGCAGGGATGCCCTCAGTAGAAGCAGGTTGTACTGGAGCGGACTCAGAAGAAGAAACAGGGTTTTCTTGAGTTTCGGAAAGTTTCCGTAGATAAGCTTTCCCTGACCTGGTATCCAGCAGGATTTCCTCTTCAACTATGGGGTCAAAAGACACCATATTGCAGATCTTTGTTTTGCCCTTGGAGCGGTCTTTTTACTTAGAAGGAGCCTCGAAGTCTGCAACAAGGTCCGGGTGGATCCACATAATCTCACCATTATCAAGGGATAAGGGGACGAGACCTTCACTCCATGGAAGAGGGAGATTCTCGATCTCAAGAGTGGCCTTGGGGATAGGGATAATACTATGCTATACCATCTGTTGAGGGAAGTTACAGAACTGTACTGAGACCATATTCGCGGTAACATTCTTCTTATCTTGTTGAAGGGTGACAACACCAGCATTGACTAACTCCTGAATCTTGCCTTTGAGCACATAACATGCTCGAGTGGGATGACCAATGAACATATGATAAACACAGTATTTGGGATGATCAGTCTTACCAACCTCGTCAGGCTTCTTCGGGTCTGGGAGTTGGAGTTTATTGCTTTTGATTAAGCAATCGAAGATGCTCACGGTGTCGTTCTCGTCAAAGGAGTACTCTACTTTCGGACGAGGTTCCCTTGGTGGAGGGGCAGAAGGAGTAGAAGCAGACGTAGGTGGAGCCACGTTGACAGCCAGAGATTCTTTGTTCTTCAGATTGATGTTCAAAGTTTCTTTACCTTTGCGGTTATTCTGGTGATTATCGCTACTAGCTGTCGGATGTTCATCCCGGTCGGGGTTAGACATGTGTACCCCCAACTGCTTGAATTTGTCAGCGCTAACTTCAGCTGCTTTAGCATTGACAATGAATGATGGCCAGTCTTGAAATTGAGTTGACCCCGTCTACATGCTGATGATAGGCAAAAGATTTGCCTTGTAGGTATCAATAGTGACAGCGGCCGGCGTTCCAGGAGGCATCTTTAATGCCTCTCGGCGGAATCTTTCAATGAAACTCTCAGCGGTTTTATTATGTCTTTGTTTGATCTTGTTGAGGGCCGACATGGTCATATCGTTGATTCTCTCATAGAATCGCTCCAAGAAGATTTGTTTCAAACCCGAGAAAGAGGTGATACAGCCATCGGACAAGCTCCTATACCAATCGTATGCTACACCGGCTAAACAGCCAACGAACACCTTGGTAAGAAGAGCGTGATTTGGCTGAAGTTGAACAGTCATTACCTCAAAGTGGTTAATGAATTGACTTAGAGAAGTGCTGCCGTCAAACAGCAAAATTGTAGGGATTTTGTACTTTAGAGGAAATGGGACTTCCTTCTATTCAACTGGATAGGGTTGTTTGATCCCCAATCTCTGTAAGTTGTCCTTCTCTTTAAAGGCCTCGAATTGAGTGCACAAGAGTTTGACAGCTTTATTAGCATCCTCCAATGATGCAGAAGGAGCAGGCTAAGTATTAGGAAGAGGAACAGCATGGTAAGTGCTACCCCCAGCTCCTGACTGACTGGGTGTGGGTTGAATTTGTACAGGGGGTATTTGAGGAGATACTACCCCCAGACCTGCATTGACAGGCACCGATGACGCTATAATCTTTGGATTTGCAGCAGGTGCGGTCGGTGGTACTGTATGTTGGGCCACGATTATAGAATGCATACTTGCGACCATTTTAGCCATGGTCTTCAGCTTGTCTTCTAGTACAGCTATTCGTTGTTCTTGATTTGCTGAACTGGAAGCATCTGGGTCTTCAGTGACAACATATGCTGTCACTTCTCTAGGTACAGTAGAAGACACTGTCTGTTCAGAACTTTCGCTGTATGCATCATAATCCGAGAAGGAATCATCTCCTGAATGAGAAGTAGAAAGATGACCAGAAGGATCTTAGAGAAGATTTCTTTGACCAATTGTGTCTCGGCTTCGGGATCTGGTATGTCGAAATACTCCTTCAGAAGATTCTTGGAGTAAATCTAAGTACCGCTGGCTGGGCCTGCGAGGCTTGCCATGTTTGGAGCACTTTATACCCCCAGTGTCTCGAGAAGCCATGTTGACGGAAGCATACAACACTTCGTCTTCATCTTCTGACATTGGTTCAGACGTTGCAAAATTCAAACGATCGAAGACAGATCATTTTGTTGTCTGGCAACAGCACTTGATGACAACCTTGTGATTACAATAGTGTCCAAGTGGTTGAACTGGCGGTGTTGAGATGTTGTCCCGTTTTTGCTTGAGGTGCTCTCAGAGATCAGGAATAATGACGGGACGAGAAGAAGTCTGAGGGATATGTTCTTTGACCACATTCGGAACATGGTTCCGGTTCTTCAGATGTTTTGTCCCCGTGAGTATACAGAGAAGTACTCACTTCATTAGCATAGGTATCAGGATTTTTTTATCTTGATAGTTTGCCTCTGATGCAAGTTTATTTTCGGCATTGGCTGCTTGCATTTCATAGAAGCTGGTCTATTGAGATAAGTCCTTAGATCAGCAAATTCACCTCCAGGGATTTCTGTCTGAGACACCAGTAATTTTCCCTGTTTTAAGCGGGATATCCGGAGAGTTGGGAGATCTTGGAATTCTGCTACCGGAGTAGGCAGAATACCTCTTTGATCAGTACACTTCCCTTTGGCAAGGAGGGAAGAACTCTTATTTGAGAGAGTTCTTGTACTGATTGGTGCCGAGGCACGTTCAGATTGATCTTCTACGGTAAAAATCGAAGAAGACTGAGAAAAGACCAAAGGACCTTTTCTCTTGTTTTGTGAAGAAGGGTTGGCTAAAGAGCGTTTCCCTCTGTTGTCTTCCAAGTCATGGAACGAAGAAGTTTGAGAAAAGACCAACGGGCCTTTTTCTTTGTTCTGAGGAGGAGGAGGAATAGTCAACATACTACCCCCAGTGGATTGCGCTGGAGCAACAGGGTACTTGGAAAGAGGAACAGAGTTTTTTCCCTTGCTGTGAGAAGAAGGGAGATTAGCCAAAGGACTATCCTTATTAGACTGTGCTGGAACAGCTTGCGCTAGGATTGATTGCGCATGGAGAACTTTGACAGATGGCCTTTTGGCCATAGAAACTGTAGTTTGCGCAGTAGGAGTTCTGGCTTCAGTGGATTGCGCAGAAGAAAAAGAGGTTACCTACTGCGCTAGGGGGAGAGGAGTCTTGCACTTTGCTATAGCAGTATAGGAAGTGGCTTGCACAGCAGCAAGAGGAGCAATATACTGTGCAGGAGTTCTGGCTTGTACTTTGATAGCGCGAATGGTGTTTTACGCAGAAGAAGAAGTGGCCAGTGGCTCCTTAGCAGCAGAGACAGCAGGTTGCGCAGATGATTGCGCAGAGGACTGCACAGAGGACTGCGTAGAGGACTTTGGAGTCCACACTGAACGAACTTTGCTCTTGGCAGAGGTTGCAGTACGACGAGTAGCCCCGGAGTTGATCATCGCCTCGTAGGCAGTCTGGTTGACCTTCACAACCAGCGTCTTCTGCGTCTTTCCGATAGACGCAACGTCATATTGAGTTGTCACTTCCTCGTCGGAGGAGAAAATCGTTCCCAGCAGAGTCGCCATTTTGTTTACAAAAACAAAAGTTCTTTTTATTTCACAAACTTTGTAAGAAGATTACAATTGAATTATAGGAAAGTACAACTATAGGAATCCGATCTGAAGACGATCGTTTTATCCCTTGGACGATGTGAACTGTGAAGACGATAGCCTCTGAAGAATGCAGCAACACTTGGGCAAGAACTTCTGATTTCTCTGATGATCTTGAATGATCTTCTCTTGATAATGAAGGATTTAAAACTCTATTTATAGAGTTCTAGAAAATAACTAATTAGTAGTTATTTCTGGATTGTGCAGACTGGATTGCACAGTCATTGGACTGCACAAGCAGCGAACTGTGCTGGCAGTTACTCGATTGTAGCTCCACTGTATTAGACGCGTGGCATTGTTTGATTAAAATGTGCATGGTCATGTACAGACGGTTGCCACGTGGTGAGCAATTGATGGCATGTAGGCCACGTATAAAATATCAGTTATCTTGATGGATTGTGCTGCTTGAACTGCGCTAGCTTCAGACTGCGCTGGGATCAAACTACGCTGATGAGGATCTGGCAGACTGTGCTTTGGTTGGGCTGGCAGACTGCGCTGGGGGTTGACAGCTGGACCGCGCTGACAGCTGTCCTAGGATGCGGTGCAGCTCGAGAAATGAACAGACTCCTCGCTTTTCGGGCTGTCAGTTGTCAGAAAATCTGATTTTGTGTCAGGTAATGATGATGTTGCCACGTCAGCATTGCGTGCTTGGATGTTAGCGCGGTTCGGCCTCGCGCAGTTGATTTGTTGTGCAGTCTGTCTCCTGCGCAGTTTATTTGACGGGTGCTCTATTTGATTTTCATTACTTTTTTGATGGGTGCAACTTGATTTTTAGGACCTACAATGGGCACCTCCCAAGTCGGTAGCTGAGATTCGTACTTTCCTGGGGCTAGCAAGATACTACAGGAAGTTCGTGAAGGACTTCGCCAGGATAGCAGAGCCTATGACGAAGCTTACGAGGAAGGACGAGGAGTTCATCTGGAGTGACGCCTGCCAGTCAGCATTTGAAGAATTGAAGAGAAGACTCACGACAGCACCAGTTTTAGCTTTGCCATCTGGATCGGAAGGATTCGTCATCTACAGCGATGCTTCAGGGAAAGGCTTGGGATGTGTGCTGGAGCAGAACAAGAAGGTCATAGCTTATGCTTCTAGACAGTTGAGACCCCATGAGAAGAATTATCCCACACATGACTTGGAGCTTGCAGCTAGGGGTGAGCATTCGGTTTATTCGGTTCCAACCGAACCGAATAAGCAAAAATCGAATTAGACCGAAACCGAATAAGCAAAACCGAAACCGAACCGAATTGGTCAATAACCGAACCGAACCGAATTAAATCGGTTCGATTTTTGGTTTATTCGATTTTTGGGTTTTTTGTGTTTTTTTGTTAATATATATAATAACTAAATATACCTAGATATATTTCGTATATACATATAACATATACCTATATATATTTAGTATATACCTATAATTATATAACACACACACACACACACACACACACACACACATATATAAACTAAAATTTCTTATTCGGTTTTCAGTTTTGGACCGAAATCGAATCCCAAAACCGAAACCGAAACCGAAACCGAATAAAAAAATTTAGTATTTTCAAAACCGAAACCGAACCGAATTTATTTAAAACCGAACCGAATTCCTTATTCGGTTTGGTTCGGTTTTCGGTCTAAAACCGAATAATGCTCACCCCTACTTTTAGCAGTCATTTTTACCTTGAAACTGTGGAAGCATTATTTGTATGGGGAGAGAGTGGACATCTTCACGGACCACAAAAGCCTGAAGTATGTTTTCACTCAGAAGGAGCTGAATATGAGGCAGCGCAGGTGGCTGAAACTCATGAAGGATTTCGACATTAATCTGCAGTACCACCCTGGGAAGGCGAATGTGGTAGCAGATGCTCTCAGTCGATATCTTGTTGCTATGTATCTCACTATGGACCGGCATCTTCTGGAGGATCTTGAGAGCCTTGGGATTGAGATTGTTCTACCAGGATTTGGAGGACAGATGATGCACATGTAGATACAGTCGGGACTGTTAGAAAAGATTAAGGAGGCCCAGTTTCTTGATGAGGGACTCCGATGTCTTAGAGCTCAGTCGAAGGCGGGATTGCTCGACGACTTTACTATTACGGAGGACGGATCCCTGAGGCATGGAAACCAGTTGTGTGTGCCCAAGGATCTGCGAAAGAAAGTGATGCAGGAAGCCCACCAATCGCAGTATTCTATTCATCCTGGGTCTACCAAGATGTACAAGGATTTGCGAGAGTATGTTTGGTGGTATGGAATGAAGAGAGAGGTTGCCAGATTTGTTTCCAGATGCCTTGTGTGCCAGCAAGTCAAGACGGAGCGCCAGAGACCAGCGGGACTACTCCAGCCTTTACCTATTTCGGAATGGAAGTGGGAGCATATCACCATGGACTTCGTCTCTGGATTATCGCATACGTCCAGTGGCAAGGATGCTATTTGGGTGATCGTAGACAAACTGACGAAGTCTGCCCATTTCATTCCGTTCAAGGTTGGACTGTCGACCGAGAAGCTTGCGGACCTCTACATACGGCAGATTGTGCGGATTCATGGAGTGCCAGTTAGCATCATTTCAGACAGAGACAGCCACTTTACAGCACACTTCTGGAGGAGTCTACAGCTAAGCTTGGGATCACAGTTGAAGTTCAGCACCGTCAATCATCCACAGACGGACGGACAGTCCGAGAGGACCATTCAGACATTGGAGGACATGTTGTGGGTTTGCGCACTCGACTTCGGCGGTTCGTGTGAGGATCTTTTGCATCTAGTAGAGTTTGCCTATAACAACAGTTATCAGACTAGCATCGAGATGACTCTGTTCGAGGCGTTGTATGGGCGAAGATGTCGCACACCATTATCTTGGGACGACGTTGGCGAGAGAGCTTTGCTTGGGCCAGAGATGGTGGTAGACTTAGCTGAGAAAGTCAGACTGATCAGGAAGCGTCTCAGAGTTTCACAGGATCGGCAGAAGCACTGGGCGGACAGCAGCAGACGGCCACTGGAGTTCACGGTTGGAGATAGAGTGTTCCTGAAGATCTCGCCGACTAGGGGCTTCATCAGATTCGGCAGAGGCGGGAAGCTCAGTCCGAGGTACATCGGGTCTTTCGACGTGATGGTGCAAATTGGCGAGGTGGCATATCGACTAGCACTTCCAGCTAGCTTGGAGGGAGTGCATGATATTTTCCATGTGTCTCAGCTTCAACGCTACATTCTAAACCCGAGCCATGCAGTAGACTACTCAGAGTTAGAGGTGGACTCGAGTTTGACCTACGAGAAGCAGCCAGTGGAGATCCTTGATCGTAGGGAGAAGCGTCTGCGGAACCCGACTATTCCACTTGTCCGCGTCATATGGAGTCGCCACTCTCCGGGAGAGTCCATATGGGAGCGCGAGGACGAGATGTGAGAGCGCTATCCCAATCTGTTTGTTTGATTTGATTGTACTCTATTTCTTTTGAAAATTCTATTTTTCAATAAATGACTGGTGTTTGGATCCTTGTGATTTAATGGGATTTATTTTTGGGTCTTCGAATTTCGAGGACAAAATTTTTTAAGGGGGAGAGATTTGTAACTCCACCTTCCTAATAATTAATCTTTCTTTAAATTTTTTTATTTATTTAATAAATACATTTTATTGCATTGATTAACAAGTGTGGAAATTATGTATACTTTTAATAGTTGAAAGCTTTTGCAATATCATTTTTTTTCTCTTTGTTATTTCCGGCCTTGGGCCATTCCTATTGGGCCTGCATTCATGGGCTTCTCCTTGCTTGGGATGGTTATAAGGACATCTCATGAACTGAGTTCCTTTCCAATTCAGTTGCAATTCAAAAATTCCAACGAACAACTTTTTCCTTAGCCGATCTGGATCGAGAAAAATTGGGTTTTTCCCGCTCAAATGAGCTTGACCCTCACGCTACCATAGCTATCTATTTAAGTCGATTCTCTCCTCCTTATTGATTGAGCAACAATTTTCCATTCTCCAACTTCATCTTCTTCAAAAGCTTTGTTCTGGACCAGCCATGGCAGTGATAGCTCTGAGGATTGATTCATCAATAGCAACCAATGAGGCACGAATTCAGTAAGTAGAATTCTTGATCTCCTTATCTCCTTAATCGATTTTGAAGTTGATTGTGATCGAATCAATGACTGGATTGATCGGTTTCAACTCAGGAGTTGGTCGATCGAACTCCGATCGTGAGTTGAAACAGATTGATTCCTGATCATCTGGTCGATCGATTCTTTTATGATCAAATCATTCACGAAATAAGCCCAATGAATTCTGATCATGAGGTATTTGTTTGTTTGTCTCTATGATTCGAATTGGTCATGAACAGATCCTGATCGAGTATATCGATCACATCTCGAGCTTCACTTACATTCTTCCTGATCCGTTCTTGTTTCAACTCTAAACGGAGGAACGAGGTGAGAATCTCCTTTAATCAAGAGTAAAATAACTCTATGATTTTTCTTGTCATCGATCTTATAGATCTAATCAATTGTATGCTTGTGTGGATCTAGAGTGGTTTGTTACAGTGAATAGAGCATTGATTGTCGAATCATGGCAGTATAGGAAACTGAATTTGTAAGTATCAAATATTTCCTAATTAATCTAATTTGGAAGTAGGAAATTGTTGTTTATAGTTTATCATTTGGAACAGGACTAGTGCTCACCTGATTGCAATCTCGACTTAGTGGAACACTTTTGAGGTAATCCTTGATTCTCTGTTATGGTTAACTGTGGCTAAAAGTTTAGATTGTATGAGAGTGGTGTTGCATTATGTGATTGTGTAAATGATGGTGTCAAGTTTACGTGTACTCATGGGGATGTAGAATTTAATCCATGTAATGTGAATGAGCAAGTTAGATGTATAAGTATTTGATTTGAATAAGTGGACTGTTAGATCAGGGATAAGTTTGAATCTGTGTTTGGTTTTCAGTGAAATAACACAGGGGTATCCTTCATGATAACTCAAACCCTGCTGAGATTGAATGATCAATCTGAATGCTAATTTAATTAGGAAGACAGGATTAGTTATTCTGTCTTGATACTTCAGTTTGTATATAGAAATGGGACTGGATAAGTTACAGGATAATTTGGAAGTCAGGGACTGGTTGTGTCAGTTAATTTAGACTGAGATATCAGTCCTATCCAGGGCTGGTATGGATCGAATGATCAGGATTAGTATCATAGGGAACTGGGGTTTAGAATGAATAATGAGTTAGTAAACTGGGAGTTAGGGTGGTTGACAGTTAGTTAATATAAAGACTGACATTGGACTCTAGGTTGTTAAATCCTTTTAACCTAAGAATGGAGGTACCTAGTTATGTAGGGAGGGGATATCAATTTACCTGTTTAATTGTTGCTGTGACAGGTTGATTGTCTGGCCAACAAGATAGGATAAATTCTTGTATCAGAGTTGAGTATCAGATATGAATTTGGTCAGCTGGCAACAAATTCGTTTCACTCTTTGATTTGGGTATTCAAATCCTGAGTTCAATTCTAAATTTGAACTCCACCTTACTATTTTCATATTACTGCTTTAACTGATAGGGGGGATCTGACATGAGACTTACTATCCCCTGTTTGGTTGGGGACTGTTATGCCAAGATTGCCAATATTTATTTCAGTCCAAAGCAGGATTGAGTGCATCAGTATGTCACTAAACAGAGTGTATTTTTCCATTAAGGAACTGATGTGTTTTTATGTTCTGTTATGGGCTGTTAGCTCACATGTTCTTTTTCTCCTAACTGAATTTTGTGCCATCCTTTTTGAACTAATCTTGAGTGCTGATTTTGCAAGTCAATTTCTGGACATCAAGTCCTCTTGTATGACTAATGTCTGTGTATACCCTTAACTGCAACAGGGATAGCCTATAGTGAGTGAGAGTTAGGCTATATTGCCATATCAGTCACAAGAGTAATTTTAGTGTTGTGTCTATCACTGATGAGTTGGGCTTGGTTTGTATAGACAACAGTGTAATAGAGAGATTGTCCAGGCCTTGGTTGGCCTCGAGTTGGCTTTGCATTCAGAAAATACCATATGGCAGAGTGACCTTGGCAGGATAGTTAGGCTAGTACAAGTGAATGCCTTAGTGTATGAGTGTATAGGAGTGTTAGAGTAGGGTGTCCATTATAGTGAGCTGCCATGTTGATGTATGCCATAGCAGTTATGAAGAGAGTAAGGGATAAAGCATTTGGGTCCAGTAGACAGAAAATTGAACTGATATGGGGGGTTAAACTGTGGTTAGACAATGGACTGAACCATTGTTCAGTCACCTGAAAATTGATCACTGAGTTTAAACTAAGGTTGGTTGGTTTAGTCCTATTCTAGAGTTAATCTTTTTGTGATCTATGGTGGAACCTGGTAGTTCAAGTTACCATAATAGGCACCCTTAGATGCTGATCATTTAGAGGGTCTTGGTATATCAAGTTAGGAGATATTGAAGGTTGAAGTTGTTGTCCCACATTTTTGGGTTGTATTTAGATTTTACTTTAGTTGAGCAAATGTAAGAGATTAATAGGATTAATAGATTTAGTATAAACTAAGAATTTTTGTGAATAATTTTCTAGATTTAGAAATAACTATTTTACATTGTTGACTTATCAACTTAAAAATATAAACCAGGAGGATATTCAGCTTTCATTGTTCACCCGTACTTTCCGGAGCTAGGCAAGTACTTTTCTACGGTTTTGTGCATTTACATTCTTGTACCCTTTCTTGTGACACGTCATGACACGATATTCATGTACTCCTGTATTTCTGTACCCTTGTTCTTGTACTTATTAGTGTCGGGTGGGAAAATACACTAGCCATGTGACCAATCCCGGTTACTATATATTCCTGTGCCTAGCTTAGGTCTCGCACTGTGCACGTGGGTCCTAAGTCGTACCATATTCATGTACTCCTGTGCATGTACTCATCCCAGCCGGTCACATGGACTAGATGTATTTCGATATTGTGCACATTCATATCTGGTACTACAGGATTATAGTTTCATCCATGTACATTACATGTTCCTGTACTTTACATTCTTGTACTATATTTCCTGTACTCATTTTCTTGTACTATTTTCCTGTACTTTCATGTTCATTCATGTATTTCATTTCCTGTACACTTGTACTCATTTCATATCATGTTCATGTTTCATTACCTAGAACTGTACTTTGCTCCGCTCCTGAATAGGATATGTTGCAGGTGAGTTGGAGGCCCTGTGCGACACCTATTATGGACAGGATGTTGCTATACTTGCTGAGCTAGCTGGAGCTGTGTTGGACCTAGAGGCTGTAGAAGCCTAGAGCTTACCTTAGCACTTTACAGTTTTACTTTGTATTGAGACTAATAGACTCTGTCTTTTATTCTGCTGGAATGTAATAAAATACTTAGACTTGTACTCTGGATTTGGGGACACATTTATAGATGCTGTGATTTCATACTTGTTCATGTTTATCTAGTTAGTTTCCCTAGATTGGTACAGCTTACTTTGTTGTGTCTAACGACAAAGGCTGGGCGTGTCCGACTCGTATCCGATTATTCGGGAGCGGGTCGTGACATTTCTGCATACCTAAACTAGCCCATATAGGTGGGGTAGGTTATATGTACCATAAAACTGTAAGGGTAGTCTATGGATTACCAGTTTTGAGATATGTGATTTTCGGTACACAAATCGAGATAAAAAAATAAGCCGAGATTTTTTTGCTTCAAAGCTTTATTTTAAAAAGGCAATATTTTTGTATCTTGATAAAGAGATTGTGTTGGTATGCTCGAAATTGCAATTCGAGTAAGTTTGCAAAAGATACTATCAAATTAGCGAGTTTCGACAAAATAAATTATAAACAAAATTTGTAGGGGTGTTGTATTTTTAGTAACTATTAAATCATCAAATAGGTTCTAGAAAATTTATCCTAGAAACTTGGGTCGATCTAGAGCCGAAAGAATTTTATGGATCCTAATTTTGATCGAATGGCTTCAAGTTATGCATCATAAAAAATTAGGGGTGCAGAATTTGGTCACAACAATTTGCACATTTTTAGAAAATACTGAAAGACATCCTAAATTATAGCAAAAATAGGAATTAATACTATACATATATATTAATATAATTTTTTTGTAAAATTTTACATGGTATGGAGTCTTGGTAACCCTGAATCTCAATAGTCAATTACCTATTTACAAGCGGCCAATAGTTTTTAGGGTTTCCCAAATCAAAACAAAATTGAATTTTTCCCAATTACACTTATTAACATTTTTAGGCTAGTTTATGCTACATTTGTGCCGACCGTGAGCATGTATTTTGAGCCCCTGACGATTGTTAGACACTTTTTTTTCTATTCGAAAACAATTATTTACACACACGAGAGTGAAAGTATACGTACATATTCTTGTGACAGAGTATTTGTTATCATAATGTTTCAGAGTATAGTTATCATGATTGTGAGATAAGGAATAATGGAGAAAGTACAGTTATTAGGCATGTGGATATACACAATATCATGACGCTCTCACATTCTAGAGAGAGCGTCTTACCTATCTCTAATCGAGTATGTATCCATCCCGTCTGTCCACATGGCAAAACTGATTGGGCACTTGTTGTAAAGTCTTACGTTTCTATCAGTCCATCTTGCTACTTACTACTATCATTTTATCTCGTTACATGTTGTTTTAGTTTGTATCGTATATGCTTCCACTAGTTATCTAGTTATCATGTTTAGTATTTTACTTGTCTAATATTGTACTTGTACCATGTTTAAATTAAACTTGTACTTGCTCTCCAATCATGGTTGGATAATATTGACAACATAGAGGACTCTTATCTACTTTGCGATGAGATGGATGTGGTGGTGACCCTATTCTTTTTTTCCGAAGTTTCATAGACTAAAGTGGAATATTTTCATTTGTAAACCATCGGATCCGAGTGAAGACCAAAGATCTTGAGCGACCGATCCCTTCAAACTATTCTTAGTAGATTAGCTATCTTGTAACTCTTAGGCCTATTGTTTATTTTCTTTATTTTTTTTAGTAATGTGGATGTGATATTATGGATATGTCTATATTGTGCATGAGGTTATAGACAACGTACTATCGTCGATACCATGACGTAGGTTGGACTTGACCACGTACTCATATTTTAAGAAGTGAGAGCGGATTATAACACTTGAACCGCATGGGAACCATACTATTTTTTTAGCCGACACAACCAAGGGGGGAAGTTGTTCGTAAGGGGAGCACATTCCGGTGGAAGACAGAAGTCACGAGCATGCAACCAAGACTTCTAGTAAAGCTATTGGTCAAAGACTTCGGCTTGGATGAGTTGTTAATATTAGGAAGATCTCATTGATTCGGAAGATGCTACTCATGACACTTAGCGTCGACTTGGAGGTCGAGCATTTAGAGACAACAAGTGACGTGCAGCAGCTTGAGTGATACATGGTTGATGATGGTAAGGAGCATGAATTATATCGAGTAACGACATACAAGTGTCCTCTTGAGAAGTCATGGGGCAACACCCTCTTATCACACTAGAGGGGGATGTTGTTGGAAATCCAACTCGGTTTCAAGTAGGACCCATGAGGATTAAATGGTGTCCAATTCTGGAATGATAATTATTTGACTACTTGGAATCCAAGATAAGCTAGTTTCTTATTAAATTAGGGTTTGCTTGACTTCCTATACATATATTATGGAGAATTTTTAAGGTGTGCTATTCATTAAGGTTCAAAGAAGTTCCACCAATGTTCTAAGAGTTCTACTGCTCTTTGATTGTTCCAATTAAAGATAAAGAGAGATTCTGAGGTAGTTGCGTCTTCTCATAAAGGGAGTTCGAGATCAACATCTGGTGGAGAGAGTTTTCTTGTAACGAGTTGGTATTTGTCATTCTTACATTTTTTTTTTCTTTTTAAAAGTGTACGCAATCAACTCTTGGTACAAAAGAGTTGACATATCTATTGCAATTGTAATTTCTACTAATAAAGGTTGAGACTTGATATGATGGTCGTAGCTACCATATATTTTGTATATTGTTTTATTTGCTTGACCTTGTAGTGGATTATAATTTGTGTCTTTATTAGATACGGTACGCACTCCCGAATGCTGGTACCCTAATATTTTTTTCTTGTGCTTGCATGATTTCATACTAAATTCGTCTCATAACTCTAAACAAGTCACATAAATGGAATGTCATGAAAATGTTATATATGAATTTTTTTGAATCTTATGACCTTCCAACTACGTTAGTTAGCTTGTAATAATTTAGGAATGGAAGTAAGCTTCCCCTCGTGGTGTGTCGCACACATTGTCCAATATTTAGTTGTTGAATAAATACGGAAATCATATATATTCATAATCCACTATATCTTTCCTAATACATACGGAAAATAAATAATTACTTAAAAATTTAAAATCCTAAGCCCAGATTCCTAGATAGGTAAGTGTAGAGTTTTTATCCCCCCCCATTAGTCTTCCCTCTCCTTCTTTTTATTTAAACCAACGTTACTTAAAAAATAGAGAGGAGGAATAGCAACAAAAACCCCCTAAATTTCTCTCCTTTTTTTTCTTCCTCCTCGCCGCTCACCGATGAAGAAGAAGAAGAAATCGAGGGATACCATGGCGGGACAGCCCAGAAATTTGAGATCCGGCGCCAAGAGAGCTCCTCCGCCGCCGTCGGCCGGCGACGGGTCGATCGCCGCCGCGAAGAGGAGCCGATCGGAGCCATCCACGACCTCCGAAAGTAACGGTAGGTATCAGCTCCGGAAATCAAACGAAAATGGCAGCAGAGCTGGAGGAGGAAGAGGAGGGAGTGCTGCTGCTGCTGCTGATGTTCCTAGGGTTTTGCCGAGTACCAAGAAGGTCAGCGGCGTCCGAAGGACGAAAGAGGAACCGAAGCCTAGGAAGAGAGGAAGGCCCCCGAAATCCTCCAAAGCTTTGATCTTGGTGGTGAAGAAGAAGAAGAAGAAGAAGAGGGAAGAAGTAACGGGCGAAGGAAAAGCTTCCATCTTGCTGGCAAAGAAGAAGAAGAAGAAGATGAAGAAGAATGAGAATATGAAGAAGAGCGAAAAGGTACCTGGCGAAAGAGAAGCTGAAGGAAGACTTGCGCTCAAGCAGAGGATCAGCGACCAGATCAAGTCGCTTCTGTTGAAAGCCGGCTGGACGATCGACTTGAGGCCAAGGATCGGCAGCAACTACATGGACGCCGTGTATTTGCCGCCGGCACCCTACAAAGGGTCCTTTTGGTCCGTCACGAAGGCGTATCAAGTTTATTTGGAGCACAGGAATTCGTGTTCCTCGGTGTCCGATCCAATACCAGAGGACCTGCTGACCTTGCTGAACCGGCAGCGGAACCCGGAGGTACGGAGGAGGAGAAGGATCGGGGATAAGATCCAGAGGAAGCGCGGAAGAAAAGCGAAGGGTGGGGCCAATGTTGGCAAGAAGAAGAGGAAAAGGTGCGCTCTTTTGGTCCGCAAGACGAACGAGGCCAGCGACTACGTTCCGTACCCTTGGAAACGGACGGTCCTGTCCTGGATGATAGATTCCGGCATTGTCACTGTTGACGGGAAAGTTAATTATGTGAACAAAAAGAAGAAGAGCTTGATGGAGGGGTGGATCACGAGGGAGGGTATTCGCTGTGGATGTTGTAGTAACATTGTTACTCCGTTGGAGTTTGAGGCTCACGCTGGTAGCAAGATGTGTCGGCCATACGAGAATATAATCGAGGAGGAGGGAGGGCTTTCGCTGTTGCAGTGCCAAACAAATGCATGGGAAAAGCAGGCGGAGACTGAACGAAAGGGTTTCTGGGAGGTGGATGTTGGTGAAGATGATCCAAGCGATGATACTTGCTGCATCTGTGCAGATGGTGGTGACTTGGTTTGTTGCGACGGTTGCCCTTCAACCTTTCATCTTAACTGCTTGGACCTTGAGGTTTGGTGATACTTATATTACATAGACAACTTACATTTTAGAATTACAGACAAATTGAAGTAGGGAATTCAATTACTTAAACCAATATTCATTAATTAACAAATATGGATATCGTCCATCTGTTTTTATATTAATGCAATATGGAATAGTATTTCATATCTGAATTATCCGAATAATATTGGAATAATGTCCTGACCTTTTATAGTTATAGGTTAAACTTAGTTTCCAATTTCCATTAAAGCTTCATAGTTCTATTTAGTGATAGATGAACCATATTCATATTTAACCCACATTTGTATCAGGGTTAATTGCATCAACTACCCCTATGTTCTACACTTACTACATGGATCACCCCTGCTTTGAAACTAATTACACGGATCGCCCTATAGTTTCTATTTTCTATAGAAACTAATAACACTGAACACCCCTATGGTTAATAAAATTTATAAAGGAGAGGGGTGGTCAGTATAATTATTTTCGGAATAGGGGTAGTCCCTGTAATACTCATGAAACATGGGAGGAGGAGGGGGGGGGGGTTTTCAGTGTAATTAACCCTTTGTATCATTAACCAAGTATGGACATTGATTTTGTTGGGTTTTTAGCCTTTAGTTTTGGTTTTTAGTCCCACATCGGCTAGAAAGGAATGTGTATCTCCATATATATGAGTCTTTACTCTTTATGGAGATGCACATGTAGTGCACATGGGTGTGTGCCATGTGGGATTAATTATTAATGGTATAAAGGCTTAATCAACAATTAAGAAGCTGTAAGCTTTTTGCTCTTGGAAATTTATTTCTATGGAGCTAAGCTCCGTAGGAGCTTAGCGACTCGGACTCGGACTCGGACTCGGACTCGGGCTCGGGCTCGGGCTCGGGCTCAAGGGCTCATGAGGCGTAATGTGGCGTTTTGTTGGCGCACTTTGCACTTAGCACGTCAGCATCGTCGCTAGGCGCATAGTGCGCTTAAGTTGCGCTCGTTGCGCGAGCCACTTGCGCGACCACGTTGCGCGGTCCGTTACGCGAGCCCAGTTACGCTGGTCCAGTTACGCAGCCCAGTACGCCCAGTACGTGCAGTGTGCGCAGCGTACGCAGCGTGCGTAGAGTGCGCAGTGTGCGCAGCGTACGCACTGTGCGTAGAGTGCGTATGTGCGTATGGCTGGCTGCATATTAGAGCGGAAACGGTTGCAGCAGTTGCTGCACTTTCAGGAGTGGTTCAGCCACTACTCTGAAGTTCAGGCAACTGCTTGGCAACCGCCCCGTGGCCTATATATGCAGGTTCTCTCCTCTCTCTCAGGGTTGGAAAAATCAGAATTCCAGAGAGAAAACTCTAAGTGTTCTTTAACACAACAGAGTAGTGAGCGTGTTTTTTAACACAAACACTAGTACTTTTTAGTACGCGTGGGTTCTGTTACTTCAGAAACAGAGAGAGAAGAGTAGAGCCATTGCCAGAGGAGTTCGCCGTCTTCCGAGGAGTCAGAAGAGCAGGAGTGTTCCAAGGTTTTCCGTCAACCTTGCTGGTTCCTGGAAGCTGTTCGCAGAGGGCGAATAAAGCTTTGAGCAACGGTGATCATTCACCCCAGCAATTCCATCTCTCGCCTGTCATCCTTCTGTTGCCTTTAGCAGTTCTGTCAGATCTTCTTTTTAGAAGGCACTACTGCCAGTTTGCTACGATCACGAAAATCTCTTTAGATTATTCGTGAATTACGATATCTTTTTAGATCTCGTAATTTGCAGAATTCTTCTGGATATCTGTTGCAAAACCTTCTTTAAGGAATTGCATTTGAAACGTTGTCTTTACAACTGTTTCAGTTTCTGTATTTTCCATCGAAAAGCGTGTCCCGGCGTTCCCGGCAATAACAATCTCAAAGCTTTATTGCTACGATGGAAAATATTAATGCTTCACTCCTCAATACTGACTTTTGCAAATTAGAAAAGTTTGATGGAGAGCATTATCAAGTCTGGAAGAGGAAGGTTTATCTCACTCTTCAACTTAGAGACGTTGATCACGTATTGCTTGAAGAGGAACCTACTGTTCCAGATACTGGGTCTGCTGCCGCAATCTCTGCGGCTACTAAACTTCAGGCCAAGTGGAGAAGGGAAAATAGCATTTGCAGGTTGCTTATCCTGAATGCTATGGAGGATTCTCTAGCAGAATCCTACAGTAAGAAACCAATTGCCAGAGACATATGGGAGTCTCTGAAAAAACTGTACGAAGAAGACAAGAACAGGAGCAAAATATTTGTGGTTGAAAAATATCACAAATGGTTCTTTGAGGACGAGAAGTCCATGCTGCCGCAGGTCAAAGAATTTCTGAAGTTGCGACAGAAATTGGAAGACGAGGCTATGCCCCTCCCCGACAAGTTTGTTGTTGGTGGGATTGTCTCAAAGCTCCCCGCTGGGTGGAGCAAGTTCTATGCAAACATGCATAGGAAGAAGTTGGAGATCACCCTTGAAGATCTCCTACAGGAAATCTATGTTGAGGACCAGATGCGGGCTCAACTGAAGGTGGACACACTGTCCAAGCAATTGGCTAACGCCAATCTGGTTCAGACCAAGGAACCAAAGGGAAAAGGAAAGCGTGCAGATTTCCAGAAGAAGAAGAAGAACCCTAACAACTTGAATGTTAAGGGAACTTCTTTCAAGTTAAAGAAATCTAAGGCAAAGATGCCTTGTTTCAAGTGTGGCCAGTTGGGCCATTTCAAAAGTGAATGCACAGCACCGGCCAAGAAATCAGAGCAAGGTGAGCCTAGCAAAGTCTCAATGATTACTGATGTAATTGCTATTATTGGACAGGTTGATGCTGTAGGATCTGATTCAGACTGGTGGGTAGATACTGGAGCCACCTGCCATGTCTGCTCCAGTAAGGAGTGGTTCACCACCTACACACCCACTTCTGAAGCGGTTGTGATGGCGAACCAAGCACAAGCTGAAGTTCTAGGGATCGGGACGGTTATTCTGAAGCTGACTTCTGGCAAGTCTCTGACGCTTCAAGACGTGAAGCACGTACCTGCTATCGCCAAGAACCTGATCTCGGGAGGTTTACTCTGCAATGCAGGTCTCAGAATGGACATCAATGCTGGCCAGATGGTGATGTCTATCAAGGGAACATATTTCGAAAAAGTTTTTTATACCGAAGGAATGTTCAAGATTCAGCTTGTAAATCAGTCCAATGTAATTAATGTAATTAATGAAATCACTCCTTCTGCTTATACTCTTGAGTTGTGGCATAATAGGCTAGGACATGTTCATTGTAAACGAATAAACAGAATGTCTAGTCTAGGACTTATCTCCAAGTGTGGGGGTAAGGTAGAGAAATGTGAAGTTTGTGCTCAAACGAAGATCACAAGGAAACCCTTTCCTCGGGTTAATCGAAGTACAGATCTTCTGGAGTTGGTACACTCAGATATCTGTGACTTCAAACAGTTCTCTACAAAGGCCGGGATGAAGTATTTCATAACCTTCATCGACGACTTCTCAAAGTATGCGTTCGTCTACTTGCTGAAGGCTAAAGACGAAGCATTCGAGAAGTTCAAGGAGTTCAGAGCCGAAGCTGAGCGGCAGACTGGACAACAACTCAAAAGGATAAGAAGTGATCGAGGTGGGGAGTACAGGTCTCATGAATTCGCATCGTTCTGTAAGGAACATGGAATTGTCAATGAGACTACGGCTCCGTACTCTCCTCAATCAAACGGAGTAGCTGAGAGGAAGAACAGGACATTGACAGAAATGATAAATTCAATGTTGTTGACTGCTGGCCTTCCTAAGTGCTACTGGGGAGAAGCTGCATTGACGGCCACTTATATTCTAAATAGAGTGCCTCATGCAACTTCAGACGTTACTCCTCATGAACTCTGGTTCAAAGTCAGACCTAACTTGAATGTCATTCTAGTGTGGGGGTGTCTGGCGTATGTCAAGCTTCCAGATCTAAAGATTCAGAAGCTTGGGACAAGGACTACAAAGACGATCTTCTTGGGGTATGCCGAGAAGAGTGATGCTCGGAGATTTCTTGATATTGAGTCAAATCATATCATTGAATCTCGAGATGCAGAATATTTTGAAGACAAGTTTGCAAGGCACAAGAATATTGTTCTTCCGGATGTTCCGGAGAATAATGAGGGTGCACAAGAGACTGAAGTCTTCAATGAAGATGTGGTCCAAGAAGATGTTGTTGTTGATACGACGGTTGAACCAGAACAAGCTGAGCCGTCAGCTAAGCGTGTGAGGAGGCCGAAGGACTTCGGAAGTGACTTTGTCACCTATCATGTGGAAGCAGATCCGCTTACCTATGATGAGGCGATGAAGACCAGAGACGCAGTTTTCTGGAAGGAGACGATTGACAATGAGATTGATTCCATCACCTCAAATAACACTTGGGTGTTGGTTGATCTTCCTGAAGGAGCGAAACCCATCGGATGCAAATGGATCTTCAAGAAGAAGATGAAAGCAGACGGAACTATTGACAAGTTCAAGGCTAGGTTGGTAGCCAAGAGGTTTTCTCAGAAGCAGGAGATTGACTACTTTGACACATATGCTCCAGTAGCCTGGATGACCACCATCAGAATGTTGATTGCTCTCGCAGCAATAAATAAGATGGTGATACATCAAATGGATGTGAATACGACTTTCCTAAATGGCGAGCTGACCGAAGAGATTTACATGCAACAGCCAGAGGGATTTGTCATCAGAGGTCTTGAAGACAAAGTCTGCAAGTTGGTGAAATCCTTGTACGGTCTTAAACAGGCTCCCAAGATGTGGCATGAGAAATTTGACAAAGTTATAAGGTCAAATGGCTACATGGTCAGCGATACGGACAAGTGTGTTTACACAAAGTTCGCTGATGGAAGAGGTGTGATCGTTTGTCTGTACGTGGACGACATGCTTATCCTAGGTACGGATATTAGATGTGTCACGGAGACAAAGAAATTCATCTCAAGCAAGTTCAGTATGAAGGACTTGGGGGAAGCTGATGTGATCTTAGGGATCAAGATCATCCGGACAGACACTGGACTAGCGCTGTCACAGTCTCATTATATTGAGAAAATGATCACTCGTTATGGGTATCGGGATCTTCCAGGGATCGATACGCCGTACAGGTGTGATCTGAAGCTGAAGCCTAATTCAGGGGAAAGCGTCAGGCAGCTGGAGTATGCAAGCGTAATCGGGAGTTTGATGTATGCTACTACTGCCACAAGGCCTGACATAGCTTTCGTCGTGGAAATGCTGAGTCGTTTTACGAGCAATCCAGGTGTTGAACACTGGAAAGCTGTGGAACGGGTTATGAGATATCTCAAGAAGACTCAGACATATGCACTGTACTACATCGGAGATCCTCCGGTAGTGGAAGGCTTTAGTGATGCCAGTTGGTGTTCAGAGGTGGAGAGCGAGAGGTCCACAGGTGGATACATTTTCACAATGGGTGGAGCTGCTATATCGTGGAAGTCGAAGAAGCAGACTATGCTCTCGCGGTCATCCATGGAATCTGAGTTCTTTGCACTTGATACCGCAGCCGAGGAAGCAGAATGGCTTCGGGAGCTCATGTATGATCTTCCAGTGGTTGGGGCGCAAATACCGGCGATACCGATATACTGCGACAACCAGGCGACTGCGGCGGTGGCATCAAATGACCTTTTCAACGGGAAGAAGAGGACTGTGCGGTTGAAGCACAGGGCAGTACACGATCTTATCAAGAGATGTGTTATTGCAGTAATTGATGTTCGGAGTCAGGAGAACCTGGCGGATCCGTTCACCAAGGGCCTCAAGCGCCAGCTGGTCGATGACACAGCTTGTAAAATGGGCTTGAAGGCATTCTGATATTGTATTATTGTATTCCTACCATAAAGTTTTATGCTATTAGTTCAAAGATTTATCTACTAGGCATCTAGCTTTTGGTTCAAGGGAGGACCACTAATCGGAAGAATATCAGGAACGGTGGGTACATGTTCTATTGGGCATGGAGAGGTTACGGACCTATAACCACTGTTGTCTACTGTTGTTTTCTGCGGAAAACAGGTCCTGTGGGAGGTTGGCTTAAATGCCTTAATGAGTTCTCAGGCATTTGGAATGTCTGGTATGCTTTACAGGAAGCATGGTAGCACAGCACTACAAGGAGTGTGACTCCATGCTATGTGTGGCGGTGACTCCACCATGAGGTTCTCGAAGGAGGTAAAGCCTCGGCTATGTTAGCCAAGTCACAGTAGCATAGCACCGCAAATAGGCAGTTGGCCTAATGCTGTATATTGAATTAAAGAGGGATGTAGTCAGCACTACAAAGAGGAGGTGTTCCTCATGTTACGGGTGGCACGACACCACAATGAGGTAAACCCGGCTAGGGATAAAGCCTCGGCCTTGCAAGCCATGTCGTAGCGGCGTAACACCGCACAGAAGCGTAAGGCTTCATGCTGGGTAGTTTGGCACTGCAAAGGGGCTAGACCTCATGCTACGGGTAGTATGACACTACGATGAGGTTCTCGGTGATTCGGGGTAAGGTCCTCGGCTTAAGGCCATGTCATAGCGGCGTAGCACCGCAAAGGAAGCGTTGGACGCTTCATGCCATGTCTCTTTAATAAAGAACTCACCTATAGTGTATGGACAAAGAGATATCAGGCCGTCTCTTGAGGGTAAACTTGTAGACGCCCAATATTATACACTGAAACCAGGCTGGCACACGGCCTTAAATGTGCAGCCAGAAGCACATGTAACTACATTATGTGTGTGGAAAGAATTTCAGCTATGATGCAGAATTCAAGGCTTAGTCCATTCTTGTATTATAGTTTGATTTTGACTCACATGGGAAGATTCAAGTCTTAAGTGGCATCTATCCTAAAAGCATAATGGACAGTTATTGTGGGGAACACTCGTACTCATATATATAGAGATATGTGGGGGATTGTTGGGTTTTTAGCCTTTAGTTTTGGTTTTTAGTCCCACATCGGCTAGAAAGGAATGTGTATCTCCATATATACGAGTCTTTGCTCTTTATGGAGATGCACATGTAGTGCACATGGGTGTGTGCCATGTGGGATTAATTATTAATGGTATAAAGGCTTAATCAACAATTAAGAAGCTGTAAGCTTTTTGCTCTTGGAAATTTATTTCCATGGAGCTAAGCTCCGTAGGAGCTTAGCGACTCAGACTCGGACTCGGACTCGGACTCGGGCTCGGGCTCGGGCTCAAGGGCTCATGAGGCGTAATGTGGCGTTTTGTTGGCGCACTTTGCACTTAGTACGTCAGCATCGTCGCTAGGCGCATAGTGCGCTTAAGTTGCGCTCGTTGCGCGAGCCACTTGCGCGACCACGTTGCGCGGCCCGTTACGCGAGCCCAGTTACGCTGGCCCAGTTACGCAGTCCAGTACGCAGCCCAGTACGCCCAGTGTGCGCAGCGTACGCAGCGTGCGTAGAGTGCGCAGTGTGCGCAGCGTACGCACTGTGCGTAGAGTGCGTATGTGCGTATGGCTGGCTGCATATTAGAGCGGGAACGGTTGCAGCAGTTGCTGCACTTTCAGGAGTGGTTCAGCCACTACTCTGAAGTTCAGGCAACTGCTTGGCAACCGTCCCGTGGCCTATATATGCAGGTTCTCTCCTCTCTCTCAGGGTTGGAAAAATCAGAATTCCAGAGAGAAAACTCCAAGTGTTCTTTAACACAACAGAGTAGTGAGCGTGTTTTTTAACACAAACACTAGTACTTTTTAGTACGCGTGGGTTCTGTTACTTCAGAAACAGAGAGAGAAGAGTAGAGCCATTGCCAGAGGAGTTCGCCGTCTTCCGAGGAGTCAGAAGAGCAGGAGTGTTCCAAGGTTTTCCGTCAACCTTGCTGGTTCCTGGAAGCTGTTCGCAGAGGGCGAATAAAGCTTTGAGCAACGGTGATCATTCACCCCAGCAATTCCATCTCTCGCCTGTCACCCTTCTGTTGCCTTTAGCAGTTCTGTCAGATCTTCTTTTTAGAAGGCACTACTGCCAGTTTGCTACGATCACGAAAACCTCTTTAGATTATTCGTGAATTACGATATCTTTTTGGGAAGATTTATGAAATGTCCAAAAACTAAAAAAGTTTTATGTAAAACCCACCGCTAAAAAAACTTTCATCGCGTGCCCAGAATTAGAGAAACTTATCCAAAGCGGGTTCCAAATGACCCTTTTGCCCTTCCTTTTAATTTATTGAAAACACCCACGAAACTGCTCTTAAAAAAAAGTTTCGATACTTCATCTTCTTCCTTACGCTGCTCACTTTCGAATCTAGGTTTTCTCCTCAAAAATCTTCAAAAACTCGTCGAAAAATTTCGGAAAGACTGGGACAAACGACAAAAATGCTAAAACGGAGGTCCAAACATCATTTTTTTGCGAATCTAAAATTTCGGAAGGCCGTCTAACTGTGAAGCTGTTACTTTCAGTCTCCTCGACGATACGCTCATTTTGCGACAAACGGGACCTCGTTTCGACCTCCCAGTCAAAAGTTATGGCCCTCCAAAGTTTCAGCTGACCATAAAATGCAGGAGAATGGCCATTCTCCGTGTTAGAACACGAAAAATGTTAATTTCACATGAGGGTGGTCATTCTCCGTATTAGTAACACGGAGAATGGCATTCTCCGTCTTAATTTACACGGAGAATGACCATTCTCCGTGTTAGTAACAAGGAGAATGACATTCTCCGTCTTAATTAATACGGAGAATGTCATTCTCCGTCCTGAAAGTTACACGGAGAATGGCCATTCTCCGTCATAATTTAGACGGAGAATGGTCATTCTCCGTCTTAGTTTACACGGAGAATGGTCATTCCAGTGTTAAAACGCAAGAGAATGACCATTCTCCGTGTTAGAAACACGGAGAATGCCATTTTCCGTGTTAAATAAACGGAGAATGTCATTCTCCGTGTTAAATAAAACGGAGAATGACATTCTCCGTGTTAATTTAAACGGAGAATGTCATTCTCCGTGTTAAATAAAACGAAGAATGACATTCTCCGTCTTAATTTAAACGGAGAATGGCCATTCTCCGTGCTACATTAAGACGGAGAATGTCATTCTCCGTTTTATTTAACACGGAGAATGGTCATTCCAGTGTTAAAACGCAGGAGAATGACCATTCTCCGTGTTAAATAAAACGGAGAATGGTCATTCTCCGTGTAATTTAGCACGGAGAATGGTCATTCCAGTGTTAAAACGCAGGAGAATGACCATTCTCCGTGTTAGAAACACGGAGAATGGCATTCTCCGTGTAATTTAGTTTTTTTTCATGAACAAAGAGTTTCGTTCTTCTTTCAAAACGATGATAATTCTGATGGAAAAGAAGAAGAAAGATATTCTCTCCACAATTGACCTAATTGTCGGAAAACTTCAAATGTCTCCACGATGAAGATGAAGATGATGATGATGATGATGACGAGCGATAATCTGAGTTCGACTGAAGAAAAGCACACCGAACTACGAACGATCTTTGCGATCTCTGCTGAAGATGAGAGCAATGGAATTCAGATTTCCAGTGAAGAAGAAGAAGACGAAAATCACAATCCAGATCTGAGTTTTTTGAATTCAAATACATATAGATGACCAATTCGCGCGGAGGGGTAGTTTCGGTATTATAAAAATAGCAGTTTCTAGCGGGTGGCATCTAAAAGGGAATCTTGGAATATTTAACGTGAAAATACTTAATTCTGGGTATTTCATAAAACTTATCCAGCGGGTGGGCATTTCATAAAAGTCCACCCCGAAATTGGGTTTCTCAGCAATTTTCAGTATCTTTTTAGATCTCGTAATTTGCAGAATCCTTCTGGATCTCTGTTGCAAAACCTTCTTTAAGGAATTGCATTTGAAACGTTGTCTTTACAACTGTTTCAGTTTCTGTATTTTCCATCGAAAAGCGTGCCCCGGCGTTCCCGGCAATAACAGATTTCACTATTGGACTTATATTTGAAATTGTATTACTATAGAAGAAATACAAATAATACAAATACAGTAATCCATATACCCTGTTGTGTCTTCACCATTTAACCTTTGTATAGAACTATACAAGTATTAGCAAGCAACCCACTTGGACACCACAGTGCCATCATTAAAGCCCCGTATGCCATATGACACTATATGTGCACAATTATCACTCGTCCACGTAACCCCAGCCAACATGATATGTGAACAAAACTAGTGGCGTAGCAAGGAGTCAAACTTTTGTGTGTGTGTGTGTGTGTGTGTTTGGGTGGGGGGTGGGTGGACACTAAATAATTACTATCTCATGTCAACAAAAACCATATAATTACTTGAAACGCAAAAATAAAACAAATTTCTTTTATATAATGCCCCAAGGCACTAAGTTGGATAGAGTAAGTCACACATAAGCTAAAACTGTAGATGGAATGATTCTAACCCAATGACTTATGATTTAATCAGACCTAATAACAACAGGTCAAAGTAGCAATCATGCATATAAAGCAAAGTAGTGAAGTATTATATATGTACAAAACAGATTTGAACGTGTAACAGCCAGGATATACTTATTTGGCTTACGGCTACAGTAGCAATGTAATTGTAGGAGCAATAAGAACAAACTTTCTTACTGATATATGTTCTTTTTGAAAGTATATTGTAATATGCATGCAAACAAATAAAAATAATCCGATCCGTATTCGTTATTCAATGAACATCGACGTCATCTATCTGTTTAAAGCATAGACAAAAATATGGACGGTATCTCATATCAGAATAATCTGAATAATATTGGAATAATTCCAGAAGTTTTTTAATTGTTGGCCAAATATAGTTTCCGTTCTTGTTCCTTAGTCTTATTTAGTGGTATGTGAACCATATTCGTATTTGTCCAATTTGTATCGTTAAACAGGTATGGACATTGATCTCAATATTGGAATTACATCCGTATTTGTATCCGTATTCTCTACGATAAAAGGAATACAAATGCGGTAATTCCTATAGCATTTTGTGTTTTCTCCATTTATACCTTTATGTAAGAGAATTACAGCCTTTTAAGCCACATGGCACTAGATGCACACAGAATCCACTTGTCCACTTAACTCCAAGCAACATGACGGAACAAAACCAGTGATGTAGTCAGCAATTCAACATTTTTTTGGCGGTGGGGGGTTGGGTAGATCACATTCTCATGTCAACAGACCAAAATAAAACCTATAGATAATAGAAAAAACAATAACAAAATTTTTGTTTTATATATTTCCCCAAGGCACTTAGTTGGAAACCAAAACTGTAAATGGAATGATTCGCCGTAGGATTTAGTTAGACGTAAATACCAGCTGGCCTGAGTAGCGTTAATGCACGAAAGTAGAAATTCTTCACATATTAGATAAGCACATTAACTAATTCGACAAAAACAAACTACTATATATGTACCCAACAAGATTTCAACCTGTAACATCCAGGATCAAATTATTTGTGTAGCTTACAGCTACAAAAGAATACATTTGTAACAATAAGTACCTATGTTGCATGGGTAGTGTTGATATATAGTGTTATTGGGCTTTAGTCCCACATTGGCTAGAATGATAGGAGAGGAGGCTAGCCTCTCCTATATATATGTTGTTATTCCATTCACAATAAAATAACTTCAAGTCTCAACATGGTATCAAAGCCTAAAATTGCTTAGAATACCGTCAGAGACCCCTCCTCCACACAAACCCTAACCCTAATCTCATCCTCTTTTCCTTCTTCCACGCCGCCGCTGCCGCCCGCTGCCGCTGCAGCTGCTGCCGCTGCCACCACAGCTGCAGCGCCGCCCCGCTGCTGCTGCAGCTGCCGCGCCGCCGCCGCCGCTGCCGCGCTGCTGCCGTTGCTGTGCCGCTGTTGCGGCTGCAACTGCTGCTGCTGCTGCCGTGGTTGCCTCCGAGCACACCACTTTTAGGGCACCTACGCTGTAGGTCAGCCTGAATTAGGGCACCTACGCTGTAGGTCAGCCTGAAAGTTGCTGTACCGCTTTTGCGGCTGCAAGATTCATTGTACCGCTATTGCGGGTACAAGATTCACGCTCGTTCTTGAGATCAATCTCAAGGAGATGCCTATAATCCCTAGATCCGATGAAATCAGACATATTCGGATTTAGGAGAGGACGGCGAGGACGAGCGTGAGTCGTGGAGCAAGTGTGAAGTGATCGAGAAGAAGCATCGATGGAGGAGATTCTCAAGAAGCTGGATGCTGACGATGTGGCGACATTGCTGAAGTTGATAAAGGTGTCGGCTGGTGAAAGCACGACACGAGCACCGCCAAAGTTGGAACTACCCTCCATCGATCTGAAGTTGGATGGACCAGCCACCTATTTGAGTTGGTCACGGCGGGTGAGAAGAACCCTTGCAGGTAAGAACCTGGAGGGATTCTTGACAGGCGAGAAGACAGAGCCGGAAGAGGGCTCGACAGGACGCGACGAGTGGAAATCCACTCATATGGTGATTTATATCTGGCTTCTCAACTCCTTAGTCCAGTCTATTGCTTCCACAGTAGATGGCATTGAGATGGTGAAAGACGTATGGGAGAAATTGAGAAGAACCTATGATGGCATAGGTAACAATCTACGGATCTTCCAGATAAAAGGGGAGATCGACGACACCGTACAAGGCGAGAAGACGGTGCAGGAGTACGCTACGGAGTTGGAACGTCTCTGGCTGGATTATGATCACCATTCCAAACGGGCAAGCTGCGGGGACCCAAAGTGCAAGGAGAGACAGGTGTGTCTGCAGGAGAGGACGATGAAATTCCTTAAGGGACTGACTGCAGCATTCACACAGAGGACAGCCTTACTCCTCGCCCAGCCAGAGATCCCTAGTCTCGAGGAGGCTATCTCAGCCATGATTCAGGAGGAGACGCGGATCAGATTACAGACAGGGACAGGCGCATCATCGACAGGTGCTTTACCCGAAGTGAAGTCAGCACTAGCAGCTACCGGTTCGGGGGATACAGGATCCAAGGGAGAGCTCTGGCAACAGAATCGGCAGTGCTACAACTGTGGGGAGATGGGCCACCATCGATATGCTTGTACCAAACCACCTAAGGAGGGAGACTCAGGTGGTGGACGTGGACGAGGATATGCTGGACGTGGACGTGGTCGAGGAGGCCGACGAGGTGGTCGAGGAGGCTATCGGGCAAACCTGCTGGTGGCAGATGGAAATGGAGGAGCTGGCGGCGCCTTTACTGAGGAGGATCAGGCGCTACTGGACCTGCTGGAGAGAAAGCAAAAAGTGTCAATCGAAGGAGACAGGAGAAGCGGAGCAGAGGAGGCATCCACTCCATTCTTCAGAGGCAACGCCGCTATGTATGCCCATCCATCAGAAGGTACTGACGAGTCTCACGCTCTTGCATCTATGTCTTCCCTTAAAATGTCAGACTGGATTATCGACTCAGGAGCATCTCGGCATGTGACCGGAAATGCTAGTAAGTTTTCCTCGTACACTCACCTAGCATCGACAGACACCATTCAGACTGCGGATGGTACTTTCCAACCAGTGGTCGGTAAGGGTACTGTTAATTGTACGGGTTCAGTAAGGTTATCCAATGTTTTGCATGCTCCATCCTTCCCAGTCAGTCTCTTGTCTATTAGTTCTATAATTCTCCAACTAAAATGCATTGTTTCTTTTGATATTCCTAAGGTGATCTTCCAGGAGAAAGGGACGGGACGAAGACTTGGGACTGGCACTTGGCATGATGGACTGTGGTACCTAGATCAAGACGGACTGGACTCAGCATTGGTGTCTATGGCAGAGAAGGCTGGAATGGAGGAGCTGCAGCAGAGGACTGAAGACACTTTGATACTTCATCATAGGAGGATGGGGCATTCTTCCTTTGATACTCTAAATAAGTTGTATCCAGATATGTATGCAAAATCAAATAAAAGAAAATTAGTATGTGATGCATGTGAGTTAGGAAAACTTACTAGGAGTTCATATGTTGGAAATGGTCATAAGAGTTCTTCAGTCTTTGAGGTAGTTCATTCTGATGTTTGGGGCCCATGTGCTACTAACACTATGAATGGGTATAAGTATTTGTTTCGTTTATCGATTGTGCATCTCGTGTCACCTGGCTGTATTTGATGAAGAACAAAAGTGATGTATTTGCTTGTTTTCGGGACTTTCATAAATATGTCCAGACTCAGTATAATGCAGTGGTGAAGATACTGAGATCTGACAATGGGACGGAGTATACCAATAGGACACTTACAGAGTACTTGTCAGCACATGGAATACAGCATCAGACCTCTTGTGCATATACACCAGCACAAAATGGAGTAGCAGAAAGGAAGAACCGACATCTTCTGGAGACCGCAAGAAGTATGATGATCGACATGAATGTCCCACAACACCTATGGGGATATGCGGTGTTGACAGCAGCTCAACTTATAAACAGGATGCCTTCAAAAGTCCTGGGATGGAAGTCTCCATGTGAAGTATTACAAGGTAATAATAGTGGAATACTTCCACTAAAGGTGTTGGATGTGTGTGTTTTGTGAAGGACAACAGACCATTCGTTGGAAAACTTGACCCTAGAGCAGTCAAGTGCATCTTCGTGGGCTACTCAGCAACTCAGAAGGGGTATGTATGCTGGAGTCCAGTAGAGAAGAAGAAATTTGTTAGTATGGACGTCCACTTCCGGGAGCATGAGCCATATTACCGCCAGGATGGAACTTCGTATAACACGCCTCATACTACAAGTATAGGCGAGAGGGGGAGATAGAGAACTTGGAGAATCTGGTGGTAACCGATTTAGAAGTTTGGCATAGAGACACGGTTGAGGAGGAACATGAAGGTGAAGCGGAACAGAGGGAGGAGACGAGAAGTGTTACACCTACGGCTCAGGGGGAGTTACTGACCTACAACAGGAGAAACAACAAGCAGACTACAGGACCAGTACCTACAGTGTCAGTGCCAAGTCCCTTGCCTGCGCCTGTCCCAACTCCTGAGACACCTATACCACCATCCTCCTCATCTACACCACCACCCTCCTCATCTACACCACCACCCTCCTCAGGTGATATCGTTCCTCCGATGTCTCCCATACCACTACCTACACGAAGGACTACTCGCAGCAATGCGGGAAATCCTCCGGACAGATATGGTTGGGATCTTGCTAAGTTTGTTTCTTATGATCATATATCTTCTTCTCATGGAGCATTTATAGCATCTTTGGATAGTATTACTGTACCTAACAATTGGCAGGTTGCCAAGAACGATCCAAAGTGGAAAGCGGCAATGCACGAGGAGTTGGAAGCTCTTGAGAAGAATCACACTTGGGAGCTGGTGAGACTGCCAGAAGGGAAAAGAGCAGTTGGATGTAAATGGGTTTTTACTGTGAAACAGAACCCAGATGGACAGGTTGAGCGCTATAAAGCTCGACTGGTGGCAAAAGGATACAGTCAGACGTACGGCATCGACTATGACGAGACCTTTGCACCAGTGGCGAAGATGAGCACTGTCAGGACCTTGATCTCCCTGGCAGCCAATGGAGGGTGGAAGCTACATCAACTGGATGTGAAGAATGCATTTCTTCATGGAGATCTAGTAGAGGAGGTGTACATGGAGATACCACCAGGATTCGGCACAAAACAGACAGAAGGCAAGGTCTGCAGACTGAAGAAGTCTCTCTATGGACTGAAGCAGTCTCCTCGGGCATGGTTTGACAGGTTCAGGAGAGCAATGATAGGGATGGGATATCAGCAGATCAATGCTGATCACACTGTCTTCTTCAGACGGAGTGGAGGCCATATCACCACGCTTGCAGTATATGTAGATGATATGATTATCACAGGCAATGATGAGCAGGAGATCGCCCAACTCAAAGTAAAACTTGGCAAGGAGTTCGAGGTGAAAGATCTTGGCCCTCTTCGATACTTCCTTGGGATTGAGATTGCTCGAGATAATGAGGGAATCGTTCTTTCTCAAAGGAAGTACGCACTGGACCTGCTTACGGAAACAGGGATGATGGGATGTAAACCAGCTACGACACCGATAGACCAGAAGTTTAAACTGGATGCTGAAGCTGGAGAACCAGTTGACCTGGATAGATATCAGAGATTGGTGGGCAAGTTAATCTACTTAAGCCACACTCGACCTGATATCAGCTTTGCGGTAAGTGTAGTAAGCCGCTACATGCATGACCCCCGGAAGGGTCACATGGACGCAGTGTACCAGATTCTGAGGTACTTGAAGGGAGCCCCCGGGAAGGGACTGATCTTCAGAAGAAATAATCATGTAGGCATTGAGGGCTATTGTGATTCTGACTGGGCTAGCTGTGCTGACGACAGGAGATCCACATCGGGATACTGCATATTTGTAGGAGGCAACTTGGTCTCTTGGAGGAGTAAGAAGCAGTCAGTAGTGGCCAGATCAACAGCTGAAGCAGAGTATAGAGCTATGGCTTTGGGAGTCACAGAACTGTTGTGGTTGAAGAATATGCTGACGGAGCTAAAGCTGGACCAGGGAGCAAAGATGAAGCTATGGTGTGACAACCAGTCAGCTATAATATTGCCAACAATCCAGTGCAGCATGACAGGACCAAACATATTGAGATTGACAGATTCTTCATCAAAGAAAAACTGGATAAAGGAGAACTAGAGCTGGGCTATGTTCCAACCAAAGATCAGGTAGCAGACGGACTGACAAAGGGGCTTAGTTCTATCAACATGATGAGAGGATGTGACAAGATGGGCTTAGTGAATATCTTTCGCCCACCTTGAGGGGGAGTGTTGATATATATAGTGTTATTGGGCTTTAGTCCCACATTGGCTAGAATGATAGGAGAGGAGGCTAGCCTCTCCTATATATATGTTGTTATTCCATTCACAATAAAATAACTTCAAGTCTCAACAGGTAGTCCTTGGGAGGACCGTGTCTGTATTTGACACGTATTGGGCACAATAGTTCCTTGACATTGGTGTCCTACATGGCTCACCCATGTCTAGGCACCAAAGGGACCCCTAGAACATTGTTGAAAATGATTTGGCATGGTTTTGAGTGTATAGATGTTATTATGATCTAATGTATAAAATATGTATATATACGAACCTGTAACATCCAGGAAAAATTATTTGCTTAGCTTACAGCAACAAGAAAATACAGCTGTAACAATAAGAACCTATGTTGCATGGGTAGACCTCGAGAGGACCATGTCCGTAGTTAACACCTATTGGACACAATAGTTCCTCGACACTCGTGTCCTACATGAGTCGCCCTTGTCTAGGCTCTAAAGGGACCTAGAACATAGTTGAAAATGATTTGACATGGTTTTAATTGCATAGATATTGTTATGATCTGATTTGCAAATGTTGAGAGTAAATAAGGGACTTTAGTCCCACATCGGTTAGATGTAATATGAAGAGGGGTTGGACCCTCTATAAGTAGTAGGCAGTAGCCCTCAATAAAATTATCTGAGATATTTCACTCATTTCAACTTGGTATCAGAGCCAGGTAACCCTAGCCGCCCCCCCCCCCCCCCTCTCTCTCTCTCTCTCCTTAACCCTAGCCGTCGCCGCTCCCGTCGCCACAGCCCCCGCCTCTCCTCCCCGCTGCCCTTTCCCTGCCCGCAGCCACCCCCTTCCCTCCCCGCTGCCCCTGCTCCCTGTCGCCGACCCCCCCTGTCGACCCCCCCTGCAACCCCGACGCCCCCCTTGCTCCCTGTCGCCGACCCCCCCCCTGTCGACCCCCCTGCACCCACCCCTCGCCGACCCCCCCACCCCCCACCCCCCCGCCGCCTCCCCTGCACCCACCCCCCGTCGACCCCCCCTGCACCCACCCCCCGCCGACCCCCCTGCTCCCTGTCGACCCCCCCCTGCACCCACCCCCCGCCGACCCCCCCGCCCCGCCGCCCGCCGCCAACCCCCTCGCCCGCCCCTACACAGCAGCCCTTTTAGGGTTTTCTGCTGCTCGCCCACCCCCTACACAGCATCCCTTTTTAGGGTTTTCTGCTGTTCTAAAAAAAAAAAAGAAAAGAAAAAAAACAAAAAAACAAACAAAACATATTTTCTTCTCTTTAGAAGATCTCTGTTGTTGCCTTCGAGAATCAGTACCTTCTTTTTAGAAGCTCTACTACGAATACGAAATCTCTTTAGTTTTTCGTATCTCAGAAACGTTGTCTTTACAATCGTTTCTGCACGGCTGGTATACCTCTGGTTTGTCTCATGCAAGGAGGCACAACTACGTTGGTTATCCTTGAGCCGTCCGAACGCGTTAACATGACGCGGTTCTAGTTGGTCGTATAACCTACGACATATCAGTGAGGGATCTCGTTTGTTGTTTCCTCCGGTAGCTGACTAAGACGAAGACGACTCCAAAGAAGACGACTCAGGAAACAACACCTCACTGATTGCAGTTGAAGAAGTCATGGATTCCATCTATGGGAAGTTGACAGCAGAAGAAATGAAGGCCCTGGTCGAGGATCTCCTGACCAAGAGATTACCGGAGGCAACCCCACGCGTGACCCATACTGATGTGGATCCGTCACCGTACAAAATGGGGAAGTTGGACAAACTGGAGACGAAGTTGGAAGGCACGACCAACTACTTGAAATGGTCGCGGCAGGCGATGCGGACGCTGAAGGGACGTGGCTTGGTTGGTTATGTAGATGGCCACACCAAGGCTCCTGTCGATCACTCCTCGAAGGAGTTTGCTGTATGGGACATTGTCAACAATGTCGTGGCTGGTTGGTTGACAGCCTCTTTGACCGACCAAGTGTCGGGTAACGTTGAAGCAATGGAGGGAGCTGCTGATATCTGGAGAACGTTGAAAGACATGTACTCCGGTTCGGGTAACCCCATGCGAGTCTTTCAACTGCAGGATGAGCTCGATAGGGTAATCCAAGACGATCGTACCATCTCTGAGTACGCTGCCTTGTTGAAGAAGTACTGGTCTGATCTTGACCATTATGATCCTCTTGGCATGGAGGATGCTCAGGTTGAACCGGCCTTTGCAAAATATTTCCAGCAATTTCTGGATTATATCTCGCGGCAACGGATGATGAAGTTTTTGAAGGGGCTCAACCCAGCGTTTGAGCAACGGCGGAATGTACTTCTCGCACAACCGACGCTGCCGACATTAGAAGACGCCATAGCTGCCATGGCACAAGAAGAAGCACGGTTGAAGCTGATGCCTACCAAGGGTATCTCCCAGGGGGAGCAGGCCGGAGTTGACACATATGTTCTTGCCACTTTCACACAGCCTCCTTCTACGGGAGGCGTTTGCCACAACTGTGGTGACACAGGGCATTACATCCGCTTTTGCCCAAAACCGACACGGACTCCCTCGAATGGTCGGGGTCGTGGTCGCGGTGGACGACGAGGTGGTCGAGACAGCTACGGTGGTGGAAGGGGCACTTACTCTGGAGGCAACAAGGCGCATCTGGCGGATGAAGGTGGGGACAATCAGCTGGCGGACATCACTCCATTTGAGAGAGAAGTTCTCGAGAAGATGCGCGGCTCAAAGCTTGGTTCTGGTGAAAGACAAGTCATTCCTGGGGCGCCGTCCACTACAGGAGATTACTGCACTTACTTCTCCCAAACCAGTGCCGGTATACCTCCGCGTGCTCTTGCATCTGTCTCTCAGCCAGCTTGGATTATGGACTCTGGGACATCTTGCCATGTCACGGGGTCCCGAGGAGAGTTCCGGGAATACTCTACTCTAACGCCGCCAGAAAGCATTCAGACTGCTGATGGTACCATCCAGGCCTGTTACGGGTAAAGGCACTGTTGATTGCACTCCTTCCATCACTCTATCTAATGTCTTACATGCTCTTTCCTTTCCTGTCAATCTTATTTCCATTAGCGCCATTATCCTTGATCTAAACTGTATTGTTTCCTTTGATATTCCTAAGGTAACTTTTCAGGAGAATGGAACGGGAAGACGACTAGGCACTGGCACATGGCATAAGGGTCTATGGTACTTGGACAGGAACGGTCTGGATAGAGCACTGGCATCTTTGGTTGCAGACGGCCCAACCGGAAGTTCGAAGTCGAAGTGTCGAAGCCGAGCTGCTCCTCCACCATCAGCGTGTAGGACATTCTTCTTTTCCCGTTATTAGTCGACTGTATCCGTCCTTATATCAAAAAGCAAATAAAGAGTTGTTAGTTTGTGATGCTTGTGAGTTGGAAAAACATACCAGAAGTTCCTATGTGCATTCTGGGCATCGATGTTCTGCTGCTTTTGATATGATTCATTCCGATGTGTGGGGCCCTTGTCCTACAAACGGTGTCAACGGTTATAGATGGTTTGTTACTTTTATTGACTGCTCTACCCGCGTAACGTGGGTCTACCTGCTGAAGAATAAAAGTGATGTTTTTGAGGCATTTCAAAGCCTCCATCAACGGGTGAAGACACAGTATAATGCTCGTGTTAAATGCAGTGTTCTAAAAAATCGGCCTAGGCGGCCGCCTAGGCGGCCGCCTAGGCGGCGCCTAGGCGCTAGGCGGCCGCCGGCCGCACCGAAAAGGCCCTAGGCGGCCGACCTAGGCGCTGGGCGGGCCTAGGCGGCCCTAGTCGGACCTAGGCGGCCCTAGTCGGGCCTAGGATTAGGGTTAGGGTTAATTTTTTTTGAAATTCAAGAAAAAAAATAAAAAAAAACACAAAATTATATTTGACAATTAAAAACTTACCTGCCGTCGTCGTCGCCGCCGTCGCCGACTGCTGCTGTTGTTGCTGCTGTTGTTGTTGTTGTTGCTGTTGCTGTTGTTGTCGTCGTCGGAAAGGAGGAGGGAAGAGGGGAGCGGAGGGGAGGAGGAGAGGGGGGAGCAGAGAGGGGAGGAGGAGGGGAGAGGGGAGCGGAGGGGAGGAGGAGAGGGGGGAGCGGAGAGGGGAGGAGGAGGGGAGAGGGGAGCGGAGGGGAGGAGAGAGGGGAGCGAAGGGGAGAGGGGAGGGGAGGGGAGCGAGGGGAGGAGGAGAGGAGAGGGGGGGAGAGGTCTGCTGTGAGTGTGACTCTCTCTCCTCTCCTCCCCTTATATGTGTGTGTGTGTGTTTTTTTTTTTTTTTTCAAGTAAAAAAAAAAATTTGAACACATAACAAAAATGGGATTTGAACCCACAACCTCATGTTATGAATTGAAGTCTTAAGTATAGCTACATTAGCTATAAAAGCCCAATAGTTTTTGTGACTATAAGTAACAAACATGTTATTTATATATACACTCATGAGCAAAAATCAAAAAAAAAAAAATCGGCCGCCTAGGCGCCGCCTAGGCGCCGCCTAGGCGCCGCCTAGGCACCCTAGGCGCTAGGCGGGCACTCGGAGCACCGATTCCGCCTAGCGAAATCTATAACATTGGTTAAATGTTTCCGGTCGGATAATGGGACGGAATATACCCATAAGAGGTTTGCTACGTATTTATCCTCTCATGGTATACTCCATCAAACCTCTTGTGCATATACACCGGCTCAAATGGTGTTGCCGAACGAAAAAATAGGCACCTGCTGGAGGTAGCTCGGACGATGATGCTGGCTATGAATGTCCCTAAATTTTGTGGGGGCAGGCTGTCTTGACAGCCTCTTATCTCATCAACAGGATGCCCTCTCAATTACTGGACTGGAAGACGCCTTGGAAATGCTCACGGGGACAACTGCGTACACCGTTCCTCCGAAAGTATTTGGTTGCGTATGCTTCGTCCACGATAACAGGCCTGGTGTTGGTAAGCTGGATCCTCGAGCACTTAAGTGTGTCTTTGTTGGGTACACCGGGACACAGAAGGGTTACGTATGCTGGAGCCCGGTTGAACGGAAGCTGTTTGTAAGCATGGTCGTTACATTCAGAAAGCTGGAACCTTATTATGGTTCGGACGAAGGTTCTGTGTTTGGGAACACGCCTCACACAGCGGGTGTTAGACGTGAGGGAGAGGTAGTACGCCCAAACGTAGTTGTCGGATCGGTACCTTGTCCTGTCGTGACAAACTGGCAGAAAGGGGGAGAAAGCATCAATGATATTGATACGGAGGATGAAGAAGACAATACGTACATTACGCAGGGGGAGAAGCAGACAAGGGAAAATGAGCTCCAAGTTTATAGAAGAAGACAGCAGAGGTCCAGTACTGTGCCGTACCCTGTGCCTATAGTGCCAAGTCCCTCGTCTACTCCTGCCCCGACTCCTGAAGATGTTACTCCCGCACCGGATCGCTCGGATTCGGAAGCGGATCTCTCCGATTCGGATGATATGCTTTCTCCACCACCCATTGCTCCCTTAAGGAGGTTTTCTCGCATTAATGCGGGAAAGGCTCCTATTCGTTATAAAGATTATGAACATGATATCGCCAACTACCTATCTTATTCTAATATTTCTCCGACTTATCAAACATTTCTCACTTCGTTAGACTCCACTTCTTTACCTAAGAATTGGCAGGAAGCAAAGAAGGACCCAAGATGGAAAGCCGCAATGATGGAAGAACTTGGGGCACTAGAGAAAAATAAGACATGGGAGCTGGTGCCATTACCTGAAGGGAAGAAAGCTGTAGGATGCAAATGGGTTTACACTGTGAAGGAGACACCAGAAGGAAAAGTTGAGCGGTACAAGGCGAGACTGGTTGCAAAAGGCTATACCCAGACATATGGCATCGACTATGATGAGACTTTTGTCCCAGTAGCGAAAATGAGTACCGTAAGAACGCTGGTCTCCATTGCAGCAAACTATGGGTGGAAGCTACACCAGTTAGACGTAAAGAACGCATTTCTTCATGGAGACCTACAAGAAGAAGTATACATGGAGACTCCTCCGGGGTGCTACTCTGTGTCAGATTCAGGTGAAGGAACGTCACATGGAAAAGTGTGCAAACTGAAGAAGTCGCTGTACGGGCTGAAGCAATCTCCTCGAGCCTGGTTTGACAGATTCAGAAGGGCTGTCACTGACATGGGGTACCATCAGACAAATGCAGATCATACTGTCTTCCTCCAGCATGCAAGGGGCCACATTACTATACTTGCTGTATATGTAGATGATATAGTGATCACAGGTGACGATGTAGTTGAGATCACTAAGCTGAAGACGAAAACTCGCCAAAGAGTTTGAGGTGAAGGACCTGAGAGAGATGAGATACTTTTTGGGTATCGAGGTATGTGATGGTGAACAAGGAATTGTTCTCTCACAAAGGAAATATGCACTAGATTTGCTGAAGGAGACATGAATGCTGGGATGCCGAGCAGCAGTCACTCCAATTGACCAGAAGTGCAAGATGGGAGCAGAAGCAGGAGAGCCTGTTGATCGCGAAAGGTATCAAAGGCTAGTAGGCAGACTGATTTATCTAGGGCATACTCGTCCTGATATCTCATTTGCAGTAAGTGTTGTAAGCCGCTATATGCATGATCCAAGAACGGGTCATATGGATGCAGTATTTCAGATCCTAAGATATCTGAAAGGGACGCCGGGAAAATGACTGTGGTTCAAGAAGAATGGATGCACAGATGTTGAGGGATACTGCGATGCAGACTAGGCAAGCTGCATAGACGACAGAAGGTCTACCACAGGGTACTGTGTTTTTGTAGGAGGAAACCTGGTTTCATGGAGAAGCAAGAAACAGTCAGTGGTAGCACGGTCGACAGCTGAAGCAGAATACAGAACAATGGCTCTAGGAGTATCAGAATTGCTATGGGTAAAGACGCTGCTGACAGAGTTGAAGCTAGACAAGGGGACACCATTGCGCCTTCTGAGCGATAGTCAAGCTGCGATAAGTATAGCGAACAATCCGGTTCAGCACGACAGAACGAAGCACATCGAGATCGATCGATTCTTCATCAAGGAAAAGCTGGAACAAGGAATACTGAAGATTGATTATGTTCGCTCAGAAGAACAAGTGGCAGACTGTCTGACTAAGGGTCTTAGTTCATTGAGTCTGTCAAAGCTATGTAACAAGATGGGGATGATTAATATCTATCGCCCATCTTGAGGGGGAGTGTTGAGAGTAAATAAGGGACTTTAGTCCCACATCGGTTAGATGTAATATGAAGAGGGGTTGGACCCTCTATAAGTAGTAGGCAGTAGCCCTCAATAAAATTATCTGAGATATTTCACTCATTTCAACTGCAAAATATGTATATATATGGATATGTTTTCGTGTCTATATAACCGTATCCTATGTCATGCCCGCTTTACGAAATTTCTTAAAGTTTTACCTTATTTTGAACCCATATCGTGTCCGTATCCATATCCCAATTTTTATGGTTTTTGAATCTATATCATGCCGCAGCCCGTAGCCCAATTTTTTTCCTATAGAATCATAGATAGTAGACACTATTAAGTGTTTTAAGAACTGTTCTCTTTCTTTGATTTTAACCGAATGAGTGAAGAAAGAGACTTAAAGAAGATTATGGTAGAGAAAGGAAGGACAACCATATTTTGTAGCAGGATATTGGAAATATAAATGGATTGAAGCTCTAGCTGCTTTCCTTGTTTAGAACAAATTAGAGAATTAAGTATTCTCTTATATATATATATATTAATTGAAATGGTAATTGTGGCAACCGCTCCCACCGGGAATCGATCTCCTGACCACTCGGGCCGCATGCCTCACCACTACCACTAGGCTAGAGGGTCATTGACTTCTCTTATATATATATATATATATATATATATATATATATAATTGAATTGCACGGCGTATATGTTCGGGACTTTTTATAACTATTTCAACTCGACCCTGAAGAGCCCTCACTCCCACCCGATGGCCCGCTCAGACATGTTGGCCTGTATGACCCGCACAACTTGGCCTCAAAGGGCCCACAACCCAGCCCCGAGGGGCCCACACAACCTGCTCCAAAGAGCTTGCACAACCCGGCCCAAGTGGGCCCGCGTCACCCGGCCCAAGGGGTCTGCATCACTCGACACAGAAGGGCCTGCACTACTCGCAGCCCGGTGGCCCTCACCACTGGGGGCCGAGGAGGGTCCACTCCATCACTCCTACTATTTATTTCCTCTGGGAGTTAAATAGGGGAAATATTGCTCCCCATGGGATCTACCAGTGGGAATATATATATATATATATAATTATATATATATATATATATTATATATATAAAGCAATGGGTAATTGTGGCGAACTTGCCTCCATGGGGCTCGAACTCCGACCACTTGGGCCGCATGCATATCTCTTAACCACTAGGCTAGAGGTCATTTGCATATATATATATATATATATATATATATATATATATATAAGCTTAGAATGTTACAATAGAAATGTTAACTTGGTGTTGTATGGCTTGGCCTGTTGCTATGTTTCAACCAAGTTAGTGAACACGGGAGAATAATTGATCAAATAAAGGGGAAGGCGATTGGGGTTTGGAATTGGAAGTTTTTGATAGTTTCATGTTAGGATATACCTAATGTTGTAGCAGGAGACTGGAAGATAATAATGAAATGAAACTTCAACAGTAAGTACTTCCTCTGCAAGGAACAGATTTGAACACTTATTATTCTTTTTGAATCTTTACATATTCTCTCATAATTTTCTCAAGGTCTCTAAACCTACCTTGCAGATGCTTCCTCCTGACGATTGGTACTGTAGGAACTGTACATGCAAATTTTGTGGGCTAATTTCTGATGCTGCTTCTGAGGAGGATGATGCTGATGATGATGATGACACTGTTTCTGCATTGCTCTCTTGTTCTCAATGTGAGCAGAAATTCCACCAAGATTGTGTTCCTGATGCTGATGCTATTTCTGTTGGTTCAGGCTCTCTGTTCTGTGGGCAGAGTTGTAAAATGGTCTTCAAGCAATTGCAGAAGCTTCTGGGAATAAAAAATGACTTGGAAGAAGGATTTTCATGGACTCTTATTCGTCGTATTGATGATGCATCTGGAACTGTGTCTGAATGCAACTCTAAGATAGCAGTTGCTCTTGGTTATGGATGAGTGTTTTCAGTCAACCGTTGATGAGAGGAGTGGTATCAAGCTGATTCATAATGTTGTCTATAACTGCGGAGCAAATATTAGTCGGCTGGATTTCAGTGGTTTCTATGCATTTATTTTGGAGCGAGCAGATGAATATCTCTGTGGCATCTGTCAGGATTCATGGGACTACGCTGGCAGAAATGCCTTACATCGGAACAAGGAACATGTACAGGCGGCAAGGGATGTGCCGTCGACTTCTTGATGGAATTGAATCAGCATTGTGCTCCCTTAATATCGGAAAACTGATAATACCTTCTATATCTGAACTGACAGAAACCTGGACTAGCGTTTTTGGCTTTAAACCTCTCGAGTTTTCACATAAGCAGGAAGTTAGGTCAATAAATTTGTTAATGTTCCCGGGTATTGAACTACTCCAGAAGCCAATTTTGAAAGTAGATTCAGCTGAACCACATACAATAGCTGATGGAGCCAAGCAGGGTGTTCTTGAAATCAATCAACATTGTGAAACCGAACTTGCAAATAAATGTTAAGATGCCCCTTCTCTTGCGTCTACCTCTGATGAGGTTACTTGTTCAACAAACACGAGTCTAAGTTTTGGCTTCTACGATCCCAACATCTGAATCTTCTTGTGCTCCTCATGGTCCTCTACTCATACTTGCAATTGCCTGTCTTGGAGACTGGTGCAGATATGGACCTTTTTGTGTGAGGTAGTTTATCATAGTGAACCTATTTGGAATGTTTTGAAGCTCGGGAGGTACTCCTATTCCATAAGGAACAATGTATGTTGGTTGTTTTGTATTAACTTTTCAGTAACTAAGAGCTTTTGCCATGAGGAATCTGTTCTAGTGTACATTATAATTATACTATATCCTTAAGTTTTTAATTTGGTTACTTATTTACAGTATGTCAATATTTTTATGATCGTACAAGACCAAAGAACATATATGAGCTTATATGAACAGAAACTCACCTTTGCTCCTAAAAGCTAATGAGACATGTCTTCATCAAAATTTTATCTTGGTTATTAATTGTTTATTGTTGTAACTTTAGTTGTTGAAGCACATACTTTCTAAATGATTATTCTTGTTTCGAGTGTTTTGAATGTTTTAATTTTAAGCCTTTGCAATAGGGATACAAGTCAAGTCCCTTCATAGTTGTGCCATATTCTAGACAGTGTTGAGGGTCCATCTGAACCTCTGTTATAGGGACACTGGAAATGGTGTTCGTATCCATTCTGTCCGTATGTGCAACATAGTTGACTGCTTATTGTATATCATAGTTTGCAGTATCATCTGATACCGAACCGATACGGACGATACCGATACGGTTTGGCATGTCCCGACCGATATCGATCGATGCCGTATTGACCTACATCGACATCAGGGGTCTCTTTTTAGTCAATTCGGCAAAAAAAATTGGATTGAGAGTTATGTGAGGTGTGTTTAATAACTCTTTCTTTGACGGGAGGTTTTGAGTGGTAGGAGGACTATAAAAATACCATAGATACCAAAATATTCGTATTACATGTCATAAAATTAAATTTGATTGGATTTTTATTTAAAACTTGCAAAATATCTTAACAAAAAATATTCACAAATTTGATACCTATATAAAGAAAATAACAAGAATCCCAACACAATAAAATTAAGTAACATGAGAATTATAGCTTATAATTTTTGTCAACGAATTTTCTTATGAATAGATGCAACAATGATTTTTCTTATCAACAGATGCATCAAACATTTAGAATTTTTTTATTCTTATCAACAGATGCATCAACAGATTTTTCTTCCATTTTGATTTTTTATCAACCTTAGATATTGTTTTTTTTTCCCTCGTCAACTCAAATATGCTTCATGGAATGTTTTTCTTATCAATGATGAGTAATAAAGTATGAAAAAGCGAGAAGAGACAGGACACCTAAATAAAGTCACGAAGCTACGGAGCAGCAGGTCGAAAGCAAAAAAAATGGAAAATAAAGTCATGATATTTTATAGGACGAATAAGGTATTTATGACTTTTTAAACAAAATCTCTCAGTTTCCCTCGTTAACCCTTCGATTTGGAGGATTAAAAAATGGACAAAAGAAGGCTAAAGAAACCCTCACTTAACCTCAATGACTCTCCCTCTTAACCTTTCACCCTCAAACCAAGCAGATTTTTTTTTCACTAACTTCCTAATCCTCAATCCAAGCAGACCCTAAGCCTTTGCGATAGAGGATACAAGTGCTTTAAGTCCAATAGTTGCATCATATTCTACAATGTTAAGGGTTTGTCTGAACATATGTTGTACGGATGTTAGAAAATGGTATCTGTACCTATATCTGTGTCCATATGTGCAACATAGGTGACTACTTATTGTATATGAAAATGTACGTATTCTTTATCTGTATGCATGTATGGTACAATTGTAAATGCATGCATACATGACGTATAATCAATTTTTTCCTCATTCCGATGCACGTGCACATGTACGTACACATTTTCGCTAGTCTACTTTTATGGTATCAGGAGTTTATGTAATTGGATCCAGTCATTAATCTTTTGATAGTAATCATTGTTACCTCAAAGGTTCTAAACGACGGTAGGCGGGTGCGCGACGGAGCGGGTGCGCCTACAGCCTAGGCATTTGATACATTTTGGACTTTTTTACTATTTTACCACTATTTTTCCATAATATGCATATTTTAAGGGTCTTTTATGCAGGGCTAAATTGTAGAACAAAGATTTACGAAGTTTCAGTCTCGTAAAAGTGAATTATAGGTCCATAATGCTTGCAAAATTATTTTGCCAAAATATCTAGTCAAATATTACTCCGCCTAGACGTCCCCTATGCCGTCTCACCTCCGCCTATACTAGGGGTGACCATTCGGTTTATTCGATTAAACCGAACCGAAATATTCATAACCGAATTTCTAAAAATTCAAAACCGAACCGAATAAGCCAAAACTGAAACGAACCGAATAATCAATTCGGTTTGTTCGGTTGGACAATTACTTGTTTAATGGGTCGGACCCAAACTTGGAATTGTGGTTAAATTATATTAAACATTTAAATTTTATACACACATTTGTTGAATTTTAAAGTTGCGCACAAAATTAGACTAGTTGTTAAACTATCCGAAAGAACCGCTCACTAGCTAGCCGAACTAGTGGTGGGGGCCCGACCGTCAAAAATCTGCCTTTCGAACCCGTCCGTCTTCAAAAGAAAGAAAAATGGGCTCGTTGGGAAGAAAGATGGAGTGCGGTCTGTAGAGCACATGTAAGGCACAGTCGGGTTGCTCATGCAGCAGATCTCTCTTATATATATAGATATCTAGAGAGAGATCTGTGAAAGTCATTGCCTTATGTATGGTCGCCCCCGACTGACGGCCTTTACGCAACTACAACTACTGTGATGTTTACATAGAATTTTGTTTTCAAAATACACACATTTTTAACAAAATATGCATAGAATTGAGGGTATTTACATAATTGTATAAGTCTTATTCGGTTTTTGGTTTTGGACCGAAACCCAAATCAGAAACTGAAACTGAAACTGAATAAATTTTAATATTTTTAAAACCGAAACCGAACCGATTTTTTTAAACCGAACCGAATCTCTTATTCGGCTCGGTTCGGTTTTTGGTCCAAAACCGAATAATGCTCACCCCTAGCCTATGCCGCCTCACTTTCACCTTTGCCGCCAAATCTCCGTTGGCCGCGTACTTAACCCCTACAGTAAAAACGGTGCGGAGAGCGGCCGCCTAGCGCCTAGGCGGCCGCCTCGACCGCCATTTAAAATACTGGTTACCTCTACGAAAGGAGGTAGTGCATGGAGTTGCAACTTATGATCATCTACAGGTGAATCCAACATTCTCTCTGAAAGCTTACCCCTATCTCATTCCTGCCAAACTAAAAAGTTGGCCCTTATTAGGCGTGTGCTGTTAATAACACTTATCTTTTCACTCTAACCTAACATTTCTCATGTTTGTAATAAACAATCATTAGTTACTATCTTTTTAAACATTCTTATTCGATCTCCTTATTTTGAATCATTTCTACTGGGAGATCCCAATATTTAACTTTCAGTTAAGACATTTCCACATTCTTTCCCTAAAAGTTGGACTCCTCTCTCTCTCTCAAACAAGGAAACCTTTGAGTTTGTGTCAGTTGTGTAATGGCCCTACATTACTATTCTTTTGAAATAATTTTCACTAGAGTTACTAATTGTTGTTGACCACTAGGTTTCTGAACAGTTGTGTGCATTAACTGTTAATAATTTTGGATTCTTGCAAAAGAATTTAATAGTAGGCTTGAAATTTTTTATTAGAAGAAATCACGAACACAACACCCATCACTTATTCTGAAGCATAAGATTTCCATAAGGCATGCACTATTTAATTCAATTTATGGAGTTAATGCAGTCAGCCATATTGTGATAAACATGACAATGGATCAAAGATTCAAAATGGCTTCTAGTAAAATTTCCTGCTTTTTTATTACTGTTGTCAAGTATTCGGAAAGATTCATTGAACCTTCTGCCAGGAATTTTCCAAATGGCCCTGAATATGGTGCCTTGTACTTAACTGTAAAGAGATTATTCTGGTGTTCTGAAAGCAATTTGATAGAGGTGATTATAGTTTGTATAGCTTCTTTGGCATGAACACAACACCCATCACTTATTCTGAAGCATAAGATCCCCGTAAGGCATGCACTAATATTTAATTCAATTTATGGGGTTAATGCAGTCAGCCATATTGTGGTAAACATGACAATGGATCAAAGATTCAAAATGGTCTTCTAGTAAAATTTCTTGCTTTTTTTACTATTCGGAAAGATTCATTGAACCTTCTGCCAGGAATTTTCCAAATGGCCCTGAATATGGCAACCAGCCAATGCGCTCGTACTTAACTGTAAAGAGATTATTCTGGTGTTCTGAAAGCAATTTGATAGAGGTGAATTGTAGTTTGTATAGCTTCTTTGGCAGCAAATGTTGCCTCAAAATTTTCTCTGGCCAAGATTACCATCTGATTCCCAATCATTTAAAAGGACTTTCTTATACTGGAAGATATACTGCAATATACTTTGTCCTTTTTTTAGAAGAGTAGTAGGTTATCTTTGTATTTTGAGACACATGAAAATCCAATCTGAAGCTAACTTACCTCACAAAGGTTAGGTGAGGTTATGTAGCAGGTGTAGAATTTTCTGTATAGCTTTTAAAAGTTTTTAAGTCTCTTTCAAGACATTTACTTGAATTGTGCTTTGATTTATATTGTGAACCTTTTTTATATCTGGAGTGTGTTCTTTTCCAATAAGCACTCAGCTATACAGAAATGTTAAATTTGTCCTTTTAATAGTTGCTCCCTTTTTAATAGTTGCTCGTTGGAAAAAATGGGTTTGATTAAATTTGTCCTTAATCATCTGAAAGTTCTCATGTTAATTCTTGGACAGGGATGTGGCTTCAAAGAAGAAAGAAAGCTGTGAGAATTTCTGAAAATGTGAAATCTTAGCAATACCAAGACTAATGCAAATGCTGCCCTTCCTTGATTTGGCAGATGTTGAATCTTCGATCAGGCATCATCGGTTAGACAACTGTATTTTGTTTCTTTGCCTGGTGTATTTTTTGGCAATTTGGTATTAGTATAAGCAGACTTCCATTATCGTATCTTTTGTGCGTTTCTGGATATAGTATTGTAGTTTTGAGGTCAAGCATTTTATCTTGCCTTTACTTCAAAAGTAGTTGCACGAAATGGCTTAAGATGCAAGTAGATGTTAAATCTTGGTTAAATTACCATTATTTTCCTCCTTTTTTTTCTTTGACTATGATATTTTTTTGGGTATTAGTATTTGTTCTATCTAAAGTTTCTTTGTTGTATACACACCATACAATGGTCGTACCTTGCCTTCAAAAGTATTTCATGAAATGAAATAACTTGTTAGACTTGCATCTCTCCCATCTTAGCAAATGGCTAAGTAACTAGGATCTATATAGACAGCCATGTTTCATTATTATCATCATCCAAGCCTTTTCCCATCTGAATGGTGTGAATTGAGCATAAGAAAACTCGATTTGACAGTTTTTACGACCAACTGTCGACTTGATAACAACCCTCTGTTGGTATCAAATTCCTAGCCAAGGTAGCTATGAATTTGAGTTGGCATTGCTATAAAATCTAAGCGATAAGTTGGTAGGTAGGCAAGCCTACCTTTTGAATATGCACTTTAAGCTCATGCAAACAAGGAGCACCCTCCAACTTTCCCTAGACTATAAAGAGGCTACACGAAGAGGTATAATGATACGGTTTGTTACTGCAGAAGATAATTGTAGCACTTGAATAAGATTCTTGTGAGAAGATGACAAAGGAGACATGCATTTATATGCACCATTAAGTGCTCCTTGATAGTTCAAATTTATGCATCTAAACCATGAAAAAGCCCTATAAATTGAAAGGGCTATATTGCAATGATAGGATCCTTGTGATACCTGAAAATAACCAATAGTATCACTCTTGGTTATGTTATAATGTTTGCTTATGGATATAATAGTATACGAATAGGACATGAGGAAGCTAGTACTCGAACCCGAAATTGAATATGGATGATGATGAATCAATATGTATATTTTGCACGGACATGGGAGAATGGTGTTGTATCCTTATCGTGTCCATACCTGTATCATTGTCTGTATGTGCAACATTTGGATCCTGTAAAGCCATGATTGATGTTAAAATCTTGTGGAAGGGCTCATGATTTGGATGAAATCAGATGGGTTCCCATTGGGAATATGATCTTCTGTTTCTTATGTCATCTTTCCTCACCCATAAGGGAAGCTACTCATCCCCTAAACATGGAAACAATCACTTAGGGATCAACATGGCTAGCAGATCACCTGGTTGTTGGACCTACGGAGCTGAGAGGTTTGTGGGACAGCCATGTCTAGAAAGACTTGGGTGCTGGATCTATGAACCACTAGAGCTTAGGACGCCATGTTTCGTCAAGGACCTGGCTTCCAGATATGTATTACTTTAGAAACCATCTTTTCCTGATCAGTTCATTGATATTTTGGTCCATCTTGTTCTGAATGAACTGCCTTTGGGTATTGATTATGGGCTTGGAACAATAATTGTAGCCGACATTGATAGTGGCTTTCAGGTAAGCTATGACAAGAGTTCACATTAGTGATAGCATCTATTGGCAACTTATTTCACCCATATGTGATCATTTTCGAACTCAACCTACTTTATAGGATTGGGGGTGTGACAAGTTTTTTGGTATCAATGCCTTTTTTTTGGGTATCCATTGACTTAGGTTGCGATTGGTTGATTGTAATGTAATCGTAATCGTAATCGTAATCGTAATATAATTGGTTTTGCAATGTAATTGAGTTTGTAAGTAATGAAATTACAATTACATTACGATGTTGGTTGAAACATGTAACCAAACCATGTAATGTAACGTCAATTGCATTCATATGTTTGGTTTACCATGTAATGTAATTGAGTTTCTAATTTAATATCTTTTCTAAAACACAAAAAAAGTAGATAAGTAAAAATTTCAAAATTAAAAAAATAAAAAATTTAAAAAAAATAATAAATAAATAAAGAGAAAAAGAATTTTATATCCTTATGCTAAAATAGACCAAAAATGACCAAAAACGAAAAAAAAAAAAATTTAAAAAAAGACCAAAAATGACAAACGAACAAACGAAAACACAAAAAAAGTGAAAAAAAAAATGGAAAACGACCAAAAACAAAAAAAATGACAAAAAAAGAAAAAAACCATCAAATTGACGAAAAAATGATAAAAAATGACCAAACCCAAAAAATGACAAAAAAGACTAAAAATAAAAAAAAAAAGATAAAAAAAACGACAAAAAACTAACAAACGATCGAAAATTACAAAAAAAAGACCAAAACGAAAAAAGCACCAAAAGGATAAAAAAACACGACAAAAAAAGGAACAAAAACGACAAAGAAGGAAAAAAGATAAAAAATGGCAAACGATAAAAAAATGACCAAAAAAGACCCAAAACAATTAAAAAAGAGCAAAAAAGAACAAAAATCTACCCAAAAAATAAAAAAAGAGCAAAAATAACAAAAAAATGACAAACGAAAAAAAGACCAAAAACAAGATGGGATCAAAATAATAAAAAAACGACAAAAAAGATTAAAAAATTATAAAAAGGACCAAAAATGACCCAAAAAAAAGCAAAAAAAAAACGGATAGAAACGACAAAAAATGGCCAGAAAAAAGGCAAAATAGGCACACAAAAAAGGTGTTAAATCGACCAAAAATAATTATAAAAGACCAAAAACGAGCAAAATTAAAAAAAAAGAACAAAAACGACAAAAAAGAGCAAAAAAGATCAAAATCGAGCAAAAATGAAAAAAAATCCGACCAAAAACGATTAAAAAAGTCTAAAAAAATAATAATAAAAAGCGGCAAAAAAAAGAGCAACAATGACAAATGATAAAAAAAAAGAAGCAAAAAATGACAAAAATGAACCAAAAAAACGTAAAAAAATGGGCAAAAACGATAAAAAAAATTGTATGAACGAGTAGAAATGATTAAAAAAAAGTGCAAAAATGGCCAAAAACCACAAAAACATGCAAAATCGACTAAAAAACAATAACAAAAACCATGAAAAGGACAAACAAGTGCAAAAAACGATAAAAATGTGCAAAAACGATAAAACAATGTGCAAAAACCGTAAATTTTTTTGCAAAATCGACTAAAAATAATATAAAAAGGTGAAAAAATGGTCAAAAACGTACATAATCGACAAAAAAAAGGATAAAAACGTAAAAAAACCAAAAATTATGCAAAATCGACCAAAAACGTACAAAATCGACCAAAAGCAATAAAACGTACAAAAGCGACAAAAAAGGACCATGAACGTGCAAAAACGACAAAAAATCGAAAAAAGGAAAAAAAAAAAAGGGGCCTTAAACAGGCTAAAAAGACAACAAAAACGAACAAAAACGACAAAAAAAAAAAACAAAAACGAGAAAAAATGACAAAAAAGGAAAAAAAAAGGTCAAAAAATGAACAAAACGACCAAATTACAGCGTACCAACCTTCCTCTTAAGTTGTAATGTAATTACGATTACATAGGTTTTATGATGTAGATGATTTTAGAAGAAAATGATGTAATGTAATCAAACTTGTAATCGCGATTACATTACATGTAATCTTTTTTTTGTCCAACCAAATATCCGAGTTAGATTGACAACGTAATGTCAATTACATTGCGTTGTCCAATCCTGCAAACCAAACGGGCCCTTAGTCTCTATAAGTGTGGTTTGAGTTAAACTTCACGATCTTATTGGAAAATTACTTTACATTTGAAAACCATTAGGCAAATGTTTTAATTAATCTAGTGTATCAGTATGAGATTTCAGTGTTGATTAGTATTATTGAGTATCAAATTTAAGTAGGACAACACTTCTGTTATTGGTATCAAGTGTGAAGTACTACATAAAGTGGAACTTTAATAGGCATAGCAAATATGAAATTTCATAAACTATACATATTGAATGTTGTACCATCAAAACTCTCTTGGCTCCGAAGAATCAAGCATCAGGATACTTTCTGGATAAACTTTAAAATATTCCATTTTTGGATCTGTTTTGATGGGAAAAGATAATACTTAATACAAGTCACGAGAAGCCGAAGGACAAGTAGTTGTATGTAAGCTCTTAATGAAACTTTTCAACAATGTTTTCCTAGAATAGGACTATTTAAGGAGTATTTGTGAGAGCAATTCTTTTTTATGTTAGGGATTAATAATTATATGTACGAATGCTTTTATCCCAAATAATCATAAATCATTGATGGAGTTTTTACAAAGGATTTGAAGGAATTGTGTCCCATTTTATGGAGTTTTGCATATGGTAAGATATTATCCGAGTTCTTTGAAAGGCTAGGGGGGGGAAAAAACTTGACCATTGTTAAGTTGAGATAAGTTAATTATCAGACCCTGTGCAACACTAGAATTTACCAGGCATCTTCTCATGCTAATTTATATATAGCCTTTCGAGTAAGTTGTTTATATGAGGGTATCACTAGTTAGTAATTTGAGTATTGAGAAATGACATTCTACTTATATATCCTTAAAAATCTAACTTTCTTCACCATGGTTCTCAATGTGGCACTTGCTATCTGTAAAATGTTTGACAATCCTTTACAAGATATATTCATTGTCAATTATAACTTATGTGATACTAAAGCTTTATTTCATTGTAGTTATTTTAGTTTTATCAAATATTCACATTCATAATGCATTTGCAGGTATTTGATGTTGAAAGTAGTTGTTTTGTGCTTATTGCCTTATTGTCTAATTGTGAGGTCATTACATTATATATATATATAGTTTGCAAATGACGTCTAGCCTAGTGGTTAAGAGAGATGCATCGGCTCAAGTGGTCGGGAGTTCGAGCCCCAGTGGAGACGAGTTCACCACAATTACCCATTGCTTCAAAAAAAATAAAAAATAAAGATAGAGAGAGAGAGAGAGAGAGAGAGAGAGAGAGAGAGGTGTGTCTATTGGCCGGTTGGGTACGGGTTCATTGGGTTGTATTATACCGGTTTGGTTCATTTATTCACAACACTACCATTTATCAAGTTGAAGTTGAAAGATCGCTCTCTCTCTCTAGTCTCAAAGAGGAGTGCTGGCGGCTCCTATTCTTTTCTAACTGTTCCTATGCACACGAAAGGAGTTTGTGGTTGAATGTATATAAAAAATTTTATATGTATAATTGACATTTTCTCCACCTGCAAAGCGCAAGTTGAAATGAAGCTGATGAATTGTATTTACTGTTGCAAAGCGCAAGTTGACTGAGGTTTCACAAAAAAGAAGCATACAGTCCATTTTTTATGTGATCAAAACCGACCAAGTCGAACCGATCCAAACCGAACCAAGTCGGTCGGTTTCAAAACCGAACTGACCATTTGGTTGGTTTGGTTCGGTTTTGTTATTTTGAAACCGATTAACTTCGGTTCGACTTCGGTTGGGACCAAATAGGTCGACCACCGACCGATGCACACCCCTAACATTGAGCATGGACTTTAGTTGAGCAAACTCAATTTTAGACATTGGATTAAGTTTTAGTTAATGTGAACGGTCATGATTATTTTATTTGGTGTATGAAATTTTAACCATTAGATCATATAGAAATTTAAATTTACGGTTAAGATAAAATGAGAGGTTCTCCTCAACTTAGTAGGAACATTTCTCTTCCGTATTTCTCCAATCCTGCCTCTCTTCTGTCACTCCGCCACCTGAGCCTCTGTGGGCCTGTGGCCGACTCCTGGCCATAGGCAATGCTTTCGTGGATCATCGATGCGAACATGCACTGTTCCTGCGGCATGACGCGTCAACATGACGGAGTAGTTTCAAGAAGTGCTTGTCGTCGATAAGGACGCGGCCTGAGTTTGGATCATAGAGCACTGAATTAGGGAGATGACAGAGCTCCTACCGCTCCGCAGGGGCCGATGAGGGCTAGCATGCGTCCGGTACTCCAATGCGGCACGAACGGTGAGGTCTCTCAAAATGGGGAGATCATTTGAGTCAAGTTCGCAATGTGTTTGAGCTCGATGTCCCCCGAAAAAGTTCTGAGACAGGTGCAATATCGACATCATCTGGATCGTTAGTCTTGCAGTCGATCACTTTGAAGGCCAGTATGTTTTTCTTCATTGTTCTCCATGGCTTTGTACTTGAACGAAATGTATTTTGACTGTTCCAATAAATCTTGGTGAACTATTCATCTTTTTTCTCGCTGTGTTTGAGTTCGTCAAATTGCTTTTGGAGCTTGAATGGTTTTATGAGATTTGATATGGCCATGAGTCGTCCACAGAGGCCGAGGTGGTGAAGTGACAGAAGGGAGGTGGGATCGGACAAATACAGAGAAATGTTCCTACTCAGTTGAAAAGAATCTCTCATTTTATCTTCATCTTAGGATTAAATTTCCATATGATCTAATGGTTATAATTTTACACACCAAATAAAAACAATAATGACCGTTTATTTTAACTTAAACTTAATGTAACGTCTAAAATTGAGTTTGTTCATTTGTTCAACTAAAGTCCATGCTCATTGGATAGGAATATATATATATATAATATATATATATATATATATATATATATATATATATATATATATATATATAGTTAGTTCGTTAGGAAAGCCCATGAGGAAATTTATAGGGTTGACATTTGCAAGTGTATATTTGGGAGCAAAACTTTCTGAGTACTTGGTAATTTCTTAAGAGCTTTTTGTGATTTATCTTCCAATCTATAAGGCAACTAGAAGAGAGCTCCCTGCACTTTGTGACCGATATAAGATTAGTAATTAGTGGAAGTACTTGCTTAATGGAGTCCATATCATCCCCTACTTGATAGATCTTGACTACATCATTTATAGATCATAATTTTTTTAAAATTTATTTTCTTATAGCTGGATTTTGTTGGTTGAATGTTAGTTCTCATCCAAATTGTAAATGGTTAAAATTTCGATCTTTGCTAATGTGCTTATGAGTTTTGAGTAATTATGGGATATCGACATGGAGCTCTTTTTTTGCATTTTATGATTCTAAATATTTAGATGTTTTAGATCTTGATATTAATAGTATTTTTTGGGTACTTTTTCAAAATTAACCAAATTATATTTCAAGGATATAACAATTTAAATGTCTCTGTGTTGTTAGTATTTTATTAGAGATTTATTTCATCATCTGAATGTTTCTATGTTAAACAGACATGAATGTGGCAATTATATGGACATGATACATGAATACGCGCTTGATTTTCATGTGCTCTAGTGTATTTTGGAGTGTTTGACTAATATTTGATACATGTCCGACACATGGATATGGCACTGATTTTGGGGTGTTTATGTTTCCTATGTTTTAATGAATGGTAATGTTAGAAGGTTTAAACCCTTTGGAGAAGTTTGATGGTGATTGTACTGTACATTTGAGACTCAAAAAGTAAAGAGTAGGTCCTTTAACAATAATGTACTCGAGAACTATTAGTTACTATATTTATTTTGTAGTCTTGACAATGTTCTTAAAAAGATTGGACAAATTTTAAATTTAAATAATACTATCAATTGTAGACTAATTTTGCAATCCTAATATAATATATGCTAACTTGAGCTTAAATTTTTTGAACTATCAACCTTTTAGCACTTGTGTGAATCTACTCACCATAAAAATGCCCAAAGACCATAATTTTCTTTGTAGCAATCCGATTTTATTTGAAAAATTAATAAGATTTACTAAAATTACTTCCCAACCCTACCTTACTTCCCAACTCCCACTCCCTCCTCGATTGTGGTTGGTTGTCGCTCTCCACTCCTTGTCACTCTCCACTCCTCAGTTGTTCCCAAAGCAACCCCCCCTTTCGATCGTGAGCTCACCTCCCATGTGCTGTAACAACCCATGGGGTGGGTAGTGTACTCGCGGTTGAAAAGGAAGGGGTGGTGACTATGTGAGTGGCGGGAGGGGAGCAACGATCGTCAACAATTTGTGCCGATTCATAAAAAATTATTCAATTTTTGCAATATAAGTGACATAAGGACAATTTCTAGTCGAGAATCAGCATGCTCGATACGAGCATGTTACTTGGGAGCTTATCACACTTGCCATGAGCGAGGTAAACTACAAGAGTTAAGAGTTTAGAAATGTTTACTAAAAAACAGACAAAATTAGTAAGTATTGGCTCTGTGTAGCAAAAATGAGATAAATAGGATACGAGGGTTAAACCAACACAAATCAAAGGAAAATACATGATAAATTATTAAAATATAGGTAACAAATAGTTACATAGGATTTGGGCAAAGCACGATAAATTGACGCAAATTTTAAGTGATAACCTCGCAAAACAGGGCCTGATTCAGCTCTGTTTTGCACTAGCGGTATGTCGGTAAAAAGCGGGCTGGGAGGCCGACTAGTCGGGGACTAGTCGCTAGTCGGTAGCCCCCGACTCAATCTGGAGCTAGGCGACACAGAAAATCGGAGAAGATCGTAATCGGGCCTAGTCGGTCGACTAGGCGGTCCTAGGCGGCTAGCCAGACCTAGTCGGCCGACTAGACAATGGTTATGAGGGAAAAAAAAGGGTGGAATCCGACCCATTTTTACATTCGTTTAAAACCTAAAGAGTAGTCGTTGAGCCTCTATCGACAAAAAAATTCAAGAAGAAGGAGAAAGAAGAGATGAAGAAGGAGAAAAAAAAGAGGACCAACCTCTGCCGACTGTCGACTGCTCCGATCCCCGCCGAGCCACCAGCTGCTTCCGCAGGTAAAGATTTTTATTTCATGCAAAAAATTTACTGCTATTTTTTCTGTATTTTTTCTTTGTTGATTTTTTTTCTTCTTTTTCCAACATTTCTTCTGTGCTTCTGTTCGACTTTTCTATTTTTTTTTCTTTTTTTTGCAATTTTCTTTTGCGTTTCAGCCGCCAGCAGCTTATATTTTTCCGTGTCTTTTTTCTTCTTTTGCTTTTTTTTGCTGTTGCATATTTAAGTCTCCCTCCGAGTCTTTTTGCTTTTGCATAGTAAATATTTCAATAACAATAGCAGCAACACAGTGAACATTTCAATAGCATATAAATTTGAATAAAACAATTTAAATAATTTAATATATGTGAGTTATATATATATATATATATATATATATATATATATATATATATATATATATATATATATATATATATACACACACACACGTTTTATATATATATGTCATTGATATTTGATATGTTCCAATTGTTTTATAAAGAGAAAGAACTTAGAAAAAGTTTCGACATCATGACTATGGAAATGGATGCAGACTTGAAAGTCACAAGACCGAAAACGTATACTATTGATAGCATTGTGGAGATGAATCCAGAAGAAAAAAAACACCGACTCCACAATATTGCAAAGCAAGCTAATTTGACAGTGTTGATGGACAAGAAGAAGGTGATGAATACGCAACAAGACATGGCCTGGGGGTCATTGAGAGTGGCATTCCTTTCAACGTCATTCGAAATGACAGTTTCAAGCTAATGACAGAGACTATTGGACAGTTTGGTCCAGGATTACCTATGTTAAGTCAATATCGATTGAATGACCCATGTTTGAATGCGGAGGTGTCGAGAGTTAAGAACTCCCTAAAAAAGCATGAAGATGAGTGAGCTATATCCGATTGTTCCATTATGATCGATGCTTGGACCGACTGCAAAATGAGGAGTATTATGAACTTATGTTAGGGAAGGGATCTCTTTCATTTCTTTAAGGGAGATTAGGATGCATCTCATACAGGGTCATACATATTTGAGTATGTCGATAAATGCATGGATGATGTAGGACAAGAAAAGGTGATGCAAGTTGTGACAGATAATACTTCAAACAACATGGCGGCGATGACTTTGATGACAACCAAAAGGTCTAATTTATTTTGGACTTCTTGTGCCACACATACCGTGAATCTTATGCTTGAGGCGATTTTCTAAGGTAAGTCTTGACTCATAAGCTCCTTGTTAATTATTTGTTTACTTGATTGCTCCATTCCTTATTTACTTGGTAAAGTTTTAAGGTTCAAGAGTGTAATTGATAAGGCAAGGGCCTTAACCATCTTCATATATTCTCATCACTCAACCTTGAGTATGATGAGAAAGTTAACAAAGAAGCGTGACATATTATGACCGGGAGTAATACGATTTGCAAGTAACTACTTTACTTTGCAAAGCTTGGTGGAGAAGAAGGAACAACTAAGGATTATGATTACTTCTGAAGAATGGGCCCGGAATTCACATTCCAAAAGTGTAAAGAAAAAAGTGACATGCAACCATTGTTATCATCTCTTTTTGGAAGTCGGTAAACTCATGCTTGATTGTTTTTCGAACATTGATGAGAGTCGTTCGCCTTTGTTGATAATGATAGGTATCTATGCCATGGTTGTATGGAGAACTTGAATTGGCAAAAAAAAAAATCAAGGATGAAGTTTATAGTGGAGTTAAAAAAATTATAAACCAATAATTGATATTATCGAAACTAGATCCAAGGGTAGGCTTGATTCCAATTTGCACTTGACAGAATATTTCCTTAATCCATACTACTAAGCAATGAATAGGGTGGAGATATGAGAGGATTTAGCTTGTATGGAAGCTATTCTCAATTGTGTGGAGAAATTCTTTCTCGATGACTTGAACACTGAAGTGAAAGTGAGTGATGAAGAATTAATCATGTATAAGAATTTGGTGGAAATGTTTGGAAGAAAATAAGCAAAACTTTTTGATCAAACTAAAGGTGTGAATGAATTTAATCCCGGTAAGTCTTGACTCATAAACTTATAGTTCATTATTTATTTACTTGATTACTTTACTTCATTGACTAGCATTTATTCACATGCTTTTGTATGATAATAAAGGCTAGCCTGGTGGTGGAGTAATTATGGTGGCGTACACCAAACTTGAAGAAGATGACAATTAGAATCCTCTCATTGACCACAATTCATTGGGTTGTGAGAGGAAGTACTTTTGAAGGGGTATGTCACTTTTATTTTATTTTTTGACATTATTTTTGGTAGTCTTCATCCACTACCAGAATATCACCTTTTAGCGACTCCAAAAACGTCGCTAAAATGGATGAAAACGTCGCTAAGTATAATTTCCGACGTATTTAGCGACGTTTTATGGTTGTCGCGGAAAGCCTAGTCGCTAACAGGAAAAATGTCGCTAATCGTCGCTCTTATCGACGCTTACCAATGCATTCATACGTCGATAATTTACCAATGTTCACCGGCGTACCGTCGATAATAGAGCGACGTTTATTACGTCGGCCAACGTCGGTAACTCCTGGAACATTTAGCGACGCAATATCAATACTTACCGACGTTTACCGATTCTGTAAACGACGAAAAATTCTGGAACATTTACCGACGTTTACCGACTCGTATCGACGTTTATCGACGCGGTATTACGTCGGTAGGTGTCGGTATACCTGCTGATATTACCGACGTTTAGCGACTCAGAGTCGCTAATCACCGACGTTTACCGATGTAAGTCTGCGTCGGTAAGCGTCGCTAAATTTGCCAAAAAAAATTACAGAATGTCATTTTCTCCACAGAATCACATTTTCTCCAAATAATGACATTACGCGAATCAGAAGCAAAATCTGGATACTCTCGATCAAAGTGCTTTCATGCTTCTCCATCAGATGGGTGATCCAACACTCCTTTGGTCTGTTCTCGCTTATGCCAACTCATGTTTTCTGCAGTTTTCTTCACCATAAACAGCCGCTGCAACCGTGGCGTCAACGGCAAGTAGTGCATCGAATCGGTAGGCTTCCTTGCACCGACAGACTTTCCTCTACCACTGCCCTTATAGCGATCAACACCACAAAATCTGCAGGCGTCTTCATCCTTGTCGTCTTTGTAGTACAACATGCACCCGTTGTGACATGCATCGATTTTCTTGTATCCCATCCAGAGCGATCTCACCATCCTCTTAGACCGGTAAAAGCCTTTAGGCAACTTAGTACCCTTAGGCAATATTTCTATAATCAACTCCATAAGTCGGTTGTAGCAATCTTGTGACATGTTAAAATCAGACTTGATGCTCAACAATCTTGTAACCACCTCCAACGGTGAATGATCCTCACAACCAGGATATAATGGAGTCTTGCATTCTCTAGCAACTCCATGAACTTTGCAGCATCGGCGTTCGGTGTCTCCTCAGGTACATCATGATTGTCTGGATCGAAACTAGGCCCGCCGCATCAAAAACCATGTTCACCAACCCATCGTCGTAAGAAGCGTGGTTGTGGACATCCATATAAGGCTCATACTCCGATGCTAAAGACACAAGTTCTCCGTGCGCGCTCCACTGATAGTAATTCGGCATAAAATCCTTCGAGTATAAATGATATGTGACTTCCACTTCTACATGATATTTCAAGTTGCCACATCTCACACACGGACACTTAATTTTGGTACCGTCCATGTACTGAGGGAACGCCTTGGCAAACTGCAGGAACTGCTGTACACCCTCTATGAATTCATCTGCACACCGCACATGTCATCATGATGACGGTTGTACATCCACGAACGATACCGCAGATAGTAATTCATATCCATTTGAGGACGTAGAGCTGGATGTCCTCTTGAGTAATGGGTACAATTTGGGTAAGTACAAATAATTAGTCACTGGATACATTAGTGCTAATTTCTGTAGATTTAGCTAACTTACTATAGTTAATAAACACTAAGGTCTATAGGCCTTGTAGTCAGTTGGTCAACATTCAAGTAGTAACATTGCCTAAATAGTATAGCTTAGCTAAAGGAAATAACTATAAGATAGTCATAATAATAGTCTTGAATGCTACCCTATGCTTTATAAAGAAGCTAACATCAGTCAACGACTCCATTGTTAATATTTGGCATGCTGCCCAGACTTCTACTAACCATCCTACAGCCCACACTTGCCCAATCACTTTGGCAAACCCTGCAAGTTCTCAGTCCAATCCACCTATTGTAAGTTTACTGTTCCCTGAACAATCTAACCAATGTTCTTATCTGTTAAGCAATTTATGACCAAAATCAACTTGTTAACTAAGCATTAGTTAAGGAATTCAAGTTTACTTATAAAGTAGAGTTAATGTAAGTATGGCATAACTGATATGTAATAGAGTATCAAAGGCTGTAACCTGACATAGGAAACCTTTCCTTTCTGATACTTATTCCTAGTATCTGAATGGCTCGATCTTAAGATAACTTATTATCTCCACAACCATTCGTATCAGTAAATATTGATACTCTATTTCCTATGTAAGGTTCAATACAACCAATTGGTGTTAACTCTCAACTTTAGCCCTTTCTAAAATACTGTTCTTCCCCTCGAATTATCCTTCACCACCAAGGATGTATATAGAAGCATATATCAACCTGAGCAAATCACCATCACTAACCGGGTATGAATTTCTAGACTGTAGAAACACAGTCCTCAAACCATTCAAGCTCAGCTATTTAGTCAAAAATTTATATATATCCACTGCAGTCAAGTTGGAGGTTTACTAAACAAGTAATCAAAAATTCCCATTACTATAACCTAGTAAGCCGATCCCTGTACCTGAGCCGGAGGGGGGGGGCAGCGGCTCGACGGGGAGGGAGTCGCCGGTGGGAGAGGGGCAGGGAGTCGCCGGTGGGAGTGGGGCACCGAGGGGGTCGCTGAGGGGGAGTGGGGCACCGAGGGGGAGTAGGGCACCGAGGGGGTCGCTGTCACGACCCGCTCCCGAATAATCAGATTCGAGTCGGACACGCCCAGCCTACGTTGGGAGATACAACGTAGTAAGCTGTACTAAGTATCTAATATCTCAAGTCACATCATGAAATCACATCACAGCATCTAAACACGTGCTAAATAATATTACAAATTACCATGTCTTTATAATACAAAAATCATCAATTTAAAAGTAAACATGTACAACCAAGTTCCAACCCATCACTGATCTCCTCGTAGCCTCCAGGCTAGCTAAATATCAACCCGTCATGTAACCCATAATGCTAAAGTAGAATGCCTCGACACCTGCAACCTATCCAATCAGGAAAGGAGCAAAGTACAACCCCGACAAGAAGCACTATACAATGTAAACTGAAATGCATGAATAATGAACGACAATATGAACCATGGTACAAGAACCGGAACATGAAACTGTAGTACATGAATGACGATGAAACTATAGTACCAAATTTAGAACAATGAACTAGACTATCAGTGTAACATGCATTTGAAATAACTATCAGAATATGTGACCGGCTGGGGTAGTACAGGATACAAGAGCACATGAATAATGGTACGGCTTAGAGTCCCACTTGCACGATGTGAGACCTAAGCTATTAGTCAATGCCTAGCTAATATAGGATTGGTCACATATCTGTAGTATTTTTCCACCCAATGTACAAGTAAAGAACACTGAAAATAAACGATGAACAATGTACAATGAACGATGAACAATGAACAATGAACAATCGTATGTACAACGTGTCAATATGAGAACATGAAGCAAAACAGAAATACAGAGTAAAGGGTTCGAGTCGGTGTACTTGCCTTAGTCCTTGCAAATCCATGTGTTCCAATGTCCACCTAGAATGGGCAAGAATGGATTAAACTATAGGTAACAATTTAGCCAAATTGCTAACTAATCTCACCCTATATACTAGGTAACCATATATACTAGCTAATATTTGCTAACCAAAACTAACTGTTTATAAATAACTAATTTAACTATAAAATATATACACATATATTGTAGCTAAATATAGATACTAGCAGCAAAATAGTTTAGCAAGAGCTAAGTTTCATATCAAGATATCTATAAACAATAATAATTATAATAACTATATAAAACATTTGTTACGTAAACAATGTATCAGTTTAAATAGTATACACTAGCAAAAGTAGTTTATTATAGAACTTGAATTAACATAGCTAAACTAATTAGATTATTTAGCAATTACAATTAGTCATTAATTATACTAAAAGAGAATTATTAACACTAAATACTTAATTAAATACCAATCTGAAACTTATACATTAATAATATTTAGAAAATTTATATTTACCAAAATTACATAGATACAAATAAAAGTGCTAAATAGGACATCTACCAAAATGTTTGTTAGAGAATATAATTAAAAAAATAATCTTGTAATACACTTTCTGAAAATTTTAATTTATTTTGCTATTAAATATCACCAAGAAATAATCAATAATACTAATCTCCACATTAAAATACTAATAAATTCAGTCCAAAAATCTATCCTAATCCTTATATTGGCCCATCCTTCAGAAATAGAACAAATGGGCTTGGAACCCGAACCCCAAACAATTTAATCAAACAATCTGGAGTCCAGTCCATGGGAAATATCCCACACCAAACCACAAAGAAAGCCAACTTCTGTGGGCTTGAAATCTAAACTAAAACTCAATAGGCTTAAATCTCCAAAATACCACATCCAATGGAGAGAGAGAGAGAGAGAGAGAGAGAGAGAGGCAAATAACCTCTCCTCAAAATCACAGAACAAGGGAATCGCACGAGAGGGGAGGAAGAAGGAAGAGAAGGCTCACCGGAATTTCGGTCGGGTGCGACCACTTGGAGGCGACTCCAGTCCTGGAGAGGTGCGTCGGAAAAAGGCAGGGCACCGGCGGTCATCGGCTGGACTGGACGTTGGGGTTCGGTCCACGATTCATCTGACGCTGGCAGTAGCAGACCCGGGGTCGGCGGTGGCTGATCTGGTCGTCATGGCCAGATCTGGAGGATCCCGACGAACCTCCACAGCGGATCGGAAAGAGATCACGCGGCCTCGACGACGGAAAGCCACGACGGTCCGATCTGAAACTGCCACCGTCAGATCGTGAAGACCCGACTAGGAGAGCGGTCCCGACGTGTGCTAACGGCAAGCAAGAAGGTGAGGAAGTTCGGGGGTGTTGGCGATGATGCTAGATCGACAGGATGGTGATGATGATCCCTGTGGTGTTCCGACTGGAGTCGGGAGGAGCTTGGCCAGACATTGTTGGTGGTCGGGTGAGGCTGGATGGTGCTTCGGGCATGGACTGGCGGTCGACAAGATCGGTGGTGGATGGATGCACGGGAATGGCCGGTAGCAAAATCTGGAGGCGGAGGCGGAAAGGATGCGGCGGAAGAGAGGTACAGGAGGGGTGATGTAGGTGGTGGTGATGAAGTGAACGGTGGCCGGAGTTACGTCGGGACGATGGTGGTGCTGTTCTGCAGAGGAACAAGAGAGGTCGCCAGAGTGGTGGCGACCTGATGATGGGGAAGGTGTAGGCTTGGAGGATGGCAGCGGTTTGCTGCTGCTCCGGTGGTTGGCCGGAACAGGCCGGTGGTCGTCAGGGAGAGAGTGATAAGAGCTGATGTGAGTGAAAATTTGAAAATTGTAATAAAATGTTGAAAGAGGGGAGTAGATAGGAAGAGTGGAGCGCTCCACAAGTAGAGTGGCAATGCTCGTAAATAGAAGTAGATCTAGGGGCATGGTGAAGGCTATCTAACTAACCCCCAACTAACTTAACAATTAGTTATAACTAACTAAACTACTCTTTAAATACTAACTAATCTCATTAGTTAGCTAAATAAATCACTTTACTAATCTAATCACTCTAGCAAAAGTCTACAGCCTAAACTTGGTAAGCAGTCACAAATCAAGGTTCACACTACCTATAATTTCTAATATTCTCCTTTTGTCTCTAAATAGCTATTTTCGGAAACCTAAATCAGCAATATAATACACAAAATATGGTCATCTACAAAATTGTTGCCATTCGGATTGCAAGAAAAGGATTGGCCAGATATAAGATCCTTATTGTATGTAAGTTACCGAAAAGTAGTTGGATAGGTAACATGAGTTGGTTATCAAAGAAGAACCACCATCACATAGTAGACAATATACCTTCCATGGAAAATATGAAAATGCGTAATCCTAAAGATACATAAAGGTCCAGAAAGAAAGAAGTCCAACCTTAATAAGCCCACAAGATAAATAATAATTAGATAACAATAATCAGGATTAGAAATAAATTTAAAATAATCCAAATATAATTTTCATATATTTTCAAAAATAGTAACCTTGGTTTCAAAACGAACACTAAAAATTCATGAAACGAATTTATAACTCAAGAAATTTTAAAATCAGAAATTCCTGATCGAGGTAGTTACAAATCTACCCCCTTACAAAAATTTCGTCCTCGAAATTTCAGAGGGCATGATAAACACGATTAAGAACACACAAAAACTCGAAAATAATTAAAATTAATTAAACATAAAACTCGAATTCATGTATGACTAGAAAAATCATGATTATCCAAAAGTGATTATATGATCAAAATCAGAATTTAGGCATGGTCAAATAGTATCAAAATGATTTAGTCATGATTAAATTTTAAATATGACCAAGATTTTAAAATTGTGACTTAAGTCCATGAAGAAATCCTTTAGCAAAAGAAGCACGGCTATATAAAAAAAATCAATTCATTTAATCACGTTTGGAAGAATATAGTCAAAAAAATTAAGCTATTAGGGTCATACATACTAAAATAGAAGGATAACAATATTTTGAAAGGATGTCGAGGGGGGATGGGTCGGGTCGCCGAGGAGGGAGTGGGTCGTCGAGGGGGGAGGGGGTCGCCGAGGGCCGGAGTAGGGATGCAGGAGGTCGAGGGCGGAGGGGGGCAGGAGGCCGGCGGAGGGAGGCGGGGGATCGAGGGAATTTGGGAGAGAGGGAATTAGAAATTTGGGAGGGGGGAGGGAAAAATGTAAAGTCGAAGCTGGGAGCCCTATTTGACAAAATTCAGCGACGTCATCAAAGGACGTCGCTAATATCCTAAACATTAGCGACATTCAGCGACGTAACTTTCTAATATGCTTTTAAGTAGTTACTATAGGTCGCTGAACGTTGCTAATTTTTTTCTGGCGACGTTCAGCGGCGTGAATAAAACACGTCGCTAATATACTAAATATTAGCGATGTTTTTACATGGAGTCGCTAAAAACGTTGCTAAATTGACTGATTTTGGTAGTGGTCTAAGTAACAAATTAGAATGTTATAATTTTATATTGTAGGTGCATACAAAAAAAAGAAATAGACTTGATTCAGAAAGATTGAACAAGTTAGTGTATGTCCAATTCAACTCAAAAATTCACAATAAGAAAAAGAGTAAATGATAATAAGGATATTTTTCAAGCGGATGATTGTACTCAAGCTCAACATTAGTTGGTTGATGGGATAGATGATGAGAGTGATGTCGATCCCGTCACCGGAGCTACATAGGAGGTACTTGACCAAGCGGTGGGAGCAAATGAAATACTTGAACCTAGGAGGAGCTCTAGGATCATGAGAGAACTTTATAAGAAAGAGTTTATCTCGGAGGCCGAAGATGATGATGGAGATGATGACTTTGAGTCTGATGACGAAAGAGATGTGCTATTAGTGGATGAGCACAATGATATCTTTGATGATTGTGGAGCACTTTAATGTATCTCCTTTTGTTTTTGTAAAATTTTGATTATATACAAAACTTTGTCACTTTGGAGTTTGGGTACTTAAGTTAATAATTTGATGACATGATATATATTGCATAAATATTTTTTATTGCATATATATATATATATATATATATATATATATATATATATATATATATATATATATATATAATAAAAATCCCAAACCGACTGGTGTTTGACTATTCCTTGACTAGTCCGATTAATCCCTAGTCTCCGCGAACCGACTAGCGGCTAACTAGCAAATTTTACAACCTTGATCAGTAGCATGTCACTAGTATGCTGCTGGATCTGACACAGGACAAAGTCAGTCTTGGCTCGTCAAATTCACTTATTTTATGAGTATTTTCTTCTAAAAAAATAAAGGAGGTTATGGTTGAAATAATCTACTCGATGTGTCAAGTTTCACAATAATCACCATGTATAAACTTAGAATTTTACAAATTTCAATTTTGTATGTTTTTGAGAAATCCAACACAAAAGTCATATTAGGATGCATAGATCTATGATCAAAATCAAAAGAATATGACAAAAATCAAAACCGAAAAATTCGACATCAATTCACAGTGAACAAGGTTTACTTGCCTCAAGCAATTTCGAAGCAAGTACAGGCCGTGAATTCTAGTCCTTCTCTAGGCTGACACATGTATACACAAGCTCACTATCCTCTCCCGATTCCTAGTCGAGTCGGGTCGAGCACACACTGTGTGTGTAGGAGGAGCTCGATGGGAGCTCTGAAAATAAAAAGATACCACTCTCCATTCCGGTATACATATTATTTCTGCACTGTTCCTGTAGTGCCCCGACCTATAAGATGCTTTATGATGGATGGTTGGTTCGATGAAGCCTTGTTGGACTTGGGAATATGCGAATGATCACTTGGAAGGCTAGGGATCGTGGCGGGAATCGCCTTATGAATGTGAGTAGTGTTGAACCCTTCGAAGATCCTTTAGCTTTACGCTTAAAATAAATGATAGTATGCTACGTTTCTTGCTGAATTGTTCAATAACACCTTGCATGGAATTCAAAAAGATAATGAAAGACAAATAATCACCTGACCGTAAACTGTTGTTTCTAGATGAATTGTATGCTTGTACGATGTTGCGATAAAATATGACAGGTTAACAAAGTCCCAAATACTTGGACGGTGAGTATATTGAGCCTTAGCTCGACGAATTGACGGTAATACAGATATTAAGACCCAAGAACTAGACATGAGTATGCTTGAATTATGTCGAATGAATGTATGCTAAAACAGATACTAAGTCCCAAGAATTGGGCGGTGAGTACGTTGAGTTGGTTGGAAAGATGTATGGTATCAAAGATGTGGGAAAGGGATTGGGTAAACATTCTATTATTCCGTCGCCGATGTAGAATGTTGATTACACTAAGACCCTGGAATGAGAAAGATGGGAAATACGAATGAGAATGGTAGCTGAGCACTTAATTTTCTTTATCATGTATTATATGTTTTTTCATGGATAAGTTGCATGTACTTGCATGGTCATGGACAACTTGTATACAAGGTAGTCCCCAGAACGGTAATCCGCGGCCATGGACCCGGTTTATCCTAGGGGGAACAGGATGGTGTCGACGTACTGACATCAAGATTTCAGGACTTACATAGGGGCTTGCTACCGCCCACTGAAAGGACGCCGAAATCCCATGGTGCTGAAGTAGTAGCATGGTGTTTCAGAAACCTCCCATGGATTCGCACCCCATTCGGAGTTAGCCGTTCGCCTGTAAGATGGTCCAAGATGGCGTATTGCCAGTGACCTTCATATAGATAGGTCCAGTGCTAATGATGTCTTATGCAGGCAGTAAGTTATTACTCAAATACATGGAAGGATGTCGCTGTTGGTAAGAATCACCTGAACGATGATAATTATATTGAATCATGATATTGTTTCTAACAATGTCTCATGCAGGCTGAGTAAGTATTATAAATGTACATGGATGGCTACACGACCGTGGGTAAGAATCACCAAAGGGTGATAAATATATGCTTTAAATTATGTTGTCTATGAGATTTGCATGCTTTACTTCTTGTCGGCTGTAAATATAAAATTGACCCTAAGGCAACGAGAAAGACCACTATTAATAATGTTCTATAACATGATTACTTAGTGTTGTCTTCTTAGGTGAGTTGGGCCAGCATCACTCGCCAGTACATTGATGATGTACTGACCTACGTTGTGGACAATATTACAAGTGCTTGCTTATGGGGGGAAACGTTTGATCAGTGCTTAGCATCGATGAATCGGATGGGTGTGCATAAGCTCTTCTTGCAAGACGATGTCTTCTGCTATACGAGACATAATGTATGGAACAATGTAACTCAGTTGTACCAGTGAGATTGTATCCAAATTGGCAAGTTCATTGTAAAGAAGTCGGCATATTCAGTTGTAGCCTAGAGGGCAAGTATATATATTCAGTTGGCTATTCAAGAGTCTTGTAATCAGTTGTAAACTCTGTATTCTGCTACAAGTCTTATAATGTATTGCAATTATCAATAAAGAGATACATTTCTTCATATCTTGTGTGACTTCAATTTATCTGCTTGGTTTTGATGCACTGTCGTTGTTTTCTGAGAAATACCAGGAACTATAATGGTTTTGCCTTGTACAAGTGCAATCTATACTTGTACGACATCACGTCATGTGGCTAGTTTTCGATCCTCCGGGATCGAGGCGTGACATAATGGTATCAGAGCACGACTTTACGTCCTTGGATTCTTATTCGATTGTTTTAAATCAACATTGCTACTAAAATGATTCTAAGCTGCTTCCGTGATGATTCAAAGACTGCTTCCGCGATTATTCAAAGGTGCTTCCGCGGTGAATCAAAGTTGTTTTCGCGAATACTCAAAGTTGCTTCCGCGATGAAATCAAAGTTGCCTCTGCGATGACTCATAGTGCTTCCGCGATTATTCAGTGTTGCTTCCAAACTATTCTAATTGTTCCCTTGACTGAATGTCCATTGATCCTTCTAGCTGCTCACTGGGTGTTACATACAATAATTCTAAATATGTGGGCTGTGATATGTGTGCTTTGTTGATTTTCTAAAAGATGCCAAACGAATAACAATGATGCGATGCATTAATAAGTTTGTGATGTATGCTGGATGTCTTATGTGTGGGATTCATTGAAGTCAATTGTTATGCAGCAATCGACTGTGGGTGATGGCATGGTATGTTGGAACAGAATGTGCATGGATTTTAGTAAATAGGAATTTATAGAATCTTGAGTCGGTATTTGTGGTCAGCATAACCACATGATGGATAGTCCATATTGGACGTGGATTTGATACGAAGGAAATATTGTGTCAGGAATTGCTTAAGCTCTGAGTGGTATATTGCATATACCCTCGTAGTGATGAGATGTCCCTTGCCCCTGTTTGTGGCATAGTGATTGCTTTACCTGTAAGGTATTGGGTAGTATTGACTCGTAGTTGGGAGTACGATTGATATATGACAGCTAGACGTGTCCCTTGATTATTAAGTTCGGATAACCTGTTGCGAGATTTTGATGTGTTCGGATGAACCATTGCTAGATTCTGACGATTAGCATTATGTTGGGTAATAAAAGATTGGGAATATGAAATGGATGCTTTGGTTGGGAAGGAAACGAATTACAGATTCAAGCGTTACTTGAACCAGTTGAGTAAAAGGATTGTAGGCTTAGTAACGATGGTGTGGTGTTGCTATCGAAAGATTTTACGAGAACAACTATAGACCGAATATTAAACGATGTTGGAATCGAGTAAAAGAAATTGCATGTTGGATATCGACGAACTGATGGTGATGTTAGGCGCTTATCAGGATGTAGCGAATGATGTAGGAGATACAAAGAGTTGCATCAACAACCGAAAAGTAGAAATGGGCTTGAGGAATAGGTGATCTTAGCACGTTGTGCAGCTGTGCTTGAGAAAATTTGATGTGTCCCAAATTAACAAGTTATTTTTGAGGCATAGACAATGAGTACTTGTCCCTTGATGCATGAAAGAGTAGATGTTCCTTATGAGATTTTGATGGCTGGTATATAATTAAGAATCGAGATGCAGCGATACGTAATAGACCTTGTTGGTGAAGGATGTTGTCGCATGAATAACGAGTTTGGGTGGAATGCAAAATTGTTGGATTATGACTTAGCTAATAAGTTATGTCGTATCCACTAGATGACCGAAATACGAATGCTAGATGGTTGGTGCCATAGAGATTGGATTGAGTGCATAAATAGTAAATCTTCTTATTGAATCAGAAGAATATAATGCTAACAAATATTGATGGTCAATGTGAATTGCTAAGAGATGACCGTGTTGCGTGCTAGCAAAAATTCATAAAGGATGCTTTCGAAGAAATACGATTATGTAGTTGCATTATTTTGTTGGTTAAAAGAGTACAGACCGTATCGATGATCTAAAAATGTGAGAAATGAATATGTCGCAAAGAGACCGTAGAAAAGATACTAAATAGTAGACTATTGAGGTAACAATGTTGGATTATGACTCAGAATAGTTGATCCAATTGAATAGACAATTTGAGTACGATAAGAGGATGCAAGTTGGATTGAGCAGATGTTATGTCTATGCAAGTGGAAATTAAAAGTTTGGATATTCGATTGAGAAGTTTTATATGATAGCTTCGGGATTGACCCATAAGAATTGTTGGATAGATTTCGTCGGTTGTGGGTAAGTCTAGAATGAGACTTCGTTGGATATGGCCGAGTATTAGTACGGGTAGAAAGACTTGACCCTAGAATGTCGGTTGGTTGCCTAGAATGTCGGTTGGTTGCCTAGAATGTCGGTTGGTTGCCTAGAGTATCAGTTGGTTGCCTAGAATGTCGATTGGTTGCCTAAGTTTCAGATTGGTTGGCTATGTCATTTCAATTGTCCGTGTTGGAAATAAGTTCATAAGATTGGGGGGTGTCTCATGTCCCTAAGTTGGTTGGATCGTAGATTGTCCCTAGATAGAACCCCTATGATAAGAGTTGGTTGCCTCTAAGATAAGAGATAAGTATGTCCCTATTAGCTATCTATCTCATATGAGTTAGCTGGATGTCTGGTTTGGCTTAGATCACTACCAAAATAAGGTTTTAGCGACGCCCAAAAACGTCGCTAAAACAATAAAATCGTCGCTAATATGAAGCACCGACGCAATTACCGACGTTTAAGTTTTGTCGCCGTTTCCTTAGTCGCTGATTACAAAAACGTCGCTGAACGTCGCAATTACCGACATCCAGCGACGTAACTGTACGTCGGTGAGTTCTCGACGTCTACCGTCGTGTCGTCGGTATATTAGCGACGTATATGTAGTCGCTACACGTCGGTGAAGTCCTGGAATAATTCCCGACGTCTACCGTCGTTTCGTCGGTAATATAGCGACGTGAATGTAGTCGCTAGACGTCGGTAAAGGTCCTGGATAATACCGACACTCACCGACGTTTAAACGTCGGAAAAACGTCGGAGACCTGTACATTTTTTTGCAGCTAGTCGTCGGTAAACGTCGGAAAAGCGTCGGAGACCTGTACTTTTTTTGCAGTTAGTCGTCGGTAAATGTCGGAAAAACGTCGAAAAAATGTATTTTTTGCAGCTTGTCGTCGGTAAACGTCGGAAAATGACGTCGATAAACGTCAGTAAGCGTCGCTAAACGTCGCTAAAATTGTAAAAAAAATAAAAAAATAAAACACAGATTCTATATTACCACTCACAATTCAAGATGCTACACATATAGGTACACATTCAAATCCCCACTCACAATTCCAAATCACAGCGCATTCAAACCCCCACTCACAATTCAAGATGCACATATAGCTTTAATCTAAGTTAATTAACATCCAATCCAAACACAATTAACATTTATCGACGAAGGAATTAACATCCAATCCAAACATCCAATCCAAACAAGTCACAAGTCAAATCGATACAAACACAATTAACATCCAAATCCAAACATCCAATCATAAGTCACAAACATATGATGATACAAACACAAACAAAAGTCCTAACTAGGACTACTAGTGATCTGGTGCAGGAGGGGCACCGCCGCGACGAAGGGATAACAACTCCTCATACTCCGCAAGTGAAATCGATACAGATGGAGCGCCAGGCTGTGACGTCGGTGGAGTCGGTGTCGAAGAAGAAGGCGGTGGAGGCGGCGGAGTCGACGACGATGAAGGCGCACCCAGAGTACCAGCATGCTCCAACGCTGTAAGTCGCTGGTTGTATGAATCCATGATAGATAACATTCTACCACTGCTCTGGACCATCGAATCCTGCGCCAATCTCACCGTCTCGGCCATGGTCATGTCCTGTCTGCAACTCCGTCACCGTGCGCTCTAACCCTCCAACGGTGCGCTCTGTCCTCTCAGTCGTCTCCACGAGCCCCATAATGCCGCGGTCGAGCGCATCCAATCGTGCTATCAGCGCAGGATCGTCCGTAGGGTGCTGAGACTGCTGCTCGATCCGTCGTAGCAGGTCGTCACGGAGAGACTCCATCATCTGGTGGACTCGGGCAGACTCCTGGGACGGCTGTGGACCATGCACACTAGCAGGAGATGTCCTAGAGGACTGGGTCGCAACTAGGGCGCCATAGGATCCCGTACCGTAGTACGTACCCCTATGGAGGCCACCAGCGGCGGTCATCCACAGCTCGTCCGCCGACGGAGCTTGAGTGGGCTGCGAGGAAGTACCGGCCACTCCTGCATCAGGTGCACTAGCAGTCGCCCGTTCCCGCAGCCTCTGATACTCGGCCTAGAAAGTATGGATAGTACTCTATGATTTCTAATTTCTAATTAATGTACTTATTTTTACTAACTTCATGAATATTTATTTGCATCATATTTACTAAGTTATATTAAAATTGACACGAAGTATTAAATTAAGATAACGTATTGTAATACTTACATAGGTCTGCTCGGCCCTCTCGTCAATAAGGACTCCGCCCTTCCGATGGGTGGCCAGGAAGACGGTCACCATGTCGGCGTTACCGACCTTCCTTACCTGTAATTAAATATATTATCTTAGTAATAATTTATCGGATTTGCATTAAAATAATATTTCTAAAAGAGAAAGACATACCAGACGACGGAAATGTTCCGTCATCGGAATCGACCCACCGCACCACTTCGAGGCATGTTGCCTAGCCGCCTTAGCCTTCTCCGACTTCTCCTTGTACCTTGGCTCGTTGAATCGAGCCTTCATCGCATTCCACTGATCAGGGGTGATCCAACCTTTGATCGGCTTTCCGGCACGATCACGTTCCTTCTGATCATTAATAGAGTCGCGGATCAGCTTAGCAGCGACGGAAGGAAACATCCCCTCGATCAGCTCGGCCCGGTGCGGTGGATAGTAAAACATATCCTAGAACAGTACGAAACCAAATATTTATCAGTTATATAATATGCATAAATTAAATGATTCATGTTAAAAACAAATCTATTTTAACCTTGAAGCGCGTAAACCAGTAGTTCTTCCTTTCGTCTGGAGCATCAGAGTAGTTAATCCAGGGACCACCATAATTATGCCTCAGCATATCGCCTAGGCGTCTCTGTACCCCTGGAGGACGATATCTATACAGACATATTATATTCATGAAAAAAGTTAATTTATGATAAAAACAGAAAAAAAAAATCATAAACCAAAATACCTACTTTGTACCGTCGGCCCAGATCTCCGTCCTCCCCTCCTCCGGAGGTGCGCACGCATCATCTTCATGATGCTGGTCGGCCGTCGGCGCATCCTCCTCCATCGGCTCATCGGTCGTCTCCATCGTCGTATTAGCAGTAGGAACGCTAGACGGGTGAGCACTCTCATTAGGCCTGGAACTACTCGTCCCAGGAGACAATCCACGTGGCATCATCCCAGGAGGCCCAGCTACTGGCCGATACGGCGGAGTAATCGGCGACGAGGATCCAGAGCCGGTACCAGTAGGAGGTACCGAAGGAGGACCTCTACCAGTACCTATAGGAGGACCTCGCCGTCCTCCTGGTCGGTACCCTCCGCGACGACCTGCCATACCTGATAACAACATTGGATAATACAACAAATTAATAATAGAGACTAGAAATATGAAAGTACAACAAAGACAAGATAATAACCAAGACAACATATGATGATACATTCTACAAGAATCATCTAAGTCCAGATAAGTACATCTCTCTCAATCATCTTCAGAATAATCATCTTGTTCGTCTTCCTCGACCTCATCTTCCTCTTCCTCTCATCTTCACTTTCGTCTTCACCTTCGTCGGCTTCGTCTTCCTCTTCGGATAATTCTACATCTTCTACATTATGTGTCGTGTAATGCGTAACTTCCGTGGAGTCCACATCGACAATATTGGTTACAGGAGGTAGCTCGTCCTCCTGGTAAGCTTTTTCATCAACATCAAAAGTATCTAGCTTTAGTCTTGCATACTGCCCACCAGTCAGACTTCGTTGCTCCCCGTCTCGGATAAGCTGTGAAGTACACGAGCTGAGCCTGAGTTGCTAGGACAAACGGTTCGTAGCCTTGATATCTACGCTTGTAGTTTATATCCACAAGACCATGCTTGTCAATTTTCCAGCCTTGATTTTCAATCGGATCGAACCATTCACACTTGAACAACACGATCTTTGCAGGTTCTCTGCCATAATTATATGACAACTCCACAATCTCTCGCAAGATGCCAAAGAAATCATTTCCTGGATCGACGTCTTTGTAGTTCGAAGACTTGATACACAAACAACTGTTCTTCGTGGAATCAAGATCCAGGAAGCTGTCTCTGATCGGAGCATTTGTCGACTTGAACCGAAAGCCATTGACACAATAACTTGGCCATGTTTTAACAAAAGTAATTGGTCCCTTGGCAAGAGTTCTAATTAATTCAATCTGGGTGAAATTAGACGATCGATGAATATCAAAAAGAGATAATAAGTTATTTATTGCGCAGTTGCATTAGAAGAGGCCAGTAAATATTACCGAGCTGCTTACATATTCGCTCAACCAAGAAGGAAAATGACGTCTCATTTCTTGTTCTAATGCTTCGTCTGTTAGGTAGGGTCTAACCAGCCTCAACTCATCATTATATGTGCTGGAAAACAACGAAGCATTAGAACGATTAGTACAATAATATTAGCTTATACTATTACATTGAGATGACGTAAACTCATCATTCCTTACTTACCCCTCTAGCTTCTCCACTTCATCCTCGTCGCAATTGAGTAATACATACAACTGAGCAGCCCTTAGCTCTTCGTCATTCAAATATCTCTTCTTCATTTTCCCCGAAGGCTTTCCGGACGCATTGAATACTTTCAGTATTCCATCATTAAATTCTTGATATCCGTCGTCGTTTCTCGGAGCCCTCGTTCTATTCGTAGCAACATGAGGTTTGAAATAGGAGGAGCAGAAATTTGTAATCTCCTCGAGAATATAGGCTTCACAAATAGAACCCTCGACCCGAGCCTTATTTTTTACCTTTCTTTTTAGGTGATTCAAATGTCGCTCGAACGGGTACATCCATCGATATTCGACGGGTCCACCAACACGTGCCTCGTAGGAAAGATGAATCGGCAAATGCTCCATAGAGTCGAAGAATCCAGGAGGAAACACCCTCTCTAGCTTGCACAGTGTTACCGCAATGTCCTTCTCTTGCTTTTCTAGACGATCAACGAGCAATTTCTTAGAACAAAGGTCCCTGAAGAATATGCTAAGCTCCCTTCGAGTACAAATGATACGTGACATCCACTTCTGGATGATATTTCAAGTTGCGACATCTCATACACGGACACTTAATTTTGGTACCGTCCATGTACTGAGGGAACGCCTTGGCAAACTGCAGGAACTGGTGTACACCCTCTATGAATTCATCCTGCACACCGCACATGTCATCAGGATGACGGTTGTACATCCAAGTACGATTCCGCAGATAGTAATTCAGCTCCATAATTCTGTAAGATAGATACATCAAGGTAGTGAATGATATGCAAGTGTCAAAGCTTTTCCGATGGATTGCATTTATCTTTTCATCCATTCATTCATGCATTGCATTTATCTTTTCAGTTTTGCATATCATTACCTACTATTATACATGCATTTATCTTTTCATCCATTCATTCATGCATTGCATTTATCTTTTCGATCAACAATCTAGTAAAACAGGCTAAACTAGGTCAATAAGACAACATCTTGGGTTACATTGGTCAACTTAGGGGTGAGCATTCGGTTTATTCGGTCTAAAACCGAACCGAATAAGCAAAACCGAATTCGACCGAACCCGAATAAAGGAAACCGAAACCGAACCGAAATAGGTCCTAACCGATTCCAAACCGAACCGAATAATTAATTCGGTTTTCGGTTTAATCGGTTAAATTATTATTATTAATTAAAACAAACCGGTCCAAAATTGGTCCAAAACTAAACCAGCCCGAAGGCCCAGGTTCTATTACAAGTCTTCCACCATTGCTTCCCTCTTATAGGGCTTGGCTGCTCCCATATTTTTCTCCCACCGATGTGGACTAAATGTAGTATTGAGAAATGAAATGAACTAAAAATAAATTGCACAAAATATAGGTGGAGGTGGGATTCGAACCCCACACCTCCCATAGTTATTCACCGCTCCCTACCAACTGAGCTATGACAATATTTGTCATAACATGTAAATTATGTGTATATATTAATTTCTTATTCGGTTTTCGTTTTTAAACCGAAACCGAACTCCAAAACCGAAACCGAAACCGAATAAGGAATTTTAGTGTTTTCAAAACCGAAACCGAATCGATTACATTTTAAACCGAACCGAACTCTTATTCGGTTCGGTTCGGTTCGGTTTTTGGTCCAAAACCGAATAATGCTCACCCCTAGGTCAACTGGATTACATTGGATGTGAAAATCTGTATCGTAAGACAAACTAAACATAATTAGTATATAATCATGTAACTGGTGGATCCGCTAGCTAGTAAGCCGGATGTACTTAATATCAGAGAGTATCAGATTAGTATCAGTATATAGGTTAGGTAGACCGTATCAAACGCATATCGGAATAGTAGGCCGAATAGGAGGCCGAGATAGTCGAATGAGAAGAAGGGAAGAAGGGAGGAGCAGATGGGTCCAGAGCCATGGTGGAGGAGGAGAAGTAACATGAGAGCAGTTTCCGCCGTAACATCTCCTGGCTCTGCTGGCAACTGAAGTCCAGATGCTACAAAGGACGATCCTTCGCTGAAATCGACTACAACACCCATCAGTTCAAGTTCATTCCTAGATGAGTATATTCCAATGCCATAGAGGAAGGTCAACAAACTGATGGCTTCTATGGCATTGGAATCTACTCATATAGGAATGAACTTGAACTGATGGGTGTTGTAGTCGATTTCAGCGAAGGATCGTCCTTTGTAGCATCTGGACTTCAGTTGCCAGCAGAGCCACAGGAGATGTTACGGCGGAAACTGCTCTCATGTTACTTCTCCTCCTCCACCATGGCTCTGGACCCATGCTCCTCCCTTTTCCCTTCTTCATTCGACTATCTCGGCCTCCTATTCGGCCTACTATTCCGATACCGATACTTTGAACCTTGATCTTAACACAAACCTATATACTGATCGATACTAATCCGCTACGTCCGATACTAAGTATATACGGTCGATACTGATAGCGATAGTCCGATACCGATAGCGATAGTCCGATACCGATAGTTCGATCGATACCGATAGTTCGATACCGATAGCGATAGTCCGATACCGATAGCGATAGTTCGATACCGATAGCGATAGTCCGATACAGATACACATGGACCTACATATCTATATATCACTAGTAGCCATACTCCTCTACATACTACTCTATACTAGGATCTAGTAACCATATACTAAGTCAAAATCTAGGGTTTGACTGAATATGGGTTAACTTTCTGGTCAAACTAAGTCAAAATCTAGGGTTTGGTCAAACCTAGACTAGTCAACAAGGTCACTTAGACTATTAAGTCAATTCTATGATATACTAACTCATAACTAACTATAGGCCAATATAACTAGGATATCCTAGGATACCATAATACTATATCATATATACATATCAAGGTATATATACCCAATGTCTATAGTCTAAACATATATCCCTTACAAGGACTCTCAAACACATTACATAGTGTAGCATCTCATTAGCCATATACCTATACTCTAATCCATTACCTACTCTAAAACTCAACTGTTACCCACCATACTCTAAGAGCATCTCCAACCCTATTGTCTTGTTATATGTTGTGAATCATATGTGGCATTAGGCACAAGACAATGTCTTGTCTAGGTGGCAAGATTATATTGACAAATGACAATGAAGTAAGAAAATCTTCTCCAATGCAAAATGTTTACTTTTTTCAACTTGGAAGATAAAGTATTAAGATATTTACTTCTTTCCAACTTTCAAGACAATACTATATTCTTTCTTTATAGCAATATGTATAATATACTCACTAACATCTAACCCTCTCTTCCATTTGTTCCTTTAAATCAATACATATCTATATATAGATAGCCCAAATCTGTAAGGTATACAACCGGTTAGGGTTAGGGTTTACCTGACCGTCACGGCGAGGGGGAGCGACGACGGCGAGGGGGAGCGGCGGTGGAGGTGGCTGCCGGGAAGGAGTAGGAGGAGGAGCGGCGGTGGAGGTGCTCTGGTGAACGGCGGCGGTAGGGGGTGGGTTCGGCGGGGGCTGCCGGAAGGAGGAGGAGGAGGTGCTCTGGCGAACGGCGGCGGTAGGGGGTCGGGTTCGGCGGGGGCTGCCGGGAAGGAGGAGGAGGAGGAGGAGGTCGGAGAGGCGGTGGGTGGAGGAGGGCTGGGCGGTGGAGGAGGAGGCTGGACGGGGTCGGTGCTCGCGGCGGTCGGTGGGGGTCGCCGAGGGCGCGGTCGGACGGGGGTCGAGGGGACAGGGGTGCTCGGGGTAGGGAAATAATGGGGGGGAAGGAAAATATTGGGGGGGGGGAAATGGGGGGAAGTGAAATCGAAACTGACCTATATTCGCACATTAGCGACGTAACATAACCGCGTCGGTAACCGTCGCAACTTTATTGATATTAACGACGCCATAGTAAAAACGTCGCCAAACGTCGCTAATATCAATGATATTAGCGACGTTCACCGACATATCCGCAACGTGAGTTTTTCAATACGCAAACGTAGTTACTATACGACGCTGAACGTCGCTGAACGTCGCTGAACGTCGCTAGTAGGACGTCTTACGACGTCATAAGAAAACGTCGGTAAATTGTTTTTTATCTGCGACGTTTTCGGAAAACGTCGCAAATTACGTCGGTAATATGACTTATTTTGGTAGTGGATTAGCTGACCGTAGAGACTTGTGAATGCTAAGTTAACTGTTGGAAACCCGCAGGATGTCCCTATTGATGTTGCGTGGGTATAGTCGGAATGAGTAAGATTGTCGGAAAGTAAACTTCGGAATGGAATGAAGATTGGAAAATTCGATGTTACAATGTTGGACAGAATGACGGATCATGTTGGTTTCGGAACTTTGTTGCCTTATTTGGGATTGTTGAAAATTTGCTAAAGCTGGTTGGATTGGATTGATTGGTTGGTTGAATCATATTGAGTTATGAAAATTGATGGTAGTCGCCTAGAGACAGAAGGAATAAATTTATTGGTAGATAATCAGATCAAAATTGAGAATAAGCATACGATGGAATAGGATAGTGCAGGTAGCCGAGATCGGCGAGAGCGAATGTGAATAGGAATGACCCTCGGTAGGGCTGCAAACGAGCCAAGCTTTGCTAAGCTTGAGCTCGGCTTGACTAGAAATAATTGAGCTCGAGCTTGAGCTTGATAATTTTTTAATTTTGCAGCTTGAGCTCGGCTCGAGCTCGTTTATATTGAGCTTGAGCTTGGCTTGATTCGAGATCGAGCTCGGCTTGATAAGCAAGCTCGACTCAAGCTCGATAAACAAGCTCCATTCAAGCTCGATAAATAAGCTCCATTCAAGCACGGCTAGCAAGCTCCATTCAAGCTCGATAAACAAGCTCAATTCAAGACAAGCAAAAGCTCCATTCAAGCTCGATGAACAAGCTCCATTCAAGCTCGACAAGCAAGCTCTACTCAAGCTCGACAAGAATCCAGCTCTAAGGAGAACATAACATGTTACATAATAGTATATGGAGATCAAAATGCAAAATTTACTCAAATTAGAACATAACATAACATATAGAGTTCCAAATTACTCAAGAATCTAGCTCAAAAGTAGAACATAACATTACAGAGTTCCAAATCATAAGGTCCATGAAGATTGTTGCAAAATTTACTTAAATGACAAAACACTCTCAAAATGTCAAACAAGACAGCACTATCACATTCACAATTCACAAACAATAACTTGGAAGTTCCTAGCTCCCAGCAGCTTGTTTTTCCTTGGTCATCTGGAACTTCAAAACTTCCTTGACAATTTTTTGCTCTCATACCAAAAAAAGCTAAAATGATCCTACAAAGACAGAATAATTAAATAATTAGACAGTTAAACAAATCTTAAAGTTGAAGCAAAGAGCTTAATTACAGTTGTTGCTCTAATCCTACATCTATATTGCATGAACAAAGAGTACTACACCACAAAAGTATTCAAGTCAGATTTAATGGTGCTTTCCCTTGGCATGTGATAAAGAGTACTGCTCTCAGTAGGAAGTTTAGCCTTAGCATCAGATTTATTAGCAAGAAAAGGAAAAAAGAAAAGAAAAAAGAAAGGGAAGTACCATAACATGAAAAAAAACATGTGATCTTCTTTGAATTCACAGGGAAGTTTAGCCTTTAGCATCAGATTTATTAGAGATTGTATAATGTATAAACATGTGATCTTCTACAATGTTCTTATTCAATGATAACATGAAACGATGAGCTCCAGATATGGTTACCAAATAGCTTTATATTACTTGAAGACTAACAAACAGTAAGACCATGCTCCAGAAAAAGATGAAGTTCTGGAATTAGGACATTGAATAATATCTAGGACAACTTAGACAAGAGTCATGATGAAAAAAATATAATGGAATATACCTTCAACCTGCCCAAGGGATCTCCATCCAAAATGTCAGTTCCAGCATTGTAAAGCACCAGCTTAGGATCAAAACTTTTCTTGTGACCTGACATCCAAATCAATTTTGCAATTTGAATAAACATTAGCTCTGGAAAATTAATGTAATGGTATTAGGAGGATTTAATAAAAGCTGTCACACATTGTCATTATTGTATACAAGGCCTTGTTTACCTCCCCAGTTTCAAATATTTCTATTAAATAAGTCAAACAGATTTGTTGCAACTCACAAATATGTAATTGGCTTCCTAAATTCCTTTTTTTTCTAGATTTCCTTGTGGATAATCTTAATCATGTATTAAGCTAATCAATGATACAAACACATCAATCTCCTTACAGTCCAAGCTTCAAATCAGTGAGCCCAAATATGTAGTGAGCCCAGACACATCAATCTCCTTACATCAATCTCCTTACATATATAAATTCCTTGGTTCTAAATCTGCAGATTTGTGTCACTAGTAACAAGCAACATAGCAAATATGCAGTGAGCCACTAGAGTACCTAGAGCTCTTTGGTTTATACATGAAAGCTTTTAGAGAGCACATACTCATAACATACATAGAACTTAATGATAACTCTCACCAAAACAGGATATTTAACATAAATCAAGTTTATTTAATGGCCTCATGAAACATACAAATTTGAGGCTCTTAAAGGAGAATTGTGACCTGTTTTGTAATAGGATATGCAGAGTCATGATGAAAAAATGAAATATACCTTCAACCTGCCCAAGAGACAAGACTCAGTAAGACTTCAAGTATAATGAACTCCTTAATGTCCTCCTTGTCTTGTAACATAATAATAATAATTAGTTACGATAAAAAGTAAATTTAAAGTTGCAAATAACACAGAGTTTTGAGTTTACCTTTCTTTTTCTCTTTATTCCATAGAAGGCACGAAACCAATCTTCACCACATAATAAAACTTGAGTCGTTTCTGCTCCCAGGATGCTCGATATTGATCAATCACTCTACTTCCGGCACTAAAAGCAGACTCTGAAGCGACAGTTGTAATTGGAATTGACAATATATCACATGCCATCTTTGATAAAATTTGAATTTTAAAGTGTTCATCTTCCACCATTCCAATACATTAAACACCGAATCATCTTCACAACTCATAACTCCTTCTTCCAAGTACACATCTAATTCAGATTTCACTTGTTCGAATACTATTTCAATATTCCTTATATAATTTCTAAATTCATCATTCCCTCTAGATTTTCCTAGCCCAGTAGAGCTAGTACACATCTAATTCAGATTACCTTGTACAACAATCAAGAATAAGATGCTTGGAAGACAACTTTAATTGCTTTGAGATTTCGCCAAACATGATAAGATGAGACTCTGAATTTGCAACATGTTTGACACTTTCACGTACATTCTTAATTATATCAGTAATCTCATATAGCCCATCTTGAACGAGGAGATTTAAGATGTGAGCACAACATCTTACATGGAACAACTTGCCGCTTAGGGGCAATTGATTCTTGTAAGAAAGATTCTCTTTGAACAATCAAACAACAACATCATATAGGCAGCATTGTCAACGGTCACTGTCCACACCTTATCTTCAATTCCCATTCAATTAAACACTTGTGCAAAACATCACAAATAGCA